>JAYESA010000004.1:50002927-50543894 GCA_036927795.1 Iris macrosiphon
GCAGTAGTCAATTTCAAGAGGTTTCTAGTAGCTATTTTCCATATTATACATAAGATTGGCAGTAGTCGATTGTTAGTGGTTATCAGCAAAATTAGTTCTTATTGAAACCTTTGATTAAAAACGAGGTTTCTAGTAGCTATTTAATATGAAAATGTAGATTTCACTAGGAAGACATAAAGAATGGTGACATCAGAATCTCACAACACAGAACTGGAAAGGATCATTCTAAGATTACCTCACTCAAGTGCATATTAAAATCCTCAATCCGTTGAAGTAAGCTATCAGCCAATTCCGAAGCAGGCAAAGGGGGTAACTCCAAGGATACATTGGAAATCGTTTGCAGGAGGGAAACACGATCACCCGCCCATGAAATAGATTCTGGTTCCTCTTCATCATAATCCCCTTCTTTCTTTTCAGGGTTGGCCTTGTCAAGGAGTTTCCAGTGGTGATGGAGGAATTTCCAGTCAACTGCCTTGGGTGTAAATAGTGAAATCTCAGAAAGAAGCTGCCAAGCACCGCAAGGAGCCGTCCATTTCTCTATTGGCATGGAACTTCTCTGCCATAAGGTTTCCGAGGTTGAAATGATGTTTTGAAGGGAACTAGCAACATAAGGCTTCAGTTTTTTCTTCTTACCAAGGCTAGCACATATCTTCTTTACACAGGGTGCAACTTCCCCATCACATATCCCTTTCAATAAATCCAATATCCCTTCAGGGAATAGAGATTCCAAATTGGTCGGTTCACTGCCTAAGCTCACTTTTGCAGCCCTACAGATTCGATCCAATACCAATTCAAGAAACAAGTTCTCACATTCCTCTTGTATGCTCGTCTCATTGTCCACAATTAATGGTGGTACAGAATGAAGCCATTCACTGATAACTTTGTCATCTGGAAATCTTCTATAAGCCTGGAATCCAAACCCAGAAATTTTCAAATAAAAATAATATTTAAGACAAATAATAACAAACTCTTGTTTCAGGAGCAATTTCTCGTGTGTTAGGACCATGTGTCATTCAAAAAAATTTGGAAGAATATAGAGTAGATGATGATATATAAAACTTATGTGCAATTTTAACATAAAGTAATAGGCCACACAAAAGCAAGCATGATAATGTTAATCAGAACATGATATTATAACCTGAATGGCATGTAGTAACATTTCTCAACAATGTGTGGTCATTACATGCATAAATATGTGAATAGTATTCAAATATACTTACTAGAATTGAGAACTAATGATAAATCGAGAATATCGTACTCTCGATGGAAATTGATATCATTCAGCAAACTATAGAATTGAATATTGTATCATGATAAAGTACTTCAATAGCAGATCACAAACGATTCCAGAAATCGGTACATCTCATGAAGAAAATGAATTTCCATTTGAAAAATATAAGTGGCATATACTTATTTCGTTTTGCTAAAGAACTTAGTGAGGTGAAAATCTCATCAACACAAATACTGGAGGACTATTCTGCTGCAGTGACTTCCAATTCCAGGATCTGATATAAATCGTGTCTATCAATCTCTGGACTTTGCAGAATTTCAATTTCATATGGAATTTCAATTCCCCAATTTCTGTTTGGAACTTGGAGGATCGGAATCCTATAACATATGTACACCTATTCGCAGAATTTAATGGATATATATGAGGGGACCAATAGCCTTCCAGTAAAAAAAATTGCTTGCCCTTCTAACATCGATAAATTGCAATTCCACATGGAGTTCGATTCTATTTAGAGTAACAATCTTTATGTTCACACTTCCCACTATTCGTAATTGTTAGTCAAATTGTCTGAAAAATGCAAGATTATACTAACATGATCCCCTACAAACCATAGAACCATTCAATCAATACCTCCGATAGAGCCACGAGAGCAGCTTTCCTGATGCTCACGAGCGAATCGGAGCAAGCAGACCCCATAGTCTTGAGCACCACCTCGTCAATAGGCCCTCCGAGCAGAGCCGTTGATTTAGTAATCAGAAGAAGCGTTGCCTTCCTAACTGCTGCCTTCTCGTCAACACACCTCTTCTTCAGGAGTTCCCTAAATCCGACACTGCCGAGTGCCATAACCTCCCTAAGCCGCACACAGTTTCTCGTATCCCCGGATAAGAACGCAATTGCCTGAGCCAAATTCGTCAGAGCTCGAGCCCTAATCCCTCCCATCAAATCCCCGCACCGACGCAACAAAGACTCCAAACACTTGACCCCCCACTCGTTCCCATGCTCCATCGGTTCCGGCAACGAAGTCAAAAGCCCGAGAAAAATATCGACTGCCAACAATCTGAGGCTCCCCTTCCCCTCGCTCATCTTCACTACATAATCCACGAACCCGACCCGATCCTCGCATTCCATCGACCTAACGATCTCGACTATGGACTCCACTGCGGCTGCCCTCGGCTCTGACCTCTCCGGGGCCTTCATGGCGAGAAACCTCGGCAAGTAACAAACAGCCTTCCTGATCCCCTCCACCTCCTTACCCAAAGGAACAATCCTCCTAGTGACAAACCCTAAAACCGACACCTTTGATTTCCCCGAGGAGAGAACCAGCGGCGCGAGAGATCTGAACAGCTCGACGGCCGAGTTCAACTGGTCCCCGTGCTCCGGCCGCGATACAACGCGGTGGAGGATCCGGAAGCAGAGGTCGGACGGCCCGTTGGCTTCGAGAACCGAGGCCAGGGTTTCGAATAGGGACTTTCGTCCATCATGGGCCGCGTCGAGGCGGACCTTGGCGAGGACCCGGTCGAGGAGGTCGAGCACCGAGTCGACGGATCTGGCTGACCCGGAGCGGGAGGGGTGGTGCTCGGCTGGCTTTCCCTTTCGGCGTTTCTTGGGGTTCGAAGGAGGGGAGTCGGCGGAGGGGTGGGTCTTGAGGGATCGGCGGAGGGAGCGGAGGAGGGAGAGGAAGGAGAGGGGGGTGAAGAGAGTGAGCGTCGGGGAGGAAGGGGCGAGGAGGAGGGAGAGGTAGGCTCTGGAGGCGAGGAGGGAGAGGGGCGGCGGAGCGTCGGCCATGGCGTCGGAAAGGGGGTCGAGGAGGGAGGAAGGGGAGGGGAGCCGGCGGAAGAGGAGGGCGACCGCATCGTCGGAGAGGGAGAGGAGGGAGAGGAGAGCGGACTCGGAGTCGGCTAGGGTTTCGAGCTCGGAGAGGAGGGCGGAGAGGGACTCGTCTTCTTCCTCGAGGTCGTCCATGGCGGAATTAGTGTTTAGAAAATATTTGGGGATTTTGGGAAGGAGAGAGAGTAGGAGGAGGGGGTGTGGGGGGTGTTTTGCTCCGGTGAGGTTACCGCATTTCCCAGGATTTCGTTTCCGGCGCGTGATGGAAAATTTGAACTTTGAAATTTGGTGACACGTGGTTAGGATCCGGATTTTTATTTTTATTTTTATTTTTTTTAAGGACATGCTTGACAATTATGGGAGTAGCGGTTACGAGGTGTTTTTAGAGTACCGGTTATGAGCGGTTACGAGAGGTCCGATTTTGAGTAGTTTTAAGTAGTAGCTTTTAAACCAATCCATGCTTGGTAACGAGCGATTTTAAAAGGCTTTTACAAGAATAAATGAAATAAAATTAATAAAATCGTTCAAAATCTACCGATTTTTGATGTTTATAAAGCCACCGAAAATTATATTAGACCGTTTTTTTTTTTTTTGGGGGGGGGGGGGGGAGGGCGACCAAAACCAGTGCCTCGTAAAAATTACCAAGCAGGGGTTTCATAAACAGTCAGTTCAAGAATACCTCAAAACTGATGAAAATACCGTTAGTAGCTTGGATTGAGGGTTAAAAGAGTTAAATCGTTAAAGTGAAGAAAAGTTAAGTGAGAGCAAAATATAAATAATGCTTGGTTTGAGGGTGGAGGTTTAGGATGGAGTGAGGGTTAAAAGAGTTAAGTGAGGGAAAGTAAAAAAATCATGCTTGGTTTGAGGATGGGAGTTTAGGAGGGAGGGTTAAATGAGGGTTTGTTTAATCCTCTTTTGTTTTTTATTTTTTTAGCCCCCAAATCGAAGGGTTAACGAGGGTGATTTAGTAATTTTGTTTAAAAATTCATAAATATTCCTTATTTGTCCTATAAAATATCATGACTTTTTTCTCCATTGTTCCTTGTTTTCAACATGTTGCACTGTAACTTCATCATTTGTGAAGATATTTTAATAAGTTCTAATTATAATTTCAATTAAATTTAATTTTATGACATATGTAATAAGAGTATTTTGGTAACTATTATATTTTTATTAATCTTTCTCACTCAAAACCTCCGATCCAAGCAAGAGTTATTAAACATACCCCATTTAACTCTCCCTCCTATCAAAGCAAGGTTATATGTATTAACTCTACTATCCTTCACTTAATAGCCTTGATGAATATGGTAAATCTGAGCGTGCAAACTCATTTGCGTGAGTGTGGGCAACCGTGTTAGATAGCCTAGGAGAGCATACAATTAAAATGATATTATTGATAAGACACATAGCTTGACATTCTTCAAGAATTTGTCAAACTCTCCAAAGAACGTCCAACTCCTTGTTGCTAATGGCATCAATGAGGGGCTTACAATCACCCTCGACGATCACTTTCATATAAGTCTCTCCTACGGAGTGTTGTAGATAGCTTGAGTGCTAACCCTTATGCCTCCGAGGGCTTCCCCTATCGTGGACTATGGAAATTGCAGACATAAAGTGACCTCAAATATATATATAGAAAATTCTATTCTAATTATTTATAGAAAATTTGACGTGCGGAGGTGGTTTTGCTACTGCTGTTGTTTATTTCTCTTCTTTACACGCGAAGAAGGGACAAGCAAGGTAGGTTTTGCTACTACTTGCTGCTGATATTCTCTTCTTTACGCGCGGAGAAGGGACAAGCGGGTAGTGGTTTAGGAGTTTGGATTTCGGTTGAGATCCAATAGGAATTCTATTTTAATTATTTATATATATATATAGAAAATTCTAAAACTTATATTGGTGTATACGGTTAAGCTAGCTACTGTCCAAAGGGTCTCCTACATGGAATAAATTAGAAAAAATTTATAATGGCTCTATAAATCCTCTAAGTGCTGAAAACTTCTCAAAATAAATCTAATAAAATCTATTCTCTTTATTTAGCTTATAACTATTATAAATAAGTAATAAAACCGTTTTCAAAATTTAGGGGTTTTACACCCCAAAGCAGGCTGAGGAAGAAGAAGAAGAAGAAGAAGGAAAGAAAGAAGAGGATGAGGTGAGACCCTCCACGGGGGATTCTGAAGCTGTCCCCGCTTTGGACGCTGAGGCAGTATTTATAGACCTCTCAGTTTAATTCCTCATGCTCCCTTATACAGATATCTCGGTACTGATCTGTTTGATAATGTGTAGATGCAGGAGGAGAGGTATCGTCTGCGACGGGCGGCTGCCCCGATATTCTCTTACCAGGAGCCCGAGGGGAAAACTTTCCCTGGGTGTGACGCGGATGCCTAGGAGCCTGCACCTGAGACTTCGGAGTTCCAGGAAGTGAATACAGGCATGTTAGATCCTGCCTTTGGAGTGTCGGGGCCCAAGAGACGGGTGTAGGCATGGTTGAGCCCTTCACGCCGTCTGAGTACGTCTCTATGGATTATGTGGAGGCTGTCGGGAGGGCTGTGAATAGCCTGGGTGAGCCGCAACCCCCTCTGCCTCCTTCTGGTACGTTTCATGAAGGGGTATTATGGCTTCAACTTTATATTCTTCGGACGAAGCTGATCATAGGTTATTCTGGGTCTACAGGGTCAGCCCCTCCTTTGGTAAGGGTGAACATGGCGGCTGAGGAGGACGTGGAAGAGGAAGTCGACGGGCTTGTCGCTAGGATGCCTAGGCTCTTTCCCAACATATCTGAGGGAAATGACCTATCTGCGGAGCCTACTGTTGACCCCACTCGGGTGATAGCCCCATCTCCTGTGGTTATTGTGGGTTCTTCTAGCGCGGTGACCGTTCACCCAACTGTTGAAGCTGGAGATTCTATAACTATAGCCTCTCTGGCTAGCGGGTTGACAAGTGGTTCTGGGGAAGCCGCTCCCGATGTTCCCAGTATAGTGGTAGCTGGATCGACATCTGGGGCTGGCGCATCGCAGCCTGGGGATGGTGTGTAAGTAGGTGCTGCAGCAACAGGGTGCTCTTGTACTCCCGCCCGCGGTCGCCCCTTCAGCCCACTCTCGCTTGCTCAACTGCCAGGTGTCCGGGCATTTGAGAAGGCTATGATGGATTGGAATGTGAGTCATACAACTGGTCGCTCCTCTCCTGCCGCTTCACCCTCAAGGTCGTTGGGTGCTGTTGCTGCACGACCTATTGCGTCATGGCTTCTTCCTCCTGTCAGCCGCCTTGGACTCCGGCAATGTCGAAGAAGATTAATGAACATGTCCAGATCTTCATTCAGAGTTTATATATATTTTTGAAGCAAGGCGTCCAGGGTATATTAGAGCAAAATATATCCTTCGACTGGACGAGATAATTTGCCGAAGGCCAGGCCAACTCTTTAGGGGGCATTTTCGGTTTGGAAGAGAAGGCGACCCTTCTGGACCTAAAGCTTGCGGAGGTGGAGCGATGCCTGATGGAGCTACGGCAGCATCAATAAGCTGATCTGGGGGTACTGATAGCCCATGAGTACGAGGAATTCTCTGCTGGGCTAGGTGCAGAGAAGGACTTCATAACTTCGTCTAGGGAAGGCTTGCTGAATGACCTCCAGAAGCTGCGACAGGACTGTAATTGGCTGAGCAATCTTAGAGAGGATTGCCTTACCAGGCAAGGGCACTTGACCGAGGAGATCAGCCATCTCCAAGTCAAGCTTGACATGCTGGAGAATAATCTTTGGGAGGCCCAACAAGAAGATGAGGCTATCCGGGCCGAGGTGAGCCGGGCTGCGAAAAATACCTCCGTCGTTGAGGTCATGGTGCATAAGCTAGATGACCGGTATGAGGCCTATGTCCGCTTCGAGGATCCTGAGTTCCTGGCAAAAGAGGTTGAGCACCGGGTTACTGGACGCCGAGAAAGTCAGATTGCCCGTCTCCATGGATGGATCTTGGGGTTATGCTCCCATGATGAGTAGCATTAGTTTATGTTTCATTTTCTGAAACTGCTTTTTATTCTTGTAGTTTGTATCTTTTACTTCTATGAAATAAAAGTTTCTTTTCTGCCGCGATTGTCTGGCTAACTTAATTTATACCCTGAAAGAGAAATGACCACTTTTTGCGCTTCACGTGCCGTTGTACGCCTAACGTGCTCACACCGATGTGTCAGTCCGGATCTCTGAGAGGGTCACGCCAAATCTTTACAATCGTAGTTTCAGTTGCGTAGGGATGAATCATCGTGACTCTCTACGGAGATCGTTATGATTCACCAAATGAGCCGTCGATTCTTTGCCTATAAATAGCGAATGATCTGTAGGCTGCTTATATTAGTTCATATTTTTGGGCGTGATGGCTTCTGAAAATGCTCCGAAGGAAACCAACATGTCTATTTCCAAAGCTCTGGTGGCCTCTGACTCCTGCTCTAGTGAGCCTGATCCGCTACCTGCCAGAGAAACGTCTGTCTCTCGAGTACAGAAGACGAATATCTTCCCAGAACTCCTTGAGTCCTCTGCCAACTCGGAGGAGCGGGCTTTTATAGACGCTTCTTGTCTATTGTTTGCGTCCTCAGACGCTTGTTTCTTTCATTTTTTGGCAATGTACATCAATAATTTGAAGGACTCTAACTCCTCTTCTGTTTGATGTTTGTATTCTCCCCTTCTTTTTGTTTTAATGAAAGGAGAAATTACTTTCATTGTTGTTGTGACATTTGCGGTGCTAGTATTAGAGGTGAGATGGTCGTAGTACAATATTTGAAGCAAGTGTGGACATCCCACTTGGGGGTTTTAGTGTACATATTACCCTTTTGCGAACTTGTGGGATGTGAGTAATAGATTCAAAATAAACCCTATCATATGTTATATTCACGGCTACATCAGAGGTAATATGTACATGATATGTTTTGTGGATCCACTACTTTTTGCATACGTTAATACAAGTAATAGGTTTGAGATAAGCCCTGTCGGAGGCAATATGAATGTGGCAGTTTTTGTGGACTTAACACCGCAGGCATACTCCGGATTGGGTACGGGTGATAAGTTGGAAGACATTTGATATCAGAGGTAACATGGACGTGATGATTGATGGTCAAGGCCGAAAAGTTTGCTCAGAGGTAATATGGATATGACAAACTCTGCCGGAGTAGTGTATTAGAGCGACAGTCCAGAGGTCCTATGGACATGAACCAATGCCAGGGAAGATACGATATAGTTTGGTAATAGAGGAGTACCAGTCCAATTTAGACGTAGTCCTTTTTGAGGAACTTGCCATTGATAGGCATCAAGAGCAACTCGCTATTGGATTTTGCTAGCCGGTACACGTCGTTGGAAAATACGGTTCCCACAACGAACGGGCCCTCCCATTTATGTTACAATTTGTCGTTCGTCTTGTGAGTCATAACCATCGATCTTCTTACTGTTAGGACGAGGTCACCCACTTGAAACGTTCTCTGTTTCACCCATTTGTTGAAGGCTCCAAAGAGACGCGCTTGGTAAAACTCTATGCATTATTGAGCTAAGAGTCATTTCTCGTCGAGCGCTTCCAACTCCTGTAATCGTCGGTTATAGTTGTCGTCTGTGGTTAGTTGGTTGGAGAGAGCTACTCGTAGTGAAGGGATTTGGATCTCCAGAGGGAGTACCGCCTCACTTACGTACACCAAAGAGAATGGCGTGTTCCCTGTAGCTATCCGACCTTTTGTTTAGTAGGCCCAAAGATATTCACCCAGCTTCTCGTTCTAGTCGCATTTGTTGGAAGACACGAATTTCTTGAGGTGCTTGATGATGGTTTTGTTGAACGCTTTCGCCAGACCGTTTGCTGCGGGGTTGTATGCCGTGGAGGCTATATTTTGGATTCGGTTCTTGTCACAAAATCGATAGAAGGCATGACTTGCGAACTATGGACCATTGTCGTAGACGATCCTACGCGACAAGCCAAAGCGATATATGATGTAATGCTTGACAAAGTTAATCATGTTTGCTGTTTTGACTTCAGCGAGCGAAACGGCTTCCGCCCATTTAGAGAAGTAGTCAGTGATTGCCAGGATGAACTGTTGTCCTTTTGATGAAGGCAGACTAATTGGCCCGATGATGTCCATTCTCCATGCCTTAAACGACCAAGATGCTACCGTTTGGTGTAAGAACTTAGATGGCAGGTGGATGAAGTCTGCATGGATTTGTCATGCTTGGCATTTCTTGCGTAAACGACCGCATCTGCTACCATCGTCGGCCAATAGTAGCCCATTCTTCGAAGATGGTCCTGTAGCTTTGGGCCGGGTTAATGCGTCCCACAGACGCCGTCGTGATCTTTATGGAGGGCTTATTTTGTCTCTGTGTTCGACAAGCATCAAAGCAGAAGGCCGTCGTAGGACCGACGGTACAACATTTTAGTTTCTGTGTCATAATAGAAATAGAGGGAGCATCTTCTGATTGAAGTAGCTTTCTTTGGATTTTTAGGAAGAAATTCATATACTACATAGTCGATAAATGGAAGCCTACAATCTTGAGTATCGGTGTTGACCTCCGCTGCATAGCTGAGACATAAGCATAGGTTTGCTTTTGGAATAGACCAGCTCTTGACCGATTACCGTGATTAACTGATGGGCGTTGTCTGGGACTGCCAAGGAAGCAGTGAGGCCGACTAAAGCGTTCGCCTTAATATTTTGCAACAGAGGGACATGCTCAATAAAGAATATCTCGAAAGTCGTGATTATGCTGTGTGCAACTTGGTGGTAGAGGATCAAGTCTTCATTTCAAACTTCATATACTCCCCGAACTTGATTGGCGATTAGCTGAGAATCCCCGTAGGCTTCCAAGTACTCTACTTCGACTTGTTTGGCGAGCTAGATCCCGATGATTAGGGCATTGTATTCTGCCATATTTTTGGAGCATGGCTCCATAAGAGAGTATGCACGATTGATGACGAGACCGTATGGGGAGATCAACACTATCCCGATCCCAACGATGATGTTGTATTTGGGCCCTGCTCTTGAAGCACCGTCAAAGAACATTCGCTAAACTGCTTCATGTGAGGTGACGTTGGCGTCTACCACTTCCTCTGGAATCTTTTCATAGAGCTTTGAGATTTCTGACCCCAGTTGGGCTGCCAAAAAGTTGGCCAATGCCTAACTCTTGACGGCCTTTTGTGGGATAAATATCATGTCATATAGAGATAATTGTATCGCCCAGGTAGCCAAGCGGGAATTGAGTGCCCCGTGTTTGGTCATGAGGACCCTGAGGGGGTTGACTCATGAGATTAGATGAATGGTCTGTCCATTCATGTAGTGTCAAGTTTTCTGGATGGCGAATACCAGCGCAAGGCACTCCTTCTCAACAGCGGTATACCTATACTCTGGACCGACCATCATTCGGCTGAAGAATTATATGGCCTACCCTTGGCCTGAATGTAAACCCCCTCAACCAAATTTAGGCCTACTTAGCTTAGATAGAGAGACTAGGGCTGTTTTGAATCCAATTAGAAATAGAACATTGTGTTTTAGATAATTTTACAATATTTATATCACTTAGTGCACCTTACCGTTGCTTCGATAATTGGGGCACTACACTAGCCATTGCCTTCCTATAAATTTTATACCCTTATCCTAGACGTGCCAGTCTTCTATTCTGATTCTTGTGTAACTCATAACTATGTCCATTTGTGCTTCATTTTAGCCGCACAATATTCCTCGCAAATGATTATATTTAATTCTATATAAATTTAACTTTATATCTTTGTGCGTTCCAATCGAAATTGGAGACACAATCTTGACCCATTTTGTGCAATCCAAATTATGTTAATATTCTACTTTGAGTCTTCTATGTCCATGACACTTGTGTCCCACCTAATTTTAATCCCTATGTACTTCCAATTAATTTTAGAACACTATTTACATTAATTTTAATTAAATTAGTGTAAGGGCCCAAGTTAACCAAAAACTAGACCCAACACCAAACCAAATCCCCATTCACACCCTCAAGGCTCATACTAAACACCACACACCATTTTCAGCCACTACATCACACCAAAAATGGTATTTTTCCTCATTTAATCCAAAAACCTATTTTTGTGCAATTTTCTAATTGTTGGGGACTTTATTGCAAAAGTGCAATGATGTGTCACCATCCTATTGGTCAATCACATGAAAAATCACCCCCTCCTCCCTTTGACCGTTCAACTCTTTCTCCCTCTCTCCTCCTTTTGGTTTGACATTCCCCTTCATATTGAATCTAGGCCACTCATTCAAATGGAGCCATCCTCACCACACACACCACTATATATATATATATATATATATATATCCTAACCCCTCTCCCAATGCAAACTCCATCCCAAGATGTACTTGGCCAGCCCTAATCCCTAGGTTGTCAACATCATCTCTTCCCACATGCAAAACTCCTCCATCATTTAATTTACATCACCATTACCATCCTCCTTCTTCAACTAACACAAACCCTAAACCCTCCCCTACTGTTCACCCTCTTCTTCCTTCCTCCCGCTGACTGGAGACCAGCAGTCCCACCGGAGCCCTCAACCCCCCACCGTACTCTTACATCTCCTTCATCATCTTCATCCCTCAACTCATCTCCTCCGCCTGAGTCGACCGGAGCGCTGAACGACACCCCTCGCAGACCTCCACCCGACTCTACCACCGACGACTCCCTCGACATCTCCTCCGCCGCCTACACCGTTCCCAGCCGGACCACCACCACTATTAACACCATCATCACAACCTTCCCCGCCTCGATCTTCCCTCAGACCCGACCCCGCCGGAGCCCCGGTGAACCCGACCTCGCCTGAGCCTCGACTCCCTGCACCACCCACGATCCTCTCTTCTCCTCCCCGACTTCCCGATCGTCATCCCGAGCCACCCCAGCTAACACCACCACCACCTCTCCACCCTCTTCTCCTTCCTTCTCTTCTCGGCCACTCCACCGCCGAGCTCTCCTCCGGCCATCCATATTCACCATCATCATCACAATCCTCCTCCTCATCATCATCCCCATCATCATCCCCATCATCACCCTCATCATCACCCTCATCATCATCATCATCATCACCATCGACATCATCGTCATCGTCGATCCCGTGCGTACCTACCAAGGTTCATACCTGTCCCTTCTTCCTTCGTGATTTTATGTGTGCGTATGTGTGAATAGTATAGGGTTTAGTATTGCGTCATGACAGGTTTAGTTGGATGTGATTCCAGACCCGTGCCGGTGAACCCAAACTCGTATGCGTATACGTATGCGTATGTGTATAATATTCAATTTGGTATGCATATATATATATATATATATATATATATATATATATATATATATATATATATATATATATATACTCTATGGTAATTAAATGCTAGTTAGGACTATAAATATATAATTGTATATATACTGTGAGACCCTAGTGTTAATTACGAATACCCCGTAATTACCTTGACCAAGTGACCCTGAGACTTGTGAGTTGACTGCCTTGTGTACATTAACGTACTGGCTTAGACATGTTAGTGATTGACTGTCTGATTATGCACATCAATCAAGGACATGATACTCGTGCAGTTAGACGCACGCTTGACCCTGCTAGATGACCAGTATAACCCCTAGCGTACCCTCTTAGTTCAGTGTAATTATGGTTGTGTATGTGCTAGTGTAATGACTGATGATGTATTGTATTATATTATATGTATATAGGACCATTGGATTATTCTACGAGACTTCAGGAGCAGGTTATTGGTACTACGCAGCTTTCTTGCCAGACAAGTATACCTTGCCATTGTACTGAGATTTATATTCCATATGATGCATGTATTTTATTTCTGTCCATTTAGTTTTATATATTTTTAACTGCTATATAAACTGCGTGTCCAAGAATGACTTGGGTGCAACGATGGTGGCGTCGTATTTTATTTTTATTATATATTATGCATGTTGACCTAGTTTTAAGAGACCACCATATTATTATGAGGTATTTTTATGTTTATTTGGCTGTGACACATTTCTTACACGAGTTGTGAGTCTCATATAGATCACGGACTTGTGTGACGGGTTTGGCCACCTGTATGTATGGGACATGCGATAGGAAATAACTGCTGTTAGAATTTGCATGCTAGGAGACTTGGCAGTTATTAGAGGTATTATTGTGTCATGGATGTGACATGCTTAGAGCATGGGATAGAAAGAACAATAAGTAAGGTGTTTGGGCTCCTTTGCACTTTTCTTTTTGTAACCCGTACGCTCCGTAGGAGATACGCGATCGTGATGACCCCTATATTACCTGGCAGCCTCTGTCGTTCAAAAGACGACATGCTTTGTAGGCCCCTGATTCTCCAAGAGAATCATGCCAATCCTATTTATGGCCAGATAGCCCACTTGTTAGAAAGTTGTTCTCAAAATGCATTCACATAGACGGTTAGGCGACCCATTGGATGTTTATTTAATACTTCATTGGCATGCTTCTATGTATCTTGTTATGTCCCTCTGAGGACCTGGTCCCTTTCCAGGTGTAGACGATCATGATTATCCGCATGAGCGCGGATCAGGACTTGCTACTTATCTTTCGAGGAGGTCTTCTCTTCGAGTCTCATTGTTCATTAGATGATATTATTATTGTGGTTACTTTATATTCTAGTTTGGTAGTGGATTTGTTTCCACTTGACTATCTTTCTCTGATACTTCATATTGAGATTTAGTTATATAGTTGACTGGTTATTTATTCATTTATTTGATTCTGTGGATGAGATTTAGTTATGTCCTGTGACTTGTGATAGTTATATACCACTTATGACTTATTATTAATAATACAGCGTACGTATGTGTTATGGTTTCCATATATTGGAGTCTCTGTCATGCCCCAGTCCCCAAATACGTAGGACTAGGAACACGTAAGCATGCCAGCCGCATGAATATGACAACTCCAATATATGGAAACCATAACCCATACGTACGCTGTAATATGAATATAAACTCACATGTGGTATATATAATGTCACAAGTCACAGATATGCTAATCTCATCCATACAACAAGTCATAGAAAAGAAATACTAAGCTAGAATAGGGAGTCTGAAATATCCAGAAAATAATAGTCGGGTGGAGACAAATCCACTACCAAAGACTATATCCAAAACTAAAATGAGAGAGGAGTATAAAGTCTCCAAATACGTAAAATAATGTGAAGACAGAAGTGCATCAGCTAAAAGAATCCATCGCCAGATAGTCAACGATGCTCAGAAGGTAAGACCTCCTCGACAGAAAATAATGCGTCAGGTCCAGGCCCGTACTCCTGCAAATACTCAAGAGCAGATACACCTGGCAGAGGACCAGGTCCTCAGAGGGACGTAACAAGATACAAAAAATACGAGCCAACTTGAATACAGTAAACATGCATTTAATTTGAAAATAATAAGTACGCTGTACAAGACAATCTATATGAATGCAAATGAGGACAACTTTTCGACGTATGGGCAAGGGTAGTCTACTCTATCTAAGCCTCACAACTCATACACTCGTCCATGAACATCATCAGCCGACATACCTCGGGGGTAGCGACCCTCGGACTCCATCAATCGACATACCTCGGGGGTAGCGACCATCGGACACGACCCACCATAGTGCGTGCTAATGACTACGGTGTTACCAGAGTGGTTAAAAGCCCAAACGCCTAATGATTGTCCTCTATGATACTAAGTGTCATGTGTGTGTCAACATATCTAATATATATTAATGACTGAAAGAAAACTACACATGCAAGACTAAACAGAAATGTAATAAATATAAAAAAATATAAATAGCATGTAAAGGTACTGTAACAATTTGGCAAGGTATCTTGCCTGGTAAGAAAGCTGCAAGGTGTACTGTCCAGAAGTCAAACACACATGATCAAAAGCTATGGCCGCAGAATAAATATTTTCGGATGCTGAAATAAATATCACCAACGTTTCTAGAATGAGCAAAATAGCTAAAAAGCACTTCCCTTTCGTCCAATTTGGATACAGGGGCAAAACGGTAATTTCGGATAAAAGTGGGGTCCACATGTGGCCCACTTTGTACCAAAAAGTGTGCCAAGGGTAACAGTCTCTAAATGGGACAAACTATAGGTCAAACAACTCTAAATGTCAATACGAACCCAACGGTATGTCCAAATGTGGATTCCGATGGGCCGAACTCAATTTTGTCCAAAAAGTCAATTGTGGGCCCTCCAATTGGCGATTTGGTCAACCGTCTCAGAATTGCGTAAAAATTGGGTCACAGGACCAGCGCGTTACCACGAGTCCAGTGGCGTAAGTTTCGTCGCAATCTGACAAGCGTGCACAAAATACGTGCGAGTTCCACAAAAGTTGTGACACGATGTGTGTCCGCGGATACGGTCTGATTCCGGCACGCACACGCGTTCGAATCAGTCCCCACAAATTTTCACGTGTCTGGTTACGCTGCGTGTACCGCTCGGTACACTTGGTACACGACGGGGCGGTCCCATTTGGCGGGGCGCGCTCCGTTTTCCAACTTTTAGAAATATGGAAAAAGTGGGTGTGCGCAGTTTTGTGACGAATATAATTCTGTCCACAGCAACTAATAATATAGGGTTATTTAACAGAAAATAAACTAGGTCAGGTATTCTACAGGTATAAAAAAGAATCACTGAATTCGGATCTCTGTGGTGGGAGATACGAACTCGGCAATATGGGTGGTCATTCTGGAATTCTACGATTCCAGAATTGGGTCTGTCCGTCCACTTTGGACGCTGTTTTTCACCTAGGGGCACACGTTTTCTGAGATTGGCTATAAAACAAATATGGAAGAGGGTTAAGGTGATCATACCTATGAAAATGGAACAGCGTTTGGTTGAGCGAGTCGACGAAAAATCACTCCGGAGCGAAGGTGCTTCGAGTGGAAATCTGCAGGACGCGAGGTCGGAGTCGACGGGATGGTTGGATGGCTTGGTGGGGCTTCTCTGGCTGCGGTGACGGCTTTAGATGGGAAGAGGAGGTCTGAAAATTAGGTTAGAGTTTTTGAACTATAATATATATATATATATATATATATATATATATATATATATATATATATATATATATATATGATATAATAGGGAGAGAGAGAGAATAGGAGGCGGCCAATAAAAAGGGGGGTCCTGGAGCTATCCGCTGAATGGGGTCGGGCCTTCTAGGTGTTTTAGCAAATGGCTAAAGGGGGGTTGGTCACAGCAAGTTGCTGGAGCAAAGTACTCGTAGCAACTTTTGCTAAGGAAGGAAATAACATAACATTGTTATTATTATTATTATTATATTAGATTCTTATTTAATACTTTAATAATACTTCTTTTACTTTCTTTTCTTAATCTTTTCTTTTCCTATTAGTATATGCATATATATATATATATATATATATATATATATATATTTGTATATATATAATATATATACTCATAGAAAAAATCTAGATTAGAAAAATGCACACCATTAGGCTAGCAACTGCTCAAGGGGTCTCCTACATGGAATAAATTCCAAAAAATTTCTGATGGTCACATAAGTCCTCTAAGTGCCCGAACACCTAAAATAAAAATTATTAAAAATCTATTTCTCCTATTTAGCATATAATTACCATAATTAAATTATTAATTAATAAAAATAATAAATATAATTTTTTTTTAAATAGGGGTTTTACAGTCTCCATATACATACGACTGACATGCTTGCGTATTCCTAGTCCTACGTATTTTGGGACTAGGGCGTGACATATTTTTAGTGGTGGCCCAATGCAGGTCGAGAGCATATTGTCTTGGTTACGTTATTGTACCGAGCAAGCCTACAAACAGGATTAGAGTATAGGATCTCATCCATATTTGACTATGACTCACCTTTCTTTCAATCCGTTCTATTTAAATAATTGCATCCTGCTTGATTCATGTACCTCCCTAATAGTTCCTTGAGTATAGCCTTCTGGTAGAATATAAGAATCCTTGTTGTTAGGATGATAATTAGGGTAACGTTCCTACTAAGAATACAACTAGATATTGACACATCATTAAGTTTAGAATACCTAATGAACCCTATCATCCCTTACCTATAGATTAATTGACCCTTATCCCTTGATATATTTAGGAAGGACTTGAGAATAGTATAGACACTAATAAGGTTAGTTAGAAATTTGACCATATTGTTTGACCCTAGTATTGAGGAACCAATAGAAATCTATGATTGAATATTAGGACTAAATCTAACTTTCATAATGAGATAGTATTAGAGAATAATAAATTTAGATTCTTGTCTTGGTATTAGCAGAACAGTACCTTAGGAAGCCAAGAGGAATGAATAGAACATTTTTTTTCATCTTTCAATTCATGCTACCTAACCCTCCTGATTGTAGGCCAAATAATTTTCTTTTTTTTGTTAGGATATAGTTTGCTAGGATCATAGTTGTAATCGTGAATTTTGAAATTATATGCTTAGTAGTTAAAACTTGATAGTTGAACTATTTATTTAGATTATAATTTTATGATTATCCTTTAGTTCGAATCAAGTAATCTGTTCCATATATCTCCAAATAGGTTATATCCTCCTTCACTTGAGAGCCAGTAACTTCTCTATTCTTAAAATTAAACACTTTGTTCTATAAGCACTATGATTAAGACTTAAGATGACGATTACCTATGGAGTTTTTTATTATGCAATAGGATACCCTAATAGGTACAAAGATTTTTTCCTCGTATACCCTAATAAGAGTTCTACCTTATTTACAAGGACAATGTTATTCTATAGAATCCCCTTAAGACAGTTATACTATTAGTTAATTCCTTTAAGTTGGGTAGTATGTCTCACGACCTAGTATCACATAGTCCTTTTGACCTATTAATGAAGTGTAATTGAATGACATTAACTATATGCTAGCATAAGACGATAGTGTTTATCCAAACTGTAGAACTTAGAGGCTCATACCCTATTTGGTCGACTAGAGACGTAGACAAGAAGTTAGTATGGCAACTATAGAGGCACAACACCGGACGAGTCTTATCGTCTTGGTGAACTTGAATTATTTTGTACCTCTTCCATCATAATCCAGCGTACTTATATTTTCTGTACTACCTCGACTTATGTTGTTATTATAGCCTAGTTTTGCAAGCTTATTCTTTTATCGAGCTTGTTCATGACATATTGGGGACGCCTACTAATACATTCTCTAAATCAGAATCAGTGTATTATGGTCTAGCTAACCTTAGTGTGCTTGGTTCACTCTTCGCATAACTACTTTACGTGGATTAAGATACAATTGACTCAGCTTGTTAGATGAATATACTTACCCTCTAGACAGGTCAGAGCATATCGTATCAGGTACATAACTTTTCTGATATGATCATATGAATCGGAACTTACCAAAATAAAATTTCAATCCACAACTGCCTTGACAACTCCCTTTTTGAATTCTTAGATCATCTTGAACCCCGTACTTGTATTCTATCAACTCCTCTTTGAATTCTTTATTATTGTTCTCTGTCTTTCCCTATTTCGAAAAGACGAACGCTCGTGCTTGATATAAGTTGATACACGGAGAGTCCTAGACATATCCCATAGGCCAATCGCATTACTTGGTGACTATTTTTTGTAATTAAGGACATATCGCATGTGAGATATTTTGTGTGTTAAAACTTTTGAGGATTGAATAACACGATTAAATAATTTAAGGAAGTCTTTATTAAATGTATAAGCCTTGTGTGATAAATAGGTAAATTCTAAGTTGGGTAGAAGATTGCATTGTCAACTTGAGATAAATTTCTTTTAGATTATGATTAAGTAAGATTAGATTGAGAGATTTAAGTCATTTTAATTTTAAAAAATTTCAGAAGAATGATTAAGACGACGAGGATTTAATAAATTTTAAAATCTTGAAATTGCGGACCAAATATTTATACTTGAGCATATGATTTAAATTTTGAATATTGAAGGTTGAATCATAAATTTAAGTTTTGAGGATAAATATAGAATTTTAGACTCGAACAACGGGTGAATTAGATGTAAATTTTATAATTTGATAATTTGAATTAAAAGTTAAATTTTGATTGTTGGATCACCCATTTGAAATATTGATGATGGAAATTGGATTCAAAATTTGAAGAGTACAAAATTCATACGTTGAACATAGGAATAATATTTGATTAGAATAGTTTTCTAGAAGAGATTATGATAGTTGGAGATTGCGATGTAAATTTTAATGTGGAATGTCATATAGATTTGAATTAGATTTTGATGTTGATTATTTAAAAATCGAGAATAGATTATGATTGGTTAAATTTTGATTAAACAGAGGTTATCTTAATTTTAAAATGATTGTAATAGATTTAAGTATATTTTGTTATTTAAAATTTTGGAAAAGATCGCGATCGACTTGCCTTATGTACGAATGTGAAGGATTTAGCTAATCATGCCTTATTTTTAATTTCGAGGACAAAATTCTTTTAAGTTGGATAGATTGTAAACCCCCTCAACCAAATTTAGGCCTACTTGGCTTAGATAGAGAGACTATGGCTGGTTTGAATCCAATTAGAAATAGAATATTGTGTTTTAGATGATTTTACAATATTTATACCACTTAGTGCACCTTACCGTTGCTTCGATAATTGGAGCACTACACTAGCCATTGCCTTCCTACAAATTTCACATCCTTATCCTAGACGTGCCCGTCTTCTATTCTGATTCTTGTGTAACTCATAACTATATCCATTTGTGCTTCATTTTAGTCGCACAATATTCGTCGCAAACGATTATATTTAATTCTATATAAATTCAACTTTGTATCTTTGTGCGTTCCAATCAAAATTGGAGACACAATCTTGACCTATTTTGTGCAACCCAAATTATGTTAATATTCTACTTTTGAGTCTTCTATGTCCATGACACTTGTGTCCCACCTAATTTTAATCCCTATGTACTTCCAATTAATTTTAGACACCATTTACATTAATTTTAATTAAATTAGTGTAAGGGCCCAACTTAACCCAAAACTAGACCCAACACCAAACCAAACCCCCATCCACACCCTCAAGACTCATACTAAATACCACACACCATTTTTAGCCACTACATTACACTAAATATGGTATTTTCCCTCATTTAATCCAAAAATCCACTTTTTGTGCAAGTTTTCAATTATTGGGGACTTTATTGCAAAAGTGCAATGATGTGTCACCATCCTATTGGTCAAGCACATAAAGAAATCACTCTCTCGTCCCTTTGACCGTTCAACTCTTTCTCCCTCTCTCCTCCTTTTGGTTTGACATTCCCCTTTATATTGAATCTAGGCCACTCATTCAAATGGAGCCATCCTCACCACACACACCATTATATATATATATATATATATATATATATATATATATATATATATATATATATATATATATATATATATATATATATCCTAACCCCTCTCCCAATGCAAACTCCATCCCAAGATGTACTTGGCCGGCCCTAATCCCTAGGTTGTCAACATCATCTCCTCCCACATGCAAAACTCCTCCATTATTTAATTTACATCACCATTACCATCCTCCTTCTTTATCTAACACAAACCCTAAACCCTCCCCTACTATTCACCCTCTTCTTCTCTCCTCCCGCAGACCGGAGACCAGCAGTCCCACCAGAGCCCTCAACCCCCCGACGTACTCTTCCATCTCCTTCATCATCTTCATCCCTCAACTCATCTCCTCCGCCTGAGCCGACCGGAACGCTGAACGACACCCCTCGCAGACCTCTGCCCGACTCCACCACCGATGACTCCCTCGATATCTCCTTTGCCGCCTGTACCATTCCCAGCTGGACCACCACCACCATTAACACCTTCATCACAACCTTCCCCGCCTCGATCTTACCTCAGACCGACCCCGCCGGAGCCCCGGTGAACCCGACCTCGCTTGAGCCTTGACTCCCTGCACCACCCACGACCCTCTCTTCTCCTCCCTAACTTCTCGATCGTCATTTCGAGCCATCCCGGCTAACACCACCACCACCTCTCTACCCTCTTCTCTTTTCTTCTCTTCCAGGCCACTCCACTGCCGAGCTCTCCTCCGGCCATCCCTGTTCACCATCATCATCATCCTTCTCCTCATCCCCATCATCATCCCCATCATCACCCTCATCATCACCATCAACATCGTCGATCCCGTACGTGCCCGCCAAGGTTCATACCTGTCCCCTCTTCCTTCGTGATTTTATGTGTGCGTATGTGTGAATAGTATAGGGTTTAGTATTGCGTCATGACAGGTTTAGTTGGATGTGATTCCAGACCCGTATCGGTGAACCCAAACTCGTATGTGTATATGTATGCGTATGTGTATAATATTCAATTTGGTATGCATATATATATATATATATATATATATATATATATATATATATATATATATATATATATATATATATATATATATATATATATATATTCTCTATGGTAATTAAATGATAGTTAGGACTATAAATATATAATTGTTGTCACTACCCAATTCTAGAAAATAGGGTATTTTTTTATTTTTTATTTGATAGATAGTGGATTGTATTTAATTAATTATATTTATATTTATTTAGTGCTTATATTATTTTTTTAATGATTATTTTAGGGTTTTGGCTAGCCTGGACCCATGTCAGACCCTAGTGGACCCATGTCCGACCCAGCCCACACCCTTGTAAGAATTATTTTGGGGCTTAGAAATATTTATTATATTTTTAGAAGGTTAGTGGGAGAGATTTGGAGCTAGTTTGAGTACTTTTGGAACCCGAAACCCAAAACCGAGTTACGGGAGGGCATTTTGGTCATTTGGACTTAGTGGAACCCCTTTATTAGCTTGGCCGGCCCTATTTCCTACCCACATCTGACCAAACACAGCAGCAGCCCCCATTCCCTTTATATTCTTCTTCTTCTTCACTTCTTCTTCTTCTCCACTTCTTCTTTCTTCTTCCTTCTTCTTCAAAGTAAGTTCCTCTTCCATTTTTCTTCCTTCTTTCTTCCATTCCTTCTCCTTATGCTATCCCTAACCTTGCATTTTCCCTAACCTAGGTGTGTGGAGCTTAGATCTAGTGTGGAAGCTAGATTTGGTGGCTTGGAGCTTGAGGAAGATGATTTCTAGGGGTTGTGAGACTTTGGCCTTGGAATTTCAACTCCCAAGAGGTAAAATCTAACTTTTCCCTTGCTAATTATTTTTGTATAGTATAATTAGTGTTGTAGAACCTTCCTAGACCCTAAGCCTACCCGTAGGAGGAAGTTGGAACTAGTTTGGTTGAGTTTAGAGACTTTGACATTAGGTTTTGTGTCGAATTCGGGTAGAATCCGAATTTGGCCCAATTTTGGGTGATGCCCTAGGTTAGACAGACCTAGGTAGACATTGTCGGGTGTCTAGAGAGTGAATGCGTGTCTCCGTTTGGACATGGGAAGCCGTGTCGCGGAGAAACGGGCGTTTCGGGCGAAATTGGGGCTTTTCGTCGTCGCCGATTCTAAGTGCGTGCGCATTTCCGCCACGGACCTAGAATCGACGCAGGAGTGCATTTTCTAGGATCTAGACATCGTGTAGAGCGCGTGGGTAAATTTTGGGCCGATTCCGAGTTCGTTTGGTGTGCGTTTCAGGAGATTTTCCGAGCCGTGCACCACGTGTTCGTTGAAATGACCGAACGGCCGTTTCGGCGTGGTTTCCTCGTTTCGGGCTTGTGCGCGCGTTGGATTAGTATCGGGGAGTGTGTGCTAGAGTTTTCGAGTTATATTTTATATATTTTAGGGTATTGGTGAGTGTCGGGGTCGTTGGGCGTGAGTGGGGCGTGTTGTTTGTGTGTTGTTGTGTGTTGTGTTGTGTTAGTGTATATGTGTCTATATTTATATATATATATATATGTATATATTTATATGTATTTGTATATATGTATATATATTTATATATATATGTGTGTATTTATATCTATGTGCTTGTGTGTGTATATGTCTATGTGTATATATTTATATGTATATGTGTAAGTGAGCTTGTGTGTGCATATGTATATATATATTTATATGTGTATGTGTATGTGTATATATATATATATATATATATATATATATATATATATATATATATATATATATATATATATATGTATCTTAGAGTGTGTGTGTGTATATATATATATATATATATATATATATATATATATATATATTTGTATATGTGTATATATATATTAATATGTGTGTTTATATATATTTATAGCTATGTATATATTTGTGTGTGAGTGTGTGTATTAGTGTGTTTGTGAGTGTGTAGGTGTGTGTGTTAGTGAGTGTGTTAGAATAGATATAAGTGTATATATATATAGGTATCTAGTAGTATATATATGGTTATATGTGTGTATATATATATATATATAGAGGATGATATATATATATATATATATATATATATATATATATATATATATATATATATATATATATATATGTATAAGAGTGTGCGTGTGTGTGTTTGTGCGTAGGAGGCAGGGGGGTCCAGCCACTGCCAGCAAGGGCAGCAGCACAGCAGCAGGAATAGCTGCAGCAGCAGCAGCCAAGAGCAGTAGCAGCAGCATGTAGAGCCAGCACAGCAGCAGTAGCATGGAGCAGCAGCATCAGGAATAAGAAGCTCCAGCAGTAGCAGCGGGTAGTAGCTAGTGAGGGAGGAAGAGAGATTGATATAGTTATATATGTATGTAGATAGATAGATAGATAGATAGATAGATATATTTGTGTGTGAGTGTGTGTATTAGTGTGTTTGTGAGTGTGTAGGTGTGTGTGTTAGTGAGTGTGTTAGAATAGATATAAGTGTATATATATATAGGTATCTAGTAGTATATATATGGTTATATATGTGTATATATATATATATAGAGGATGATATATATATATATGTATAAGAGTGTGCGTGTGTGTGTTTGTGCGTAGGAGGCAGGGGGGTCCAGCCACTGCCAGCAAGGGCAGCAGCACAGCAGCAGGAATAGCTGCAGCAGCAGCAGCCAAGAGCAGTAGCAGCAGCATGTAAAGCCAGCACAGCAGCAGTAGCATGGAGCAGCAGCAGCAGGAATAAGAAGCTCCAGCAGTAGCAGCGGGTAGTAGCTAGTGAGGGAGGAAGAGAGATTGATATAGTTATATATGTATGTAGATAGATAGATAGACATATCAATAGGTAGATAGATTAATAGATAGTTAGATGTTTAAATAGGTACTTGGATAGATGGATAGATACTTAGATAGGTAGATGGATAATTAGATAGATAGATAGGTAATTGATAGGTAGATAGTTAGGTTTATAGATACTAGATAGTAGATAGCTAGATACTTAGATATATATATATATATATATATCTATCTAAGATATAGATATCTATATACCTATAAGTTATATATATATAGGTGTATAGGTAAGATAATGGGTATTTGGGTATATGTGTGTGGATATCTATATACATAGGTATATACCTACTTAGATATATAGATATGTGATAGATATCTATATTACCTAGCCTAGATAAATAATTAGGTATATAATTATTAGTTAGATGGCTAGTTAGAGGGGTTTGAGAGCGGTATCTCAATACCTTGAGATACCGAGGTATCTCAATACCTTGAGATATTCAAGGTATTGAGTTTCGAGCAGGATATTTGAGCATTAGCCTAGGAAATGCTTTGGAGTAATTTTTGTATGTTTATATATATATATATATTTACGCGTGCTAGCGTAGGTTTTAGCGGGTTTAGGCGGGGTGTGTGGCCTAGGGCGAGGTATCGGATACCGAGGGTATCCTGGTATCTCGATTAGGCGAGTTTGAGAGTTTAGTAGCTTAATGAGCTCGGTTTGACCTAGAATTTCAGGGGCACCCTAGTTTGACCTAGCTTTGACCATAATTGTCCTCGTTGACCGTAAAAGTCAACGTTTGACCTAGTTTTGACCTAGAGTTGACTTTTTGGACTCCGGGTTGACTTTTTGACCCGAATTTCACCGGTTTGACCCGTTCGACCTAGAATAGCCCTAGAAGCCTGTTTTTAATTATTTTATATCAGTTTAAATGCTTAGAACCCTATTTAATTCTGCTTTTTGTATTAGGTCCTTGCGACACCGGTCCGGATCTCGATCCTCATCAGTTGCTCAGGACATCAGGCGAGTACCTACCTCTGATAGTTTCCATTTCATGATAGCGTTTATATCACCTGTTCTAGAACTGTAATACTTGATTCTGACACATTATTACACGAGCTGGTACTAGTGGATCCCGTCATGAGATACTATCCCCCTTACCGTGTTCAGCGGGTACTCTATCACGTGTATTTCATCATGTGCTTCGGGTATTGATTCTCATGTGCTATCATGTGCTTCTTGTGCTCTCGCCTTCGTGTGCGCGAGCTATTATCATGTACGTAGCGTGTTGTGGTTGGATCCAATGGTATTAGTGGGGGAGGGGAGTAGGAGTTGGTTATGTGATCAAAGCCAAACAGTATTCATGTGTATGTCGGTTATGCAACTCACGCATAACGGAGTTATCATAGTATTTTTCATGTGCAACCTAAGCCGATCACATAACGAACTTGTGCTCAAGGCACTTAGCTAGTATTCATGTTTCTCACCTGCAGTTACTTTTCCAGTACTTGTATTGTTCTCCAGTTTACATTGCAGCTACTTATTGTGCTCCAGCTTATATTTATTTCCTGTGCATCTTGTATACTTTTCTATTGCTCGTCATATACACCTTACCATGTATTTGGAGTTGCTTTCAGAGTTATGTACTTCGCTCCAGTCCTGACTGGGCATATTTTTTCCAGAGGATCCTGAGGACTATTGCCCGACGTTCTACGGGCCGGGTGTTGACGACTGTTGTGACCCCGTGATCGAGGAGGAGTGCGCCGAGGAGACGCCGATAGCACCCTAGTTAGCTAGGTAGGTTTCCTGGGTTGGTCCCAGTATTTTATTTTGGATGATTGTACTTATTCTTTTGTGGCTGTGAGGTGTTGTAGCTATTTTGGCCTTTGACTGTATTATTTTGGATTGTCTTGCTCTCTTGGTTTTGTTTCTTTGTTTATATCATATCGTGCTTATATTCTTCCTCTAGATTTTGTGATTGAGATTATTGATATATATATTGCGTGGATGCCCTCCTTTTGGAGAGGATTTTGATATATATATTGCGTGGTTGCCCTCCTTTTGGAGAGGTCATGCCGGATTTTTCTGTGAGATATAGATAGATATGGTTGACCTAGAACGGACCTTTACAGCGTTCTACCGCCGATTCTGCGGCGTAGGCTGGACGTACCCATGGCTCATGCCCGATTTTCGGGTGCGGGTCGTGACACATTTTTGGTGGCGGCCCATGCAGGTCCAGTTTTAAGTTTACCTGCTATAAGATATAGGATATAGGCTGAGAGAGAGTGTGCTCAATCACAACTAGGACCCTTCCTACTTCCTTTTGCTATCTTAATTTTTCTGAAATTGTTTTCTTTTGCAATATTACTGTCCTTCTTTGATGATATCGTATCTTACACCGTTGGTGATGTGATCTCAGGTTCTGTTCTTCTTGATTCCATTTCAGCACTTGCTTTATTTGATTCTGGTGCTTCCCATAGCTTTGTGTCTGTATCTTTTGCTGTTAGACACCATCTTGTTGCTGAACCTTTAGCTAGACTCTGCAAGATCACGACCGGGGGTGGTATCATCCTAGTCAGTGATGTCTGCAGAGACCGGAGAGTTACCTTGGGAGGCCGGGAGTTGAGTGTGTGCCTACTCGTAATGCCACTTCCGAGCTACGATATTGTACTCGGGATGGATTGGTTGAGTACGCATTGTGCTAGTATAGATTGTCGTGGAGGCAGAGTTTTGTTTAGTCCGTCGGGTGAGCCAGAGTTTCAGTTTGCCAGAGGAGCAGCGGAGCAGACCGAGGGAGTCTTCTGCGGAGCCCTGTGGTAGAGCCGAGGTCGCTACATTCACTAATAGAGGAGTACATGGATATCTTTCCGGAGGAGTTGCCAGGGTTACCTCCGGACAGAGACGTGGAGTTTTCTATAGACTTGGTGCCAGGCGCGGAGCCGATATCCTAGCACGTCTATAGAGTCAGCAACAGTGAGCTGATAGAGTTGAAGAAGCAAGTGGATGAGCTTCAGGACAAGGGATTTATCAGATCTAGTTCTTCTCCGTGGGGTGCTCCGGTACTTTTTGTGCCGAAGAAGGATGGGTCGATACGGATGTGTATCGACTACAGGGCTCTGAACAACCTCACAATCAAGAACAAGTATCCGCTGCCGCGTATTGATGATCTTTTTGACCAGTTGAGCGGAGCAAGGGTGTTTTCCAGGATTGATCTGAGGACAGGCTACCACCAGGTGAAGGTTAGGAAGGAGGATATTCCGAAGACAGCTTTCCGGACCAGATATGGACAGTATGAGTTCTTGGTGATGCCGTTTGGGTTGACTAATGCCCCGGCAGTGTTCATGAATCTGATGAACAAGGTATTCCATCAGCATCTGGATAGGTTTGTGGTGGTGTTTATAGATGATATCTTGGTGTATTCGAAGACCCCAGAGGAGCACGAGGAGCATCTGAGGATAGTGCTGGAGACTCTCAGGAAGGAGAAGCTTTATGGAAAGCTCTCGAAGTGTGAGTTCTTCCTTGACAAGGTTGAATTCCTTGGTCATGTGGTGACTGGAGAGGGTATCTCGGTGGATCCGAGGAAGATCATGGCAGTTGAGGCATGTAGTGCTCCGAGTTCAGTAGCCGAGGTCAGGAGTTTCTTGGGACTGGCAGGTTATTACAGGAGATTTGTTCAGGATTTTTCCCGGATTGCAGAGCCGTTGTCCAGGCTGACTCGGAAGGACGTAGAGTTTGTTTGGTCAGAGGAGTGCCAGGTCGCCTTTGATGAGCTGAAGAGGAGGTTGACGACAGCTCCAGTGTTGACGTTGCCATCAGGTTCTGGAGGATTCACTATCTATAGTGATGCATCGGGGAAGGGACTGGGTTGTGTGTTGCAGCAGAATGGGAGGGTGATTGCCTATGCTTCCAGGCAATTACGTCCTCATGAGAAGAACTACCCTACCCACGATTTGGAGTTGGCAGCGGTCATCTTTGCTTTGAAGTTGTAGAAACACTATTTATACGGAGAGCGTGTGGAGATCTTCACAGACCACAAGAGCTTGAAGTATGTATTTACCCAAAAAGAGCTGAACATGAGGCAGAGGAGATGGTTGGAGTTGATGAAAGACTTCAACATATCGTTGCAGTACCATCCAGGGAAGGCGAACGTAGTTACGGATGCGTTGAGCAGGTATCCGATAGCTATGTGCCTGACTACAGATCGTTATCTTCTGGCAGATCTAGAGAGCTTGGGCATTGAGGTGATAGTGCCTGGAGTTGAGATGCAGATGTGGGGACTGCAGATTCAGTCAGAGCTGGTAGACTGGATCAGGGCTACACAGTTTGAGGATGAGTCCCTGAGGAGCATCAGGGCGCAGATTCAGATGGGATTGTCAGATGACTTCACCATTGCTGATGATGGTTCTTTGCGGCACGGTACCAGGTTGTGTGTGCCGAGTGGGTCGTTGCGCGAGGAGGTTCTCCAGGAGGCGCATCGATCCCAGTACTCTATGCATCCAGGTGCCAACAAGATGTATAGAGATCTGAGATAGCATGTATGGTGGTACGGGATGAAGCGGGAGGTAGCACGCTTGTATCCCGATGCTTAGTGTGCCAGCAGGTGAAGGCAGAGAGGCAGAGGCCAGGAGGATTACTCCAGCCGTTACCCATTCCGGAGTGGAAATGAGAGCATATGACCATGGATTTTGTTTCTGGACTTCCCCGTTCTCCAGGCGGAAAGGATGCGATTTGGGTCATCGTGGACAGGTTGACCAAATTGGCCCACTTTCTACCATTCAAAGTGGGTACATCTACAGAGAGGCTAGCAGAGATGTATGTGCGCCAGATAGTCAGACTGCATGGAGTTCCAGTGAGCATAGTATCATATCGGGACAGTCGCTTTACTTCGCATTTCTGGAGGAGCCTGCAGGCTAGCTTGGGCACCCAGCTCAAGTTTAGTAGTGCGTATCACCCACAGACAGATGGTCAGTCAGAGAGGACCATTCATACACTTGAGGACATGCTTCGGACTTGTGTTTTGGATTTCAGAGGCTCTTGGGAGGATCACTTGCACTTGGTAGAGTTTGCTTACAACAACAGCTACCAAGCCAGTATCGAGATGTCACCTTTCGAGGCGTTGTATGGACGGAGGTGTCGTACTCCGTTATCATGGGATGATGTAGGTGAGAGAGCTTTGCTTGGCCCGGAGATGGTGGTTGATGCGGCAGAGAAGGTCAAGCTCATTAGAGATAGACTTCGGGTGGCGCAGGACAGGCAGCGGCATTGGGTCGATAGCCACCGGAGACCTTTGGAGTTTGAGGTATAGCTTAGAATCTAGATTTTGTTTTTGTGTTTGCTTGTGATTGCTTATTTTAGACTAAGTGCTGAGACCTTGTTTGTGCTAGGTTGGAGATCTGGTATTCCTGAGGATTTCTCCGACGCGGGGCACTATTCGCTTCGGTGGAGGCGGGAAGCTTAGCCCACGTTTCGTCGGACCCTTCCGTATCCTCGAGAGGGTCGGCGCCGTGGCGTATAGGCTTGAGTTGCCGCCTACGCTGGAGGGAGTTCATGATGTGTTCTACGTGTCGCAGTTGAGACGGTACGTGGCGGATCCCAGTCACGTATTGGATCACTCAGAGATCGCGGTGGGCCCTACTCTTAGCTATCCAGAGCAGCCGGTGGAGATTCTGGATCGGCGGGAGAAGGTGTTGAGGAACCAGACTATTCCCTTGGTTCGCGTCGCGTGGAGGCATCACTCTCCAAGTGAGTCGACCTGGGAGAGGGAGGATGAAATGCGCGAGCGATACCCCTATCTCTTCGAGCCCTGAGGTATGGTTCTTTCCTTGCATTCCTGTCCTAGTTTCGTCTTTTAATTTCGAGGACGAAATTATTTTAAGGAGGGTAGACTTGTCACTACCCAATTCTAGAAAATAGAGTATTTTTTTATTTTTTATTTGATAAATAGTGGATTGTATTTAATTAATTATATTATATTTATTTAGTGCTTATATTATTTTTTTAATGATTGTTTTAGGGTTTTGGCTAGCCTGGACCCATGTCAGACCCTAGTGGACCCATGTTCGACCCAGCCCACACCCTTGTGAGAATTATTTTGGGGCTTAAAAATATTTATTATATTTTTAGAAGGTTAGTGGGAGAGATTTGGAGCTAGTTTGAGTGCTTTTGGAACCCGAAACCCAAAACCGAGTTACGGAAGGGCATTTTGGTCATTTGGACTTAGTGGAACCCCTTTATTAGCATGGCCGGCCCTATTTCCTACCCACATCCGACCAAACACAGCAGCAGCCCCCATTCCCTTTGTATTCTTCTTCTTCTTCACTTCTTCTTCTTCTCCACTTCTTCTTTCTTCTTCCTTCTTCTTCAAAGTAAGTTCCTCTTCCATTTTTCTTCCTTCTTTCTTCCATTCCTTCTTATGCTAGCCCTAACCTTTCATTTTCCCTAACCTAGGTGTGTGGAGCTTAGATCTAGTGTGGAAGCTAGATTTGGTGGCTTGGAGCTTGAGGAAGGTGATTTCTAGGGGTTGTGAGACTTTGGCCTTGGAATTTCAACTCCCAAGAGGTAAAACCTAACTTTTCCCTTGCTAATTATTTTTGTATAGTAATTAGTGTTGTAGAACCTTCCTAGACCCTAAGCCTACCCGTAGGAGGAAGTTGGAACTAGTTTGGTTGAGTTTAGAGACTTTGACATTAGGTTTTGTGTCGAATTCGGGTTGAATCCGAATTTGGCCCAATTTTGGGTGATGCCCTAGGTTAGACAGACCTAGGTAGACGTTGTCGGGTGTCTATAGAGTGAATGTGTGTCTCCGTTTGGACACGGGAAGCCGTGTCGCGGAGAAACAGGCATTTCGGGCGAAATTGGAGCTTTTCGTCGTCGCCGATTCTAAGTGCGTGCGCGTTTCTGCCACAGACCTAGAATCCACGCGGGAGCACATTTTCTAGGATCTAGACATCGTGTAGAGCGCGTGGGTAAATTTTTGGCCGATTCCGAGTTCGTTTGGTGTGCGTTTCAGGAGGTTTTCCGAGCCGCGCACCACGTATTCGTCGAAATGACCGAACGGCCATTTCGGCGTGGTTTCGTCGTTTCGGGCTTGTGCGCGCGTTAGGTTAGTATCGGAGAGTGTGTGCTAGAGTTTTCGAGTTATATTTTATATATTTTAGGATATTGGTGAGTGTCGGGGTCGTTGGGCGTGTTGTTTGTGTGTTGTTGTGTGTTGTGTTGTGTTAGTGTATATGTGTCTATATTTATATATATATATATATGTATATATTTATATGTATTTGTATATATGTATATATATTTATATATATATGTGTGTATTTATATCTATGTGCTTGTGTGTGTATATGTCTATGTGTATATATTTATATGTATATGTGTAAGTGAGCTTGTGTGTGCATATGTATATATATATTTATATGTGTATGTGTATATATATATATATGTATCTTAGAGTGTGTGTGTATTGATATATATATATATATATATATATATATATATATATATATATATATATATATATATATATATATAATATTATATATATTTGTATATGTGTATATATATATTAATAATGTGTGTTTATATATATTTATAGCTATGTATATATTTGTGTGTGAGTGTGTGTATTAGTGTGTTTGTGAGTGTGTAGGTGTGTGTGTTAGTGAGTGTGTTAGAATAGATATAAGTATATATATATATATAGGTATCTAGTAGTATATATATGGTTATATGTGTGTGTATATATATATATATATATAGAGGATGATATATATATATATATGTATAGGAGTATGCGTTGTGTGTGTTTATACGTAGGAGGCAGGGGGGTCCAGCCACTGCCAGCAAGGGCAGCAGCTGCTGCTGCTTGCAGCAGCAGCACAGCAGCAGGAATAGCTACAGCAGCAGCAGCCAAGAGCAGTAGCAGCAGCATGTAGAGCCAGCATAGCAGCAGTAGCATGGAGCAAGCAGCAGCAGGAATAAGAAGCTCCAGCAGTAGCAGCGGGTAGTAGCTAGTGAGGGAGGAAGAGAGATTGATATAGTTATATATGTATGTAGATAGATAGATAGACATATCAATAGGTAGATAGATTAATAGATAGTTAGATGTTTAAATAGGTACTTGGATAGATGGATAGATACTTAGATAGGTAGATGGATAATTAGATAGATAGATAGGTAATTGATAGGTAGATAGTTAGGTTTATAGATACTAGATAGTAGATAGCTAGATACTTAGATATATATATATATATATATATATATATAATATATATATATATATATATATATATATATTATATATATATATATATATATATATATATATATATATATATCTAAGATATAGATATCTATATACCTATAAGTTATATATATATAGGTGTATAGGTAAGGTAATGGATATTTGGGTATATGTGTGTGGATATCTATATACATAGGTATATACCTACTTAGATATATAGATATGTGATAGATATCTATATTACCTAGCCTAGATAAATAACTAGGTATATAATTATTAGTTAGATGGCTAGTTAGAGGGGTTTGAGAGCGGTATCTCAATACCTTGAGATACCGAGGTATCTCAATACCTTGAGATATTCAAGGTATTGAGTTTCGAGCGGGGTATTTGAGCATTAGCCTAGGAAATGCTTTGGAGTGATTTTTGTATGTTTTTATATATATATATATTTACGCGTGCTAGCGTAGGTTTTAGCGGGTTTAGGCGGGGTGTGTGGCCTAGGGCGAGGTATCGGATATCGAGGGTATCCTGGTATCTCGATTAGGCGAGTTTGAGAGTTTAGTAGCTTAATGAGCTCGGTTTGACCTAGAATTTCAGGGGCACCCTAGTTTGACCTAGCTTTGACCATAATTGTCCTCATTGACCGTAAAAGTCAACGTTTGACCTAGTTTTGACCTAGAGTTGACTTTTTAGACTCCGGGTTGACTTTTTGACCCGAATTTCACCGGTTTGACCCGTTCGACCTAGAATAGCCCTAGAAGCCTGTTTTTAATTATTTTATATCAGTTTAAATGCTTAGAACCCTGTTTAATTCTGCTTTTTGCATTATGTCCTTGCGACACCGGTTCGGATCTCGATCCTCATCAGTTGCTCAGGACATCAGGCGAGTACCTACCTCTGATAGTTTCCATTTCATGATAGCGTTTATATCACCTGTTCTAGAACTGTAATACTTGATTCTGACACATTATTACATGAGCTGGTACTAGTGGATCCCGTCATGAGATGCTATCCCCCTTACCGTGTTCAGCGGGTACTCTATCACGTGTATTTCATCATGTGCTTCGGGTATTGATTCTCATGTGCTATCATGTGCTTCTTGTGCTCTCGCCTTCGTGGTGCGCGAGCTATTATCATGTACGTAGCGTGTTGTGGTTGGATCCAATGGTATTAGTGGGGAAGGGGAGTAGGAGTTGGTTATGTGATCAAAGCCAAACAGTATTCATGTGTATGTCGGTTATGCAACTCACGCATAACGGAGTTATCGTAGTATTTTTCATGTGCAACCTAAGCCGATCACATAACGAACTTGTGCTCAAGGCACTTAGCTAGTATTCATGTTTCTCACCTGCAGTTACTTTTCCAGTACTTGTATTGTTCTCCAGTTTACATTGCAGCTACTTATTGTGCTCCAGCTTATATTTATTTCCTGTGCATCTTGTATACTTTTCTATTGCTCGTCATATACACCTTACCATGTATTTGGAGTTGCTTTCAGAGTTATGTACTTCGCTCCAGTCCTGACTGGGCATATTTTTTCCAGAGGATCCTGAGGACTATTGCCCGACGTTCTACGGGCCGGGTGTTGACGACTGTTGTGACCCCGTGATCGGGGAGGAGTGCGTCGAGGAGACGCCGATAGCACCCTAGTTAGCTAGGTGGGTTTCCTGGGTTGGTCCCAGTGTTTTATTTTGGATGATTGTACTTATTCTTTTGTGGCTGTGAGGTGTTGTAGCTATTTTGGCCTTTGACTGTATTATTTTGGATTGTCTTGCTCTCTTGGTTCTGTTTCTTTGTTTATATCATATCGTGCTTATATTCTTCCTCTAGATTTTGTGATTGAGATTATTGATATATATATTGCGTGGATGCCCTCCTTTTGGAGAGGATTTTGATATATATATTGCGTGGTTGCCCTCCTTTTGGAGAGGTCATGCCAAATTTTTCTGTGAGATATAGATAGATATGGTTGACCTAGAACGGACCTTTACAGCGTTCTACCGCCGATTCTGTGGTGTAGGCTGGACGTACCCACTGCTTATGCCCGATTTTTGGGTGCGGGTCGTGACAATTGTATATGTATTGTGAGACCCTAGTGTTAATTACGGATATCCCATAATTACCTTGACTAAGTGATCCTGAGACTTGTGAGTTGACTGCCTTGTGTACGTTGACATACTGGCTTAGACATGTTAGTGATTGACTGTCTGATTATGCACATCAATCAAGGACATGACACCCGTGCAGTTAGACGCAAGTTTGACCCTGCTAGATGACAAGTATCACCCCTAGCGTACCCTCTGAGTTTAGTATAATTATGGTTGTGTATGTGCTAGTGTAATGGCTGATGATGTATTGTATTATATTATATGTATTGGCGAGCTAGGCCAAGATGTCAAAGTTGTAGGACTTCTCAATCCCTTGATCTGAATCTTTGCGCAGCAGTTTATTGAAGCGAGTTTCTTTCGGCTTAGACTTTTTCGCTACTGGAGGCTGGGATGAACCCGGATCAGAAGTTGCAGGTGCGACAATTAGGAGTGCACCATCGTCAGGGATGTCATACTCTTGTTGGTATGCTAGGCCTGACCTTGTCGTTACTGTTATAGCTTCTTCCGATGGGATAGAAAGTATGTAATAGGATTTGGACTTCTAGCCTTAGTCTTGGTGGCAGAAGGTGTTGTCTGCTGCATCAATTCTGGAGCAAGATCGAGATGAACCTACATGACCTCCCTATGCAGCTTGGTGAGAGATATCAGCCTGGCTGTTTGGTCACGAGCCAGGAAAAGATTGAGAACCTTCATTGTTGCCGGGGGGATCAGGATTACTTCGTCCTGGGCTTTCGTTGTCGGGAAGTCACCGAACTGGAGGGATACCATGTTAACAACAACTATTTTGTCATCAAAATCCAAGGTAAAGGCCTCGGTGTCGAGCAAATATTGGATGTACCGCTTCAGGGTATAGCAATCCTGTGTCGTATGGTGGACGTAACGACGGTAGTGGCAGCATTTTAGATTATTCATATCAACTACCTCAACAGGATGCTTGACGTCGGAGAGCCGAAGCTTGTTTCCCTTCATTAGTACGTCAAAGATTTTATGACGTCATCATCTTCGAAGGAATAGGTTTCCTTCGGTTTTGAAGTCTCTGCAGGCTTTTTCTCTGGCTTCTTGGTTATGTTGGCGACAAGAGCCTGCTTTCCCTTGCCTTCTCGAGCGTTATTGTTGTTGTTGTTGCTGCCATTTTAAGGGCATTTTTTCTATCATCAGCGATGGGAATCTATATCCCCAGGAGACGGGCGTCGTTCATCTTCTTCTCAGCACCGAAAACATTTATGATGAACATCGTTCAGTCTTTAAAATGAGAGTCGCCCATACAGAGCCTGACGGTGGGAAGGAGATTTCTTCGGCAGCTGTCCATTAGTGTGGACTCAGGGTTACCGGGGGTAACTTTAATGCCGCTTGCCTGTACCGCTCGATTTAGTCTCGTACATACTCTTAATCCCTTTACGTGATGTCCGTTAAAGAGGATATCATTATGTCATTTCCCCCGTCATAGAATCGAGCGAGAAAAGGCCTTTGAGGTCATTGAATGGTGAAATATAGTTGTCTTGGAGGCTGTAGAACCAATAAATGGCTATTCCAGACAATTCCCTAACAAAGAGCTTAGTCAAGAGGGCATCGTTGTGAAGCAGATGCCCCGTTGTCGTATCAAAGTAACTCATGAATTGACGGGGGATATCTTCCTATCAAATAGAGTTAAGTTGAAGGGTTTATACTTGGGTGGGAATGGTACATCTCTTCAGTCAAGGGAATATGGTTATCGAATCCCGAGCTCGCGCAGTGAGTCCCGATTTTCCATTGAGTCTAGACGGGCCCGGAGTTCTTGTACCTCCCGTATTGCTTCTCGAGCTTCATCAACTGTGGAAGGAGCGAATAATCCGGGCAGGGGATGATTACCACCATCGGGTGGAGCGGTTGCATTTGAGTTCCCATTTGTCCCGGGGTCCAGGCTTCCTTAGCCAGATGCTCTTGCTGGTTTTGGGGCCATATTTGCCTTGATTTTCAGCATTGTCTGGGTCAAGTCTTACATTGATGCTCTCAAGGTCTGCATCATGGCCTCGAGGGTTTCGAGGCACTTCTGATCGTTGGGGCCCTCATAATTATCCCCTGTCATGTATATTGTTCTTATATGAGGAGAAACAGATGGGACAGTGGGCGTCGCACTTTTTGCCTCGGGCTCTTGCCGTGAAGAGTCATCCGAGAAAGTCGGTAGTGCCTTATCTTCTTCAGATTCGGAAGGAAAACTACTCCCTGCGTAGGAAGCTGTGTCCTCTGGCCGGGGTGGCTACTCCCAGGGGTCTTACCATCTTTTCCTTGGGAATCATTGTCTCCTTGGAACGTCGGATTACTGTGGAGTTATGAAGGGTCAAACCCCCCAGCTTTTGTAGCCCCCTGGGGTCCTGAGTAAGAACTACCCCCAGTGTTTGATGGCTTCTTCTTTGAGCGCGTACCCATGAATACTCCTTTTATGGGCACCGATGCTTGCCTCCGGTTCCTCGACATGCTGGTTGAGAGTGTAGGATTTGGAGGTGCTGGACTTTTGACCTCTCCTCACAGCGGGAGATCTCCGAGCTGAGTAACATGAGGTGAAGGGTAGCTCCTCCTCCTCTGGTGTTTGCACCTTCTCTTCGGGATGCTGCCAGATGGGTGCCTTTGATTGCAGCCGCTAGAATATCGACTGCCTTTTGTACATACTATTATTTTGTTACAACAGCAGTTAATGATAATGTTGGCACAGTGGTATCATAGGGAGGATACCTCATATGCCGTGGTTAATTCCCTCACTTTACGCTTGTGGTTGATCACGTTGCGCAAGTCAAGTGAGGGATGATTCACCTTAGCATCCTTCTTATGATCCCGGATAGACCGAGCACATGGGTGTGTAGTTGTTGATTTTGCTTCCTGACCTGGGATTCGTATAAGAACTTGTCCAGGTTGTTTATGGAAGACTCTTTAGACCGATCATGTCCGATTGTCGCTGAAGGCTGGACACATGGGTTGATTTTATACGAATTTCTGTCAAGGGCACACATATTTAGCGGTGCCTATTGACAGCCGGTCGAATGAGCAATTGCTTGAGCTTGGCGAGCTGGCATTACCCTAAACTTCTTCGTCTTAGCACGCGCCGGTGCATAGTACAAAGAGTCCAAGTTCACATCTTCCCCTTTCTCAGCAAGGCGCATGGATTCAGTACTGCTTGAGATTCGGTCAAAGACGAAACTTCTGCTATTGTGCTGGCCGTATGTGGACATTTGCCTACGGTCGCTGAATTATGCGACTTTCGATCTTGACGCACAGAACGCGCCTTAGTACTCGAACTTCTGGCATCGTAGTATTTTTCTTTGCCAGAGTTCAAGTGCTGAGAACTTTCTTGTCGGAAGAGGCTACCGCATGGGAGGTGGACGCATAATGTGCGGTCCCTACGGCAGAGAGAGATAGGGGAGTGCATGCTCCACAGTTGGGTGAGGCACAGCGGCCTTTGCAACCCATGTCCTGTGGGTCTTCTGATGCTTGTTAGAAGAGGTTGTCGCATGAGATGCAGACACATAATGTACGGTCCCTATGGCAGAGAGAGAGACGGGGAGCGCATGCTCCGTAGTTTGGTGAGGCACAGCGGCCTTTACAACCCATGTCCTACGGGTCTTCTTAGGCTTTGACAGCCTTGGAGAAGCATCGCCCTCAAAGAGCATCTCCTCGTAGGCTTGCTGGTCGAAGCATACAACCATCATCTTCTGGGTCAAACCCAGCTTCGACATATCAGACTGCACCATAACCTTCTCATCAGAGGAGAAGTTAGTCCCCAGCAGAGTTTCTACCTTGTTCGCCATTAAAATTGTTTCATTCAATAACAAACAAAAAAGTACAAAGAAGTCCTAAACAGACAATCTAAGTACTATATTTAATCTGGATAGTGTGACGGTGGAGATCAAGCACTATGGCGGCTCCTTTACTCCGTTGACGGTCCGACGAGTGAGTGAGGGGTGCTCTCTTCTCTCCTCTCCCTCTTGAGATTTTGTGCACGTACATAGCTCTCTGGGAGGTATGGTCTCTCTCTGAAGCAGAAAAATCCGACCTTTGGGACGTCAAAGTTGCTCCTATTTATAGTCATCATGCTGATGGGCAATAGGTTCCGTATTTCCTTCTGTTTGGTGGCCGCAGGGGAATCCTTCAACAGAATACAGTTGCAACTGTGGGCACATAGTATGGGTTGAGTCCAGGACAGGCTGCCACGTGGACATTTTGTTGGAATTTGTTGTTGCCAGAGATCTTGGCAGTTCTCATCTTCTGTTTGCGTGACTTGGTCATCTTGACACGTGGCCCACATTTAGTTGGAGGGAATCCCTTCTGTCGCAACATGAAGATTTTGTCGTATGAGACACATGGTGTCTGGAACGTAGGGGGCCAGAGACGTATGGAATGCATGGATTCTAGAACGCACGGGGGCATGGAATGCATATAGTCCGGGACACATAGAGCCAGAGAAGTATGTAACGCATGGAGTCTGGAACGCATAGGGCCATAGACGCATGAAACGCATAGAGTCTGGGATGCATGAGTTCTCGTACACATGGCACTGCATGCTTGTCAGAAGTTATTATTAATCTGACGAGAGCTTCTTGTCGCTTAGTGTGCACACATTTTTTGAAGCACTCAAAAAATCCTTTTTGTCAGGATTCTGTGTCAGACATAATATTTGTGTCAGCCAATGTTTGGGGCGCAATGATGCAGCTTTTTATCTACGGCACGGTCATCCTGAGGCCTGGTTTCTTCTGAGTCGAATGTGGGGCGCATGGTTGTTGGACGTATGGACCTAGATTTTCTATGCTTTTACAGAGAGCTTTGGCTTAAGTACTTGGCATTGTTTTTCGTTAGGAAATGATATTACTTAGAGAATTTTTATGCTTTTACGCTATTCAAACATTGAAAGTCATATTTCTTGACAAGAACTAGCATAAAAGTAAAATGCTCATGCAAAATACTTTCCCACTTTGCATATAAACTTTCTCACTTCCTTTCCACTTCGGTCATCCAAACAGCCTCTTAGCCAATTAATGTTATGGATGTGGTTTCAAAATTAGGTGTTAGTCAATTACGGTTATTAAATCATAATTTCAATATTTCTAAATCGCCCCTAACAATATTCCAGCTATTTTGGTCCGTTGGAACTGCAACTGTCATCTATACACTTTCAAAATCTTACTACTTATTTGGTTATATCAAACTTTATTTTCTATTCCTATGCTTCTTCCTTCTCGCTACAACTTCTTTTTCTCCATGAATATTCATCTCTTCCATCTAACTCTTAGAAGCTTTCAATCAACTTTCTAATTACAGAAGAATCCGCTAATCCTAATAAAAATAGTCAAGAAATTAATTTATTATTTTAATTTAGACATAACTTTTTCTTGATATATTTTTTAAAATTTAACATTTGACCTTCAGAAATTCCTTCTCTCACTCTCTCACTGAAACTACCACAAACGATCAAACAACGACCATGTTTGCCCTGGTGGCTCGCCTCACCTCTAAGGGCCTCTCTGAGTTGTAGAGAATGTTTTATTAACCTCCTCCCCTAATTTTTTTTAATGTACTTAATTCATTATTGGTACTTTTATTTTACTTCTATCCTTATGTAAACCTAAGCCCTAATGTCATGCTCGAGAACACAAATAATTGAGAGTGGAAGGCCAGATATGCCACATGAGTATGCCAATACTCCATATAGTGGTTACAAGTGTCTAAAGAAATATAGGGAATCAAATTAGCATGCCACTAACATCAACCAAGGGTTGAACCAAACATGTACCTCAATCCTGAAGAGCAAATATTTAGAAGAGTATATCATATATGTAAATAGAAGGCATCCTAAAAGCTATATGCATGCATGATCATGAAGTAAGTATGATAACATGTAACAGTAACACAGCATTGTAGAAGCCTGAAAAAGACGCATCCATGCGCCCAACGTCCATACACCCCAAATAAAACTAAACAGATGATGGACCACATGGACACCATACGGCCCAGAAAAGGGACACCCATGCGGTCCAAACAAGCGTCCTGATAACTGGCCGCAGGTTGACCTGACATGACGTACAACAAAGATAGCGCCTGACACAGAATCCTGATAAAAAGATTTTTTTGATCTCCTCGAAAGACGAGAACACGCTAAGAGACAGAAGTCCCAAGGATGGTGTAGAGCCACGCGAACAACACGACAAAAAGAACCCATGCAGCTCTAGCCCATGTATCCCAGACTCCATGCATTCCATGCGATTCTGGCCCATGCGTTCCAGACTCCACATGGTCCATGCGTATCTGGCCTCGTGCATTCCAGACTCCGTGCGTCCCGTGCGTCTTTGGCTACATGTGTCCCAGATTCTACGATGACCAAGTCTTGCTGTTACAACTGAGTGGTCCTCTCCAACCAAATAGCAGTCACGTATCCATTTGACCAAGTCGTATCTACATAGTTAAGAATCGCCCAGATACTCAACAAACAACAAAATTCCAACAAATGTTTACGTGGCAGCGGAGCCCGGATTCTCGTGGATAGCTGTAGCACCCTTCGGTTGAGAGAGGACAAATGCCAAATCCCACCATCCATGTGGCCCAAAATCCAGGCGGCCAAAAATATGACTATAAATAGTAGGGTATCAGACCCGGACAAAGGGCTGGCTGGCTATCTGCGAATCAACACTCATGGAAGAGAGAAGAGCTTCAGCATCGGACCGTCTACGGAGTAAAGAGAGTTGCTACACTCCTAACCCTCCACCGTTCCCCCCCCTAGAAAACTAATTTGTACTTAGATTGTCTCCTAGGCCTCTTCTTTGTACTCTTTTAGTAATTAAACAAATCTAGTTCTCCCAGTTCTCATTTTGATATTAAATAACAAATACGTGGTTACTATTCTGGGAACTTCCTTCTTCTCTATTGAGAACTCGGTGACACAGTCTGATGCGGCCAAAGTTGGCTCGACATAAAAGATATTGGTGGTCCGCTTTGACCAGCAAGTGTTCGAGAATATGCTCTCTGGGGACAGTGCGGATCCTTCTTCGAGGCAAGCTGTAAACCTCCTCACAAAAAATAGATATTTTGTATATATTTTATATTATTAAAGATATTATATATATTAAATTACTTTAGAGTATTCTCTTAGTTAATTAGAAAATAATTTTTTTAGTATATTTACTTATGTAAATATTTATTTAGAATCATTTTTAGGCTATTTTAGATTTTTGGAGATTTTTTATAATTTTTAGGTAATTAAAAAATATGGAACCTAAATTTCTAGGACTTCTATTATTTACTATGAGACCATACTTGCATATTGTTCCTACCAAATATTTATTTTAGGTTAAAATATTTAATTATATTTTTCTGTAATTTATTTAGAATTCTAAGAAATTTATTTAGATTTTTGAAATTATTTAGGGTTTATTTGGATATATATAGTCTTAAATTAGATAAATAATAATTTAGTGTTAATAGATATTAATAAGATTATATATAAATTATTTGAATTATCCTTAATTTTATTTAAGATTATAAATTATTGAGATAAACTCAAACTTTATTTTAAATTAATTCAAATCCTGAGCCTACTAGGAAAGAAACTTCATGCATATCCTATCATTATTTAAACTGATCCTAATCCTATCCAAATTAGACAATCCTAGTCGTATTCAATTAAGTAGTGTACACCATTATAAATACCTCATCCTTCATATTTTTTTCCCCAAATTCTCCTCATTTTTGTCCAAAAACAGTCAAAATTCGTCATAAATTCAGGCTCATTTTCTAGTAGTTATGACGACTTAAATAGAAGATATCTCCTAGCTCCGGACTCCAAACGCGCTCCAGTTTTTTTTGTTAGAACCTTATAAAGGTTAGTTTTCTGAATATATAAATTATTTTAATAATTTTAGAACATATTTTTTCAGAATATTCTGAAAGTGCTAGTTGTCCGAAATCAGACGCCTTTCCGTATTTTTGAGATTTCGAGAGATCCTAATTCGAAATTACGAACCGTTTAAAGTTTTGAAAAGTTGACATGATGAAATTACATAAAATAATATTTTTAGAATTTAAAATATAAGTTTATTCTACTGTAAAATTTGTGCAACGTAGACGTAAATAGAAAACAACTAAAAATTGTCATTTGTGCGCTCTTGTGGACATAACTCTTTACCGACTTGTGATTTTATAAAACCGTTGATTCCGATGTTCATGTAGCACTGAAATCTATATAATTCTACACACAAATCAAAGATTTGAGTCGGTTGACTTTTTGGTCAACGGATTGCCTCGATTTGCGTGTCATGGATCACAAATCCGTAAAGTTGACTTTCGTTGGACCAAAAATTAGAGTTTAACAATAAAATCAGATTATAATAAGATTAAAAATACTATTTTAGGTTATTTTATTCAAAATTAAAATAGATTAAAATGGAGAAAACTATTCACCCACTTTTGTAATCTAACTTGTTTAATTTATATGATGGGTAGATCGGACGACGCCTTGAGTTGGGACTTCATTCTTTTTCAGATCAGGCAAGATACCTTGCCAAATTGCTTACAGTATTTTGCATGCTTAGTATATTTATGTATATTTATTACATTTATGTTTATTTATTGCATGTGTAGTTCCTTTCAGTCATTACTATATATTAGATATGTTGACACACACTTGACACTTAGTATCATGAAAGGACAATCATTAGGCGTATGGGCTTTTAACCACTCTGGTAAACCATAGTATATAGTTTGAACTACGGGCGTGTGTCGCGCTGGTCGCTACCCCCGAGGTATGTCGATTTTTGTAGAGTCACGCTGGTCGCTACCCCCGAGGTATGACGATTTCTGTTGTCCACTTGCGGGTGTGTGAGTTATGAGGCTTAGATCGAGTAGCCTACCCTTGCCCATACGTCAAAAAGTTGTTCTCATTTGCATTCATATAGATTGTCTTGTACAACGTACTTACATATTTTCTACCTATTATGCATGTTTACTGTATTCAAATTGGCTTGCTATTTTGTATCTTGTTACGTCCCTCTGAGGACCTGGTCCCCTTCCAGGTGTATCTGTTCTTGAGTATTTACAGGAACGCAGATTTGGATGGTTATATATGTTTCGTGGATGTCTTCTCTTCGAGCCCGTGGTCGTTAGCTGGTATTCTTATATTGTGTTTATTGTGTTGTACCTTTACCTTCGAGTTGGTAGTGGATTTGTTTCCATCCAACTATCATTCTTAGATACTTATATTGAGATCTAGTTTCATAGATAATGGTTATTTATTTATATTAATTTTTGTGGATAAGATTTAGATTATATCCTGTGACTTGTGACAAATGTTATACCACTTGTGGATTTGATATTCATATTACAGCGTACGTATGGGTTTGGTTTCCATATATTGGAGTTGCCATATCCATGCGGCTGGCATGCTTATGTGTCCTAGTCCTACGTATTTTTAGGACTGGGGCATGACACAAGCAAAGCCCAAGAAGACCCGTAGGACGTGGGTAGCAAAAACCTCTGTGCCTCACCAGACTTGGAGCATGCTCTCCCCGTCTCTCTCCCAGCCGTAAGGATCACACATCATACGACCACTGTCTATGCGGCAGCCTCTTCCAACCAAAAGGGTGCTCCCCAATCGAAGGCTCGCAGAACATGGGTAGCTAAGGCTATTGCACCCTACCCAGCTGCAGAGAAGACGCTTCCAGCCTCTCACTCTGTTGCCCATGACGGTCGTCGGACGAACACCCATAACGTCCATATCTATGCGGCATCCCGGGCTGACGCAAAGACCGTTCAAAACCCAGACTCTGGCAAAGGAAAATACTATAATGCCAGAAGTCCTGGTGCTGAGGCATCTTCTATGCGGCCAAGGGGGAGGCCAGAAAAGACTACCCAAGCGGCATCAACTCACAACTGCATACGACATGCCACATCCGGCCCCAATAACAACAGAACCTCTATTTTCGATCGTATCTCATACGGCACATATCCTATGCAACCTACTGAGAATGGTGAAAACCCAAAACTGGACTTTATACTATGCGCCTACGATAGCTAAGCTGAAGAAGTCCAGGGCAGTACGAGCGAGTCAAGCTCAAGCAACTGCTCATACGACCGACCATCAACATGCATCGCTAGTTATTACGCGAGCCTTTGATGAAAAGTTATACAGGACTGACCCATGCGTCCAATCCACAGGGACTAATGGACAGGGTCAGTCGTAGAAGTCTTCTACCAGTACCTCAGGGTAAGTTCGTGTATGAAGCCCAGGCCAGGGAGCAAATACAGCACCTGCACATCCGTGTGCCTGGGATACCCAGACTCACAAAGAGGATGCAAAGGTAAAACACCCTTTGCATGATTTGCGTGACATGATTACTCATAAACGCAAAGCAAGGAAAACAACTGCGAACAACTGCGACGTGCGATGTGCCCTCTCCGAGGCACAGTTGCGCCAATATCATTATCAATTATTGCTGCAATAAAGAAGCAGTACTCACAGACAAGCAGTCGGCCTTCCAGCGACTGCACCAAAAAGTACCTACCCGACAGCAACCCGAAGATCAGGTGCAAGTATCAGAGGAGGAGGAGTTTCCTTTGCCTCATGCTACTCAACTGAAAATCTTTCCGCCACCAAGGAAAGAAAGCAGTCAAGCACCTCTAGTCCGGCGTTCTCTACCATTGCATCGTGAAGGCGATTACCCGGAGGGCTAATAACGGCACCTGCGGAAGGTGTCTTCCGAGTCACCCGCTCAAGGAAGAAGCTATCAGCCCCTGGGGGTAGTTCTTCCTCAGAACCTCTGGGGGTGGCCCAAGCTGGGGTAGTGTACCCCTGGACGTACGCAATAACCCGACATTTCGAGAAGACAAAGATTCTCAAGGAACGGACTCCGAGATCCCGGAGGGTAGCTACACCCACCAAGACGACACAATCTTCTACGTTGGGGGTAGTATCCCCTCCGGATTCGAGAAAGACACAGCGGCTCCTACCCTCCTAGAAGACTACTCACTACATACGAGACAAAGAGCATGACATCAATTGCCCCTTCATTTCTTTCCGTATGAGGACGGTGTACATGGCCGGAGATGACCATGAAGGCCCTAGTGACCGGCAGTGCCTCAAGATGCTTGAAACCATTATGCATACAATGAGTGCATCAATGAAAGCCTTGACCCAAACAATGCTGGAGATTAAGGCAAACATGGCCTCCCAGCCAGCAAGGGCCTCCGGGCAAGCAAACATGGACCCCAGGACCAATGGGGATTCAAATACAACTGCTCCACCCGCGGATGGTGATCCTCTCCTACCTGGCTCTTCGGCGCCTTCAGCAGGAGATGAAGCTAAGGAAGCAAGGGGGGAGGTCCGAGAACTCCAGGCTCGCCTAGACTCCGTGAGCAATCGGGACTCACTCCGTGATCTCGGGGTATGATAACCATACCCGGTAGAGTGGAAAAATGTACCGTATCCGCCCAAGTATAAAACCTTCAACATTTACATGTTTGATGGGAAGTCCTTCCCTCACCGCTTCATAAGCTACTTCGAGATCACCTCGGTATACTTATCCCGCAGTGATGCTATCCTTACCAGGCTCTTCGTCGGATCATTGGCAGGGGTAGCTTTTGATTGCTTCTGCAGTCTCGAAGATAACTGTATCTCATCATTTAATGACCTCAAGCGTCTATTCCTTAACAGATTCTATGAGGCAGAAAATGATATGACGATGTCTTCTCTGATGGACGTCTTCTAGGGTGAGAAGGAACTGACACAAAACTACATCAAACGGTTCCAATAGCCCACGCTAAGGTTACCTCCTGGCAATCCTGAGGCCACACTAATGGAGTTATGCCAGAAGAACATGCTCCTGGCGGTCAGCCTCTGGATGGGCGAGGGCCAGTTCAAAGACTGGACAATATTCATTGTAAGTGCTGTCAACGCTGAGAAGAAGCTCAAGGATGCTCGACAATTGGGGATCCATATCCTTACTGCTGAGAAAAAGGACAAGCATTACAGCAACAACAATAACAACAACAATAATAATAGGGCAATAGCAGTCACGACAGAAAGGGGAAATAGGCTATGGTCGCTACCTTGACCAAGAAGCCCGAGCAAAAGCCGACGGAGCCTCCAAAACCGAAGGAAATTACTCTTTCGAAGATGCTGATGTCAAATCCATCTTCAATATGCTGATACAGGGAGTCAAAATCTGTCTCCCCGATGTCAGACGTCAGCCTAAGGCGGCAGAGATTGCCAACCCAAAGTATTGTCACTTCCACCTCTACGTCCATCACCTGACGTAGGAGTGCTATACCCTGACGCAGTACATCCAACGTCTGATAGACACCAAGGCTCTTTCCTTGGACTTTGATGACATGACGGTCACCGCCAATATGGTGTCCCTCCAATTTGGTAACTTACCACCGACGGAAGCCCAAGACGGAGTAGTCCCTGTCCCTAAGGCGACTATGGAAGTTGTCAACCTTCCACCATCTCGAGACCAGACGGCTTGGCTAATACCTCTTACCATACCATATGGGGAGGTTATGTGGGTCCATCCCAACCTTCCACCATCTCCATCACATTATATTATACTATATTATATGTATATACAACTTTGACATCTTGGCCTAGCTCGCCAATACATATAGGGATTGAGAAGTTGTCTCTATTCGAGCTTCTCCGACTCTCCAAAGACACTCGGGTTGCTCTGAGTGAGGCATTGCAGAATGCCGATACCTATATGGCGCAAGTCAAGCCGCCAGCTGAGGATCCGACCGCATGCCCCCACTACAATAATGTGATGGAGATGATACCCAATATAACGTTCTCGCAACAAGACATGTTCCGAGTGTTGCTCCAGCTATGACGGAGAACCTTCATCAACCACCTACTCCGTTTCCCGGAAGTATGTCCATTGACGGGGCACAGATGTTTACTTTGATCCAGGGCATGGTAGATATCCAGAGAGTGATGGCAGAAGCTCAGCGAGTTCAAGCTGAGGCTCAGAGAGTGCAAGCAGAGGCACACCAAGCACAGACTGAACTGATGAGAGAGAGCATGGAGAACGCTCACCAGATGGCACTACAGGCAGTTCAGAGAGTTGCCTAGTATCCTGGCAAGCAGCAACAGCAGAGACCAGGCACTATAGTTGACTTCAAAAGGATGGCACCTCGAGAGTTCAAGGGTATCGAAGGGATACTCTATGCTGATGACTGGTTAGAGGATATAGAGAGAAGCCTACGATTGGCCTAGATTTCGAAGAGCTTACTGATAGAGGCGACCGGTAGTCAGATGTTCGATATCGCACTCACGTGGTATCACACAGTGCCGAGACTTACTGCACAAGGACTTACTTGGGAGACCTTCAAGGAGCTTTTCAAGGATAAGTTCTTTTCCGACGTGGCCCTGGGAGCTTTGGAGAGTCAGTTTCATGACTTGGTCCAAGGAACCATGTCGGTCGACGAGTACGCCGCAGAATTCTGTCGATTGAACCATTTTGTATCGTCTATAATTCGGGACCAAGAGATCGAGCCTGAAAGTTTAGAAAGGGGCTGACGAGAGAGATTAGGTCGCGCACTTCTGGTCGTCGTACCGCTACCTTTGGGGATATCTTGATGGATATCCAGATTGCAGAAGAGGATCTGGATCTCAGGCTTAAGAGGAGTACAATATTTCTGGAGATACAAGTGGTAGCACGGGACTGGCCAAGCGTCCCCATATTCAGCAGCAGCCGAGGACATTTTAATATAACTACTAGCAGCACCAGGCACCGGTTCGTGTTCAGCAGGATCAGCAGACTTGTCATTTCTGTAAGAAGTCAGGTCACCTTTGGGAGAGCTATAGATTGAGGCTAGGACTTTGTTTGCGCTGTGGCGATTCGGGATATCGAATGAGGGATTGTCTTCTAGTTCCTTATCTTCTCGGACAGCACGCAGCTCCAAATTATAGAGATCCAGTTAGGCCACCCGTGGAACCGCATATTGCTCAGCACCGCGGAAGGAGCCACCCCAGCAGGGCGAAGCATTTGCGATGACGGTCGAGGAGACCGATACTGCAGGTGATGTATTAGCAGGTTATGTTCTTTCCTTCCTTATGTTCCTTTTCCATCTGTTGATTGATTGACTTTTTAGTACCGTAGCTTGTATCAGTAATTTTCTTGCTAGAATGTAGTTAGTAGTACACCCTGGCAGAGACTGCAATACCATGACAAAACAGACCATAAACCATATTTTTTTTTCTTTCTAGATTGTATGTTGTATGACTGTAGGTAGGATTTTCTTAGACTTGATTGTTGGGGGTTTGACTGTAGTGAAGATTAATGAAGAAGTTATGACTGGACAGAGAGAGACAAGGTACCTTAAATTCCGAGGATGAACATTAATTTAAATAAAGAGCTGAGAATTTATTATGGCAGAATTGACGATTTTGTTAAATCATAGATTTTTATGAAGATTATGATATGATTGAATTTGTCATTAAAATTTGAGAAAATTATTATATTTATTTGACTGCAAGATATAAATTTATATTTTCTGTTGTATTGGAAGATTTTATAAGTATTATATTATTTGAGTATTGTGTGGAAAAGAAATCGAGAAATATGATCACTAATGGATTAGAGCTTGGATTCACATTTTGGGAGAAGATTTTAAATTTTCTAAATATAAATTGATTGGATTTAAATTAGAGGATTTGATATTAAATTTTTGAGTATTTAGTTATTAACTTAAAAATTTTGGAGGAGATTATAATAAGAATGGAATTTGATTTTAATTTTGAAGATTTTCAGGAATATGATATTTTTTAGAATTTTGAAATTACAATATGGATTTACTTCATGATTATATGGGTTATTGAATACAACAATTGAGGATTTTAAATTTCGAGGATGAAATTTTTCTAAGGAGGGTAGACTTGTCACTACCACATTTTGAAATAGGGATAATTATGTCTTTTTATTTATTAATAAGTATTGTGTATATTTATTTTTAAATAATTGTATGATATGTGTGTGTGTGTGTGTATGTGTGTATATGTGTGTATGTATATATATATATATATATATATATATATATATATATATATATATATATATATATATATATATATATATATATATATATATATATATATATATATATATATATATATATATATATATATATATATATATAGTGTTCTTTAATGCATAAGTTAGTAGACTAGACCTAGAAGCCCACTAGATGAACCCCTGACCGAAATATAGGATTATGGATTTTAATTTATATTATTCCGGATTAAATATTGAGGATTATAATTAATTACCGTGATTTTATTTAATTGTTGTGCCTTACCGTTGATTCGATATTTGGAGCGCTACCCTAGATTTTGTCTTCCAATAAATTTTACCCCCTCGTCCTAGACATGCCCGTCCTCCATTCTGACCTTTGTGTAACTCATAAATATGCTCTCTTGTGCTTCATTTTAGTCGCACAATATTCGTCGCGGACGTTTATCTTTAATTCTAAATAAATTTAACTTTGTATCCTTGTGCGTTCCAATCAAAATTGGAGACACAATCTTGATCCATTTTGTGCAACCCGATTTATGACAATATTCTATTCTGAGTCCTCTTCGTCCATGATACTTGTGTCCCACCTAATTTTAATCCCATGTACTTCCAATTAATTTTAGAACACCAATATATTAATATTAATTAAATTAATCCAAAAACCCCACTTTGTGTAATTTTTTAATTATTAGGCAGTTTTATGTAAAAGTGCATTGAGGTGTCCACACCCCATTGGACCAACACATGAAGAAACTCCATTTTCCTTCATGTGAATTTTTTTTCATGATTTTGGAGTGTGTAACACTCAACATCCTTCCCCCTCATCAAATCCTAGCCATCCATTTCAAATAACACCATCTCGACCCTTTAAATTTTCATGTAAAAATAAGCCAAACCCAATCCCAAGGTGTACTTGGGCGACCCAAATCCCTAGGGCTACATCAACCAATTTTCTCCACATATATATATGTATTTTCTACATATTATTTCATCACCTACACATACAAAAACAACCTAACCCTAGCCGACTTCAACCTTCACCATCTTCATCACCCCCGGTCGCCTGACCACCCGCCGGAGCAGCTCCCAACCGCCGAGCCGTCGCCTGAACTTTACCCTACCGACTTCCTCGTCGACACAACAACAGCACCCTGACTCCTCTACTGTTGTCAGCCATTCGCCGGACCTCTATGACACAACCCTGACTTCCCTCCCGACTTCACCATCCCGCCGTTCTCCCCTCGACTCATCTTCCCCGGTGATCCCTTCGACCTCTGCAACCGCCGAGTCCTCCATCGACCACAGTTTCCTCCATCGGATCCTCGCCTCAGCAACCCCGTCTCGACATCGTTCCCGTTCTCCACCGACGACAAACGTCTCTTTCCCGTCCTCCTCGTCCTCGACTCCTCTTCGACCTCCCCATCACCACCTCCACTACACAGCATCCCCACCACGCCTTCCCGCAGCCCCTGCCTCTGAACCATCACTGCCTCCCTTCATCTCCTCCTTTTCCTTCCTCCAGCCGACTCGCTCACCCCTGACCCGACCATCACCACCGTCCCCGACCTCCCAAGCCACCTCCTCGCCTGAGACTCCACCACCGCCACCCTGCTGCCATCATCCCCGACAGCCTGAGACTTCTCTCCCCGACTTCCTTCTCCTCTTCGGCCATCCCCAGAGCATCCTCGACTGACCTTCAACATCACCTTCATCATCATCCACATTATCATCATCAAAATCATCGTCATCATCACCACCCTCGTAGGAGCCCGAGCCCCCTCTTCGATCATGCGCACCCCGAGGTTCGAACTTTTTCCCCCTTCTTTTATAGTTGTGTATATGTGCTTTTGTGAATGCTAATAGGGATTAGAAATTGTTTTATGACAGTTTAGTGACAGAGGACCCTGTGTCGGTGAACCTAATTACTAGTGTGCATATACGTGCATGTATGCACATAATATTTAGTTATTATATATATATATATATATATATATATATATATATATATATATATACTCCATGGAAAATTTGTTGCTAGTACTAGGTATGACTGTATTATAGATAATTAATGGCCATAAATGTTAGTAGTAGGTATCCCGTATTTATATTTGACTGTAATAAATATATGTTGTATGACCCTAGGTTAATTGTGGATTTTCCCGTATAATTGCATGAGACCATAAGTGTTAATTATGGATATCCCGTATTTACATTGACCATGTGACCTTGAATATTAATGAACTGTCTACCTCGTGTATACCGACGCACTAGATTAGACATGTGTTAGTGATTGACTGTCTGATTATGCACAACATTGAAGACATGACACCCATGCATTTAGACGTACACTTAACCCTGCTAGTTGACTAGTTGCCACATTTGCGTAGTTCCGAGAGTAGTGTAATTATGTTTGTATGTGTGCTAGTGTAATGGCTGATGCTATATTGTATTATATTATATGTATATAGGACCATTGGATCGTCATGCGAGACTTCAAGAGCAGGATATTGGTATTGCCAGCTAAGGACCCCAGGCGAGTATATTCTCTGATAGTTTCTTGTTTATGATATCCTCTATGTTTATTGTATTTAGTGTAGATATCCATATTTCTTGACAAGATGTTACACGGATTGGTATATCCGGATCTCGTCATGAGATGTTATTCCTTGTATATGGTATATCTTGTGCAAGTTTTGTTTTATTAATTATCTTGTGCATGTACAGACACTAATTTTTGGGGAGATTTGCTACCTTTCTAGAGAATCCCGTGCCATAGAATACCATGGTTGGATCTACTATACCAGTCGGGAGTGAAGAGTATTTTAGTATAGATATGTGATCATACCCTTCATGTACAAGTCTTATTTTCATGTTAGTGTTGGTCATACACCGCATATATGACTAACCATGCCATTATTCATGTACAAGTTCCCAAGCCGATCATATGTTAAAGCTAGTACTCACACACTTAGTCATTAGTGTTCTTGTTCTTTGTCATATTGTTTATCCTTGTATTTATTTTCAGTATTTTCTTTATTATGTATCTCTTGTACATGTATATACATCTTGTATATTTACATCTATTTACTGCTATATGTAACACCCCGTTCCGTTCTAGCGGACTACCGACTCAATTGGCAAAAGTGCAACTGTCCCGACCCGCTTTGCCTCAACGAGAAGCAAAGGATATCCAGACTTGTCCCTACAGGAATCCGGCTCAAGCTTTCAGAGGCTCGCTCGGCGTATTGCTCTACCAAGGCGAATCATCGCTAAGGTGGGTGGCTACGGTGAACTTGTCTTTGCTTAGCCAGCACACATAAAATCTGGAATCTTCATGCTAGTCGCTAGGTGAATCACCCCCTGCATGCTAATAAATCCAACACACCTAGCTAAGGGAATAATCCCAACTTGTATTGCTATGCTAGAACATGGAAAATGAAATACTGCTTATATTCAGACCCTCGCATGCTAAGTCCCTAACGGTTTCATCTCTCGGCTTACCTTCGGGTCCGAGCAAACGTGTTTACTTATGTTCCTTAGAAACGCATGCTTGTCTGCTTGAATGTTGCCATATTTTCATCTAAACTCCGGGAGACTACTACGTAGTCGTTTCGTGCCTGAATGAACCTGCAAGTATCCGGGACCGTTAGGTCACCTAAGGCAAATCCCTGAACCAGGGGAATATATCAAGGCAAGTTAATCACTGTACAGAATCATGATTCAAGCATCTCATGTACTCGTACACTACTGTACTACTGTTCTACTGTACTACTGTACTCCTGTTCTACAGTACTCGTGTATCTCGTAAAATTGGAAAAGACCCTGACCTGCATGTCGCGGACAACTCGGAAATGAGGCATAGTTCCACGGACGGTCTCCGGGGCACTGGGGCCGCTCCGATCCGGGAACTCCATTATTCAGCCTACTGTACTGGACGAGATAATGTGCAGCACCCACTATTCTTTCGCTGCATACCATCCGCTCCACGGCTGAACTCTACTGTATAGTCTACTGTACTGAACGAGATGGCTTGTAGCGCTTACTGTACTTTTACTGTAAACCATCCTCGTTCAAGACTAGTGTCCTTTATGGTTATGCCAGTGACTCATGTTCATATAGATAAGTCATCCTCGCTTAGCGGCTATCCGCGTGTGAGTCACTGTATCGCATCAATGAACACCTGAACACCTGAACGATCATGTTAAAACGACCTTCGTGTTTGCATATGCTATGCCCCTGAATGTTTATACTTGCCTGTGCTTGAATTAACAATGTTTGCCTCAATGTTTGCCTTGGACAGGGAAGGAGATGGTAAGTTGGTAAGTCTCGCCGTGTTTCCTCTCATGTTGCACGGCGCACTGCCCGACACGTTAGGCTATTCAATATTTGCATGAAACTGATCCTAAGGCAACTAGAAAGACAACTTAATAGTTGGTGCACGGAACTTATATTACGTGTTTGGATTTGTCGAGCGGGCGAGTAGCTTCCCCACCAGTGCATTCAATGTACTGATAATCCACCAGTTTGTATGCAGGGTGCGGGAGAACCTCGTTCGGTACAGATGCCTCCAACGTGCATGCTTTCCGAAGCAACGGTGCATCAGGAACAGAAGTACATATATAGGACATAATGTTGGAACATAGCCCGAACTCGCCTGAACATCGCCTCTACAATCATTCCATAATTGTAGCCACTTAGCACGCTTTTACTATTTCGGAGAGAGAGACTTAAGCGACTTATAATCTCGGCTATACGCCGCCTGTAACACTCGTTCATATCAATAAAAGAGCTTGCTTTACTTCAACTTGGGTTTTATTGCTTCCGCTATATTGTCGACTCAGTGAACCTGTTACCAAATCGCTATGCGTTCATGACTCCGCTGCACTCGGACAATCTGTACGACTCTGTGGCTTAGAACTCTTACCGCCAGCCAATGAATCACGGCCTTGCACGGGCGCGGTTCACGCTCGTGCGGCATCACGCCCGGATGGGTCAAGCGATCGTTCCGCGGGAGCGCTGGCGAGGTTGATTCCCGCCTAGCGGGAATGGTCGATTTGCCTGCGGAAGATCGGGGCGTGACATATTGGTATCAGAGCCTGGCTTCTACGCCTTTGGACTTCATTTCGATTATCGCTGTTTCGAAAGCTCGTTCGTGGGTTATGTGCACGCTCTCTCTCAATGCCTCGATGAGATGTTCCAACAATAAGTCTAAATACTTTCAAAATATGTTTTGATTGATATGATTGCTTGTCTGGTTGTATGCTGCGAGTGGCCTTTGTGCCAACCTGTGTGGACCCTTGAGAGTATCGCTAGTAGCTTGTCCGATTTTACTATCCCTAAGTTTGGTTGAATGCATCTATTCGAGGGACGCCTTGAACTAGTGCACCATCCAAGACTTAAGGAAACGTGAAACTCGAGTGCTAAGACTTTGCTATCACTAAGCTGGTTGACGTGCTCACGCTAGAAGTGCACTTCGAAAGTGCACACGATCCAGTCTAAGCGATATGCTGATTTCGATGCTTGTGCAAATGAATATCCAAATGAACAAGTACAACGACTTGTCTAGGATTGCCTCAATCCTAGATTACTGCTTGTCCTCAGTAAGTCTCGAGGACGAGACTTTTCTGAGTTGGGTAGGATGTAACACCCTGTTCCGTTCTAGCGGACTACCGACTCAATCGGCAAAAGTGTAACTGTCCCGACCCGCTTTGCCTCAATGAGAAGCAAAGGATATCCAGACTTGTCCCTACAGGAATCCGGCTCAGGCTTTCAGAGGCTCGCTCGGCGTATTGCTCTACCGAGGCGAATCATCGCTAAGGTGGGTGGCTACGGTGAACTTGTCTTTGCTTAGCCAGCACACATAAAATCTGGAATCTTCATGCTAGTCGGTAGGTGAATCACCCCTTGCATGCTAATAAATCCAACGCACCTAGCTAAGGGAATAATCCCAACTTGTATTGCTATGCTAGAATATGAAAAATGAAATACTGCTTATATTCAGACTCTCGCATGCTAAGTCCCTAACGGTTTCATCTCTCGGCTTACCTTCGGGTCCGAGCAAACGTGTTTACTTATGTCCCTTAGAAACGCATGATTGTCTGCTTGAATGTTGCCATATTTTTATCTAAATCCCGAAAGACTACTACGTAGTCGTTCCGTGCCTGAATGAACCTGCAAGTATCCGGGACCGTTAGGTCACCCAAGGCAAATTCCCGAACCAGGGGAATGCATCAAGGCAAGTTAATCACTGTACAGAATCATGATTCAAGCATCTCCTGTACTCGTGCACTACTGTACTATTGTTCTACTGTACTACTGTACTCCTGTTCTACAGTACTCGTGTATCTCGTAAAATTGGAAAAGACCCTGACCTGCATGTCGCGGATAACTCAGAAATGAGGCATAGTTCCACGGACGGTCTCCGGGGCACTGGGGCCGCTCCGATCCGGATGGAACTCCATTGTTCAGCCTACTGTACTGGACGAGATAGTGTGAAGCGCCCACTGTTCTTTCGCTGCATACCATCCGTTCCACGGATGAACTCTACTATATAGTCTACTGTACTAAACGAGATGGCTTGTAGTGCTTACTGTACTTTCACTGTAAACCATCCTCGTTCAAGACTAGTGTCCTTTATGGTTATGCTAGCGACTCATGTTCATATAGATAAGTCATCCTCGCTTAGCGGCTATCCGCGTGCGAGTCACTGCATCGCATCAATGAACAACTGAACACCTGAACGATCATGTTAAAACGACCTTCGTGTTTGCATATGCTATGCCCCTGAATGTTTATACTTGCCCGTGCTTGAATTAACAATATTTGCCTTAATGTTTGCCTTGGATAGGGAAGGAGATGGTAAGTTGGTAAGTCTCGCCGTGTTTCCTCTCATGTTGCATGGCGCACTGCCCGACACGTTAGGCTATTCAATATTTGCATAAAACTGATCCTAAGGCAACTAGAAAGACAACTTAATAGTTGGTGCACGAAACTTATATTACGTGTTTGGATTTGTCGAGCGGGCGAGTAGCTTCCCCACCAGTGCATTCAATGTACTGATAATCCACCAGTTTGTATGCAGGGTGCGGAAGAACCTCGTTCGGTGCGGATGCCTCCAACGTGCGTGCTTAGGCGTGGAGATCACTCCGAAGCAACGGTGCGTCCGGAACAGAAGCACATATACAGGACATAATATTGGAATATAGCCCGAACTCGCCTGAACATCGACTCTACAATCATTCCACAATTGTAGCCACTTGGCACGCTTTTACTGTTTCTGAGAGAGAGGCTTGAGCGACTTATAATCTCGGCTATACGCCGCCTGTTTTTGAGAGTAGCTGCAGCCTTGGATCTTGTAGTTCAGTTGTGATTCCGGGAGATCTAGCCGGGATCGCTAGTTATTCAGTTAGTTTCTTTCAACAGTTATGATACCGAATTTATTTCCGGCATACTTTAAGACTTGGATGTTATTGTTGAGTTAGATTATTTAGACTTGTGTTGCATTTGATTATTTATTTTCTTTGATATCTTATCGTGCTTTAGTTATGTGATTGAGTATTTTTAGATTATATTGTGATATATGTGTCTCCTTATTGAGTTGGATACTCGTGTGAGATTGACTAGAAAGTATTGTGACCTAGACAGCGTTATACCGCCGATGCTGCGGTGTAGGCTGGACGTACCCACGTACTCGTGCCCCAAATTCTGGGTGCGGGTCGTGACAATTTATGTGCCACAAAAAGATCCTACAAGTAGTATCTCCTGTGTAGGCTACTTCCTATGAAGGAAGATACAGATTTTGGGGCCTTTTATATTATTAATGTCCAAACCACGATGAAGTATCCTAATATAATCATTGGCTTTTATTTAATAAAAAAATAATCTAAAACAAATACAAGAAATACAAAAATACACACAAGATACTTATTTTTGGGTAAGGGGGTTTACAATATACCAAACTTAAAAGAATTTCATCATCGAAATTAAAATAAGGCATGATTTGCTAAATTATTCACATTTGTATATAAGGCAAGTCAATCGCGATCTCTTCCAAAAATTTAAATAATAATATTCAAATCTCACTCAAATCTATATGACATCCCACATCAAAATTTATATCACAATTTCCAACTATCATAATCTCCTCTAGACTTTGAACAATAAACAATTCTAATCAAATCTTATTCCTATTCTCAATTTAAGAATTTCGTACTCTTTAAATTTTAAACTCAATTTCTATCCTCAATATTTCAAATAGGTGATCCAACAATCAAATTTTAACTTTTAATTCAAATCATCAAATTATAAAATTTTAAATCTAATTCATCAATTGTTCAAGTCTAGAATTCTATATTTATCCTCAAAATTTTAATCGATGATTCAATCTCCAATATTCAAAATTTAAATCATGTGCTCAAAGTATAAATATTTGGTCCACAATATCAAGATATCAAAATTCATTAAATCATCATCATCTTAAAATTATTAAAATTAAATGGCTTAAATCTCTCAATCTAATCTTACTTGATCACAATCTAAATTTTTTTCTCCTCAAGTTGACAATGTAATTTCTACCCAACTTAGAATTAACCCATCTATCACACAAGACTATACTTTTAAGAAAAATATTCCTCAAATTATTTAATTATGTTATTCAATCCTCAAAAATTTTAACACAAAATATATCATATATTATATGCCCTTAATTACAAAAGATAGTCACCAAGTAATGTGATTGGCCTATGAGGTATATCTAGTACTATCCGTGTATCAAACTTATACCAAGCACGAGTGTTCGTCTTTCCGAAATAAGGGAAGACGGAGAACAATAATAAAGAATTCAAGGAGGAGGTGATAGAATACAAGTACGGGTTCAAAGCGATTAAAGAATTCAAAAGGGAGTTGTCAAGGCAGTTGTGGATTGAAATCCTATTTTGGTAAATTCTTATTCGCATGCTCATATCAGAATAGTTATGTACCTGATATGATATGCTCTGACCTGTCTAGTGGGCAAGTATATTCGTCTAACAAGCTGAGTCAACTATATATCTCAATCCACATAAAGTAGTTATGCGAAGAGTGAACCAAGTGAACTAAGGTTAGCTAGACCATAATACACTGATTCTGATTTTTGATAATGTATTAGTTTGCACCATATAATACATATAGCATGATCAAGCTAGATAAAAGAATAAGCTTGCAAAACTAGGCTATAATAGCAGCATAAGTCAAGGTAGTCCAAAAAATATAAGTACGCTGGATTATGATAAAAGAAGGCACAAAATAATTCAAGTTCACAAAGAAGATAAGACTCGTCCAGTGTTGTGCCTCTTCCGTTGCCATACTAACTCCTTGTCTAAGTCTCTAGTCGACCAAATAGGGTATGGGCCTCTAAGTTCTACAGTCTGGATAAACACTATCTTCTTATGGAAGCCTATAGTTGGTGTCATTCAATTACACTTCATTAATGGGTCAAGAGGACTATATGATACTAGGTTATGAGGCATACTGCCCAACTTAAAAGAATTAACTAATAGTATAACTGTCTTAAGGAAAATCTACAAAATAATCTTGTCCTTGTAAATAAATTAGAAACTCTTGTTAGGGTATACGAAAAAAAGATCTTGGTACTTATTAAGGTATTCTATTGCATTATAAAACTCCATAGGTAATGGTTATCTTAAGTCTTAATCATAGTGCTTATAGAACAAAGTATTAACTTTAAGAATAGAAAAGTTACCGGCCCTTACGTAAAATAGGATATAACTTGTATTGAGATATGTATACAAATTACGTAATTTAAAACTAAAGGATAATCATAAAATCATAATCTAAATGAACAACTCAAACTATCAAGTTCTAACTAATAAGCACATAATTTTAAAATTCAAGATTAATAACTATAATTCTAGCAAACCATATATCCTAACATAAAATAAAATCACTTGGCCTACAATCAGAAGGGTTAGGTGGCACGAATTAAAAGATGAAGAAAAATTATAGTCGTCGCACAAATAACGAGCGTTAAGGTTTCAGAGGAGCAAGATATAAAATTAAATAGAGAGACACTTGATAATATTATGGTTTCATAAGGAAAACGGTAGTATGCTAATATCTGTATTCGAGGTATGATCAAGAAAAATATTATATTTATTCCTCTTGGCTTCTTAAGATACTGTTCTGCTAATATCAAGACAAGAATCTAAATTTATAGTTCTCTAATATTATCTTACTATGAAAGTTAGGTTTAGTCATAATATTCAACCTTGAATTTTGTAAACTCCCTCACCCAAAATAGGTATTTTGTGTATATTTTATATTATTATATTTATTATAGATGTTGAAGTTATTTAGAGCATTCTCTTAATTAATTAGAAAATAATTTGTTTTAGTATATTTACTTATATAAATATTTATTTAGAATTATTTTTAGGCTATTTTAGGTTATTGGGATTTTTCCATAATTTTTAGTTAATTAAAAACTAGAAACACTAATTTTTTTAGGACTTTAAAGAATTTATTTTATATTCAAACTTAATTAAAAATATTTAAAACTTTTATTTTAGGTTCTAAATAATAAAATATATTTTCTAGAATTTTTTGGGAATTTTCTGATTATTTTTAGCATTTATTTTGAGTTAATTATGAAAAACTGAATTAAAAACTAATTTCTAAAAAAGAAAACCCAAAAAGTAATTAATTCTGCCCAGTCAGCAAACAGGGGGCTCACCTGTCAGCCTCCAGCAGTGAACAGTGCCGGGCCCGCCTGTCAGTGACTGCTGAGTGGGTGCGAGCCGAGCCGAGCCGACCCCGAGCCGAGCCGAGTCATAGTTCGACTCGGACTCAGCTGAGCCGAGCCGCAGCAAACCCAGACCGTTAGATCTGAGCGGGCCGCGTCGGATGGCTGCCATGTGGCACTATCTGAGCCGCGGCTGCTCTCTCTCTCCTCTATATATATAATAGTTTAGATATTAATTTCTAGGGTTTTTCTTCAGCCAATTTTTGGAGAATTGTCATCTAGGGTTCCTTCATCTTCCAGAAGCCATTGCGCATAGCTCCGAACTCCAAACGAGGCCTAGATTTTTTGTTAGAATGATATTGAGGTTAGCTTTCTGATTATATAATTTTTTTTCTAAATTATTAGTATTAAATTTTGGAAAATTCGTAGAGCATAGCATGTCCAAAAATAGACGTGTTTCAATATTTTCGCGATTTCGGGAGAACCAGGAATCTGAATCATGAACCGTTTAAAGTTTCGAAAAGTTAATTTCGAGATCATCGACATATATTTTTTCCAGAATTTAATTCGAAGTATTTACATACTGTTAATTCTGTAGAACTTCTATGTTAGAATTTAACCATCGGTGCACAATACAAAATTTGTATGTGCCATAATTTCCAAACGAATTTGAATTCGGATGAGCCATAAATTCCAGCATATTTTTGATGCTGAAATCTACAGGAAATAATGCATGAAAGTTGAGTTTGTGTCGGTTGACTTTTTGGTCAACAGATCGCCTCGATTTGCGTGCCATGAGTCTCGAGTTGATAAAATTCAGTTTCTCTGGACAAAATTTAGGAATTAACATAAAAATTAGAATAATAAGATTAAAATAGGATTTTTAGAGTAATTATTCTAGAATTAAATAAATTAAAATAAATTATCTTTTGACGTGATAAATTTGTAATACATAGGATATTGGATTTGTTCTGCGCGACTTCCCGCAGCGAACCCAGACCATTAGATCTGAGTGGGCCACGTCGGATGGCTGCCATATGGCGCTATCTGAGCCGCGGCTGCTCTCTCTCTCCTCTATATATATAATAGTTTAGATATTAATTTCTAGGGTTTTTCTTCAGCCGATTTTTGGAGAATTGTCATCTAGGGTTCCTTCATCTTCTAGAAGCCATTGCGTATAGCTCCGGACTCCAAACGAGGCCTAGTTTTTTTTGTTAGAACGATATTGAGGTTAGATTTCTGATTATATAAATTGTTTTTCTAAATTATTAGTATTAAATTCTAAAAAATTCGTAGAGCACAGCATATCCAAAAATAGACGTGTTTCGATATCTTTGCGATTCCGGGAGAACCAGGAATCAGAATCATAAACCGTTTGAAGTTTCGGAAAGCTAATGTCGAGATCATCGACATATATTTTTCCCAGAATTTAATTCGAAGTATTTACATACTGTTAATTTTGTAGAACTTTTAGGTTAGAATTTAACCATCGGTGCACAATACAAAATTTGTATGTGCCATAATTCCCAAACGAATTTAAATTCGGATGAGCCATAAATTCCAGCATGTTTTTGATGCTGAAATCTACAGGAAATCATGCATGAAAGTTGAGTTTGTGTCGGTTGACTTTTCGGTCAACAGATCGCCTCGATTTGCGTGCCATGAGTCTCGAGTTGATAAAATTCAGTTTCTCTGGACAAAATTTAGGAATTAACATAAAAATCAGAATAATAAGATTAAAATATGATTTTTAGAGTAATTATTCCAGAATTAAATAAATTAAAATAAATTATCTTTTGACGTGATAAATTTGTAATACATAGGATATTGGATTTGTTCTGCGCGACTTCTGGAGCAGGTTATTGGTACATCGCAGCTTTCTTACCAGGCAAGATACCTTGTCAAATTGTTTACAGTACTTTGTATGCTATTTATATTTCTGTTTAGTCATTGCCTGTGTAGTTTCGTTCAGTTATAGTCATTGCATGTGTAGTTAGTTCAGTCATTACTATATATATATTAGATATGTTGACACACACTTGACACCTAGTATCATGAGAGGACAATCATTAGGCGTATGGGCTTTTAACCACTCTGGTAAACCGTAGTATATAGTTCGCACTACGGGCGTGTGTCGCGCTGGTCGCTACCCCAGAGGTATGTCGATTTCTGTAGAGTCGCGCTGGTCGCTACCCCAGAGGTATATCGATTTCTGATATCCATTGGTGTGTGTGTGAGTTGTGAGGCTTAGATCGAGTAGCCTACCCTTGCCCATATGTCGAAAAGTTGTCCTTATTTGCATTCATATAGATTATCTTGTACAGCATACTTATTTATTTTCAAATATTATGCATGTTTACTATACTCAAATTGGCTCGTATTTTCTGTATCTTGTTACGTCCCTCTGAGGACCTGGTCCTCTGCCAGGTGTATCTGTTCTTGAGTATTTGCAGGATCACAGATTTGGATGATTACTTGTGATCCGAGGTTGTCTTCTCTTTGAGCTGTGATTGATAGCTGGTATTCTTATATGGTGTTGTGGTATTGTACTTATATTGTATATACTTTTCCATTCGAGTTGGTAGTGGATTTGTTTCCATCCAACTATCATCCTTAGCTACTTATATTAAGATCTAGTTATATAGATGATGGTTATTTGTTTATATTAATTTTCTGTGGATGAGATCTAGAGTATACCATGTGACTTGTGACATATGTTTTATACCACTTGTGGATTTGATATTCATATTTCAGCGTACGTGTGGATTTGATTTCCATATATTGGAGTTGACATATCCATGCGGCTGGCATACTTACGTGTCCTAGTCCTACGTATTTTTGGGACTGGGGCGTGACATATTTTTGTGGTGGCCCATGCAGGTCGAGAGCATATTGTCTCGGTTACGTTACTGTACCGAACAAGCCTGCACCTAGGACTAGAGTATAGGATCTCATCCACAATTGACTATGATTCATCTTCCTCCTCTCTATTCTATTCAAATAATTGCATCCTGCTTGATTCCTGTACTTCCCTAATAGTTCTTTGAGAATAGCCTTCTGCTAGAATATAGGAACCCCTATTATTAGGATGATAATTATGGTAGCACACCTATTAAGAATACAACGAGAATATAGACACACCACTAAGTTTAGAATATCTAGTGAACCCTAGAATTCCTTATCTATAGATTGGGTTACTATTACCCCTTGATGTATTATAAGGACGTGAGGGTAGTATAGACGCTACTAGAGTTAGAAGTTTTACCATAATGTTTGACACCTAGTATCACATAGTCTTTTGACTTATTAATTGAAGTGTAACCGAATGATATTTATCGCATGCTAGCAAAAGACGACAGTGTTTATTCAGACCATAGAATTTAGAGGTCCTTGCCCTATTTGGTCGACTAGCGACTTAGATAAGGAGGTTGTATGATAACTGTAGAGATTGTAGAGTCTTTTATTATTATTGCTTATGTTGTTTTTGCTTTTGCGAACTTGAATTATTTTGTAACTTCTCACATCATAATCCAGCATTATATTTTCTGTGCTACCTTGAATTATGCTGCTATTATAGCCTAGTTTTTGCAAGCTTAATCTTATATCGAGCTTGTTCATGACATATGTGTTATTGGGGCCTGATCAACCACACTAATACAAATTGTCTAATCAGAATTAGTGTATTATGGTCTAGCTAGCCATAATGCGCTTAATTCGCCCTTCGCAATAGTATTTTACGTGGATTGAGATGTATAGTTGACCAGTAGACAAATATACTTACCCTCTAGATACGATAAAGCATATCACATAACTGCACCGATGTGAGCATGCGAATAGGAAATTACCAAATTAAGATTTTAATCCACAACTGTCTTGACAATTCCTATTTGAATTCTTTAAACGCTTTGATTCCCATACTTCCATTCTATTACCCCTCCTTGAACTCTTTTCCATTGCTTTCTGTCTTCCCTTGTTTCGGAAAGATGAAATCTCGTGCTTGAAAATAAGTGATACACGGATAGTACAAGATATACCCCATAGGCCAATCACATTATTTGGTGACTATCTTTCATAATTGATTAAGGGCATATCATATATGATATAATTGGTGTTAAAGTTTTGAGTATTGAATGACATGAGAAAATAAATTGAGGAATATTTTTCCTAAATGTAAGAGCCTTATATGATAGATGGGTAAATTCTAAGTTGGGTAGAAATTGCATTATTAAACTTGAGGAGAATTCTTTTAGATTGTGATCAAGTAGGATTAGATTGAGAGATTAAGTCCTTTTAAATGTGGAGAATTTTAAAAGAAGGATTAAGATAATGAGGATTTAACGAATTTTAAAATCTTGATATTGTGGACCAAATATTTATACTTTGAGCACATAATTTAAATTTTGAATATTGAAGGATGAATCATCGATTTAAATTTTGAGGATAAATATAGAATTTTAGACTTGAACAATTGGTGAATTAGATTTAAATTTTACAATTTGATGATTTGAATTAAAAGTTCAATTTTGATTATTGGGGCACCTATTTGAAATATTGAGGATGTAAATTGAGTTCAAATATTTGAAGAGTACAAAAATCTTAGGTTGAGAATAGGAATAAGATTTGATTAGAATTATTTATTATTCATAGTCTAGAGGAGATCATGATAGTTGGAAATTGTGATATAAATTTTGATGTGGGATGTCATATAGACTTGAGTTAGATTTGGATGTTGATTATTTAAAAATCGAAAAGAGATTACGACATGTTGAATTTTGATTTAAACAGTGGTTATCTTAATTTTGAAGTGATCGCGATAGATTTGAATAGATTTTGTTATTTAAATTTTTGAAAGAGATTGCGATTGACGTACCTTATGTACGAATGTGAAGGATTTAACAAATTATGCCTTATTTTAATTTCGAGGACGAAATTGTTTTAAGTTGGGTAGATTGTAAACTCCCTCACCCAAAATAGGTATTTTGTGTATATTTTATATTATTATATTTATTATAGATGTTGAAGTTATTTAGAGCATTCTCTTAGTTAATTAGAAAATAATTTGTTTTAGTATATTTACTTATATAAATATTTATTTAGAATTATTTTTAGGCTATTTTAGATTATTGGGATTTTTCCATAATTTTTAGTTAATTAAAAACTAGAAACACTAATTTTTTAGGACTTTGAAGAATTTATTTTATATTCAAACTTAATTAAAAATATCCCAAACTTTTATTTTAGTTTCTAAATAATAAAATATATTTCTAGAATTTTTTGGGAATTTTTTGATTATTTTTAGCATTTATTTTGAGTTAATTATGAAAAACTGAATTAAAAACTAATTTCTGAAAAAGAAAACCCAAAAAGTAATTAATTCTGCCCAGTCAGCAAACAGGGGGCCCACCTGTCAGCCTCCAGCAGTGAACAGTGCCGGGCCCGCCTGTCAGTGACTGCTGAGTGGGTGCGAGCCGAGCCGACCCCGAGCCGAGCCGAGTCATAGTTCGACTCGGACTCAGCTGAGCCGAGCCGCAGCGAACCCAGACCGTTAGATCTGAGCGGGCCGCATCGGATGGCTGCCACGTGGCGCTATCTGAGCCGCGGCTGCTCTCTCTCTCCTCTATATATATAATAGTTTAGATATTAATTTCTAGGGTTTTTCTTCAGCCAATTTTTGGAGAATTGTCATCTAGGGTTCCTTCATCTTCCAGAAGCCATTGCGCATAGCTCCGGACTCCAAACGAGGCCTAGTTTTTTTTTGTTAGAACGATATTGAGGTTAGATTTCTGATTATACAAATTGTTTTTCTAAATTATTATTATTAAATTCTGGAAAATTTGTAGAGCACAACATGTCTGAAAATAAACGTATTTCGATGTTTTCGTGATTCTGGGAGAACCAGGAATCAGAATCACGAACCGTTTAAAGTTTCGGAAAGCTAATGTCGAGATCATCGATATATATTTTTCCCAGAATTTACTTCGAAGTATTTACATACTGTTAATTCTGTAGAACTTTTATGTTAGAATTTAACCATCGGTGCACAATACAAAATTTGTATGTGCCATAATTCCCAAACGAATTTGAATTCGGACGAGCCATAAATTCCAGCATATTTTTGATGCTAAAATCTACAGGAAATCATGCATGAAAGTTGAGTTTGTGTCGGTTGACTTTTTGGTCAACAGATCGTCTCGATTTGCGTGCCATGAGTCTCGAGTTGATAAAATTCAGTTTCTCTGGACAAAATTTAGGAATTAACATAAAAATTAGAATAATAAGATTAAAATAGGATTTTTAGAGTAATTATTCCGGAATTAAATAAATTAAAATAAATTATCTTTTGACGTGATAAATTTGTAATACATAGGATATTGGATTTGTTCTGCGCGACTTCTGGAGCAGGTTATTGGTACATCGCAGCTTTCTTACCAGGCAAGATACCTTGCCAAATTGTTTACAGTACTTTGCATGCTATTTATATTTCTGTTTAGTCATTGCCTGTGTAGTTTCGTTCAGTTATAGTCATTGCATGTGTAGTTAGTTCAGTCATTACTATATATATATATTAGATATGTTGACACACACTTGACACCTAGTATCATGAGAGGACAATCATTAGGCGTATAGGCTTTTAACCACTCTGATAAACTGTAGTATATAGTTCGCACTACGGGCGTGTGTCGTGCTGGTCGCTACCCCAAAGGTATGTCAATTTCTGTAGAGTCGCGCTGGTCGCTACCCCAGATGTATGTCAATTTTTGATGTCCATTGGCGTGTGTGTGAGTTGTGAGGCTTAGATCGAGTAGCCTACCCTTGCCCATACGTCGAAAAGTTGTCCTCATTTGCATTCATATAGATTGTCTTGTACAGCGTACTTATTTATTTTCAAATATTATGCATGTTTACTGTACTCAAATTGGCTCATATTTTCTGTATTTTGTTACGTCCCTCTGAGGACCTGGTCCTCTTCCAGGTGTATCTGTTCTTGAGTATTTGCAGGATCGCAGATTTGGATGATTACTTGTGATCCGAGGATGTCTTCTCTTCGAGTTGTGATTGATAGCTGGTATTCTTATATGGTGTTGTGGTATTGTACTTATATTGTATATACTTTTCCATTCAAGTTGGTAGTAGATTTGTTTCCATCCAACTATTATCCTTAGCTACTTATATTGAGATCTAGTTATATAGATGATGGTTATTTATTTATATTGATTTTTTGTGGATGAGATCTAGAGTATACCCTGTGACTTGTGACATATGTTTTATACCACTTGTGGATTTGATATTCATATTTCAGCGTACGTGTGGATTTGGTTTCCATATATTGGAGTTGCCATATCCATGCGGCTGGCATGCTTACGTGTCCTAGTCCTACGTATTTTTGGGACTGGGGCATGACAAATTTATATTGGTTCCTCAATACTAGGGTCAAACAATATGGTCAAATTTTTAACTAACCCTAGTAATATCTATACTACTCTCAAGTCCTTCATAAAAAATATTAAGGGATAATGGTCAATTAATCTTCAGGTAAGGGATGCTAGAGTTCATTAGGTATTCTAAACTGAGTGATGTGTCAATATTCTAGTTGTATTCTTAGTAGGAATGTTACCTTAATTATCATCCTAACAACAAGGATTCCTATATTCTAGCAGAAGGCTACACTCAAGGAACTATTAGGAAAGTATATGAATCAAGCATGATGCAATTATTTAAATAGAACGGATTGGAATGAAGGTGAGTCATAGTCAAATATGGATGAGATCCTATACTCTAATCCTATTTGCAGGCTTGCTCGGTACAGTAACGTAACCGAGACAATATACTCTCGACCTGCATGGGCCACCACTAAAAATATGTCAAGCTCCAGTCCCAAAATACGTAGGACTAGGAATACATAAGCATGTCAGCCGTATATTTATGGAAACTCTAATATATGGAAACCATAACACATACGTACGTTGTATTATGAACAATAATTCACAAGTAGTATATGATTGTCACAAGTCACAGGGCATAACTAAATCTCATCCACCAAAATAATTATATAGAAATGAATAGCCAGTCAACTATATAACTAAATCAAGTATAAGATGCTTGATAAGAATAAGTAGTTGGGTGGAGACAAATCCACTACCAAACTATAATATAAGAGAAACAAAATAAGTACATCAACTAATGATCAGAGAGGCTTGAAGAGAAGATCTCCTTGAAAGAGAACAAAGTAGCAAGTCCTGATCCATGCTCCTGCGAATAGTCATGATCATTTACACCTGGAAAGGGACCAAGTCCTCAAAGGGACGTAACAAGATACATAGAAGCATGCCAATAAATACTGAAAATAAACATCCAAAGGGTCGTCTAACCAATATGAATGTACTTTGAGAACAACTTTCCAACACATGGGCTATCTGGCCAAAATGGGATTGGCATGATTTTTTCGGAGAATCAGGGGCCTAAAAAGCATAACGTCTTTTGAACGTCAGAGGCTGCCTGATAATAATAATATATAGGGTCATCATGACCGCGCATCTCCGGCGGAGCGTACGGGTTACACAAGAAAAGTGCAAAGGAGCCCAAATGCCTTACTCGTTGTTCTCTCCACCCCATGCTCTAAGCATGTCATGTCCATGACACGATGAGACCTCTAATAACTGCCAAGTCTTCTAACATATCTCTATTAGCAGTTATTTTCTACCGCACGTCCCATACGTACTAATGATCAGTCAATACGTAAGTCCGTGATCTATATGAGACTCACAACTCGTGTAAGAAATATGTTACGTCCAAATAAATATAAGAATGCCTCATGATCATGTGGTGGTCTCGTAAAACTAGGTCGATATGCATAATATATAATAAAGATAAAATACGACGTCACCGTCGTTGCGACTAAGTTATTCTTGGATGCGCAGTTTATATAGCAGTTAAAGTATATGAACTAAATGACAAAAATAAATGAATGCACCATATGGAATATAAATCACAGTACAATGGCAAGGTATACTTGCCTGGCAAGAAAGCTGCGTAGTGTAAGCGTCCATGTGTCAAGTATAGAGAATCAGAAACTATGGCCTCCGAATGAGCATCTTCGAATGCTGAAATAAATATCACCAACATCTCCGAAATCAGCAAGATAGTCGAAAAAGCCTACCCTTTCGTCCAATTTGGACACAGAAGCAAAACGGTAATTTCAGGTCAAAGCGGGTCCACGGGTGGGCCAATTTGTACCAAAAAATATGTCAGAGGTAAATATCTCTAAATAGAACAAATTAAGGTCAAAAAAATTCTAAACATCAATACGAACTCAACGGTATGTCCAATTTTGAATTTCGGTGAGCCGAACACAAATTCGCCATTAAAGTCAACCGTGGGGCCCGCAAATAGGTGTCTTGGTCAACTATCTCAGAATTGCGTAAAACTTGGGTCACAGGACCAGCGTGATACCACAAATCCAATGGCGCAAGTTTTGTCGCATTCCAACGAGCGTACATTAAATGAGGTGGTATTTTGCAAATTTTGCGATACGGGGACTTTTTATGGATACGGGTTGATTTCGGCGCGCACACACGTCCAAATCAACTTCTGCAAAAGTTCACACATCAGGATATATCATATGCGTCTTTCGGTACAATTGGTATGCCACGAGGCGGTCCCATTTTGCGGGACGCACTCCGTATCACAAAATTTTAGTTTTAAAATATCAAATTTTTGGTCATTTTGGAGGCCGAATAATTTAACATATAGAACGAATTAATAAAAACTAAAATAACAGAAAAAATCTCGGTTATATTGAGAAGAAACCCCTTCAATTAGTTTTTAAAAATATTAAACAGGTTGATGGCAAATTGGGTGTGAACATGGGGGTTCGGGTTAAAATTTCTGGACTGTTATTGGTCAGTTTTTTGGCCATTTTTCGGTCAATTTTTCGACCAATCTGGGACACGAAAACTCGTTTCGCTTGAATGAAAATCCTAGAGGGTTAGGTTGTGAATGTACATGAACAAACCGCTCGAGAAAAGAATGAGAGATGAGGGAGATATGTTACCTTGAAGATTGGGCAACGCACTGTGCACATGCTCGCACGCGGCGGGCACGGACAGCGCGGGCGGCGGCTGTGGCGGCGGCGGCGGTCGGCCGGTCGATCGGGGCTGAGGTAGGGTTAAGGTTTTAAAGATTAGAGTTTGGGTTTGGAAGATTATAAGATATATATATATATATATATATATATATATATATATATATATATATATATATATATATACAGAGAGGGGGAGAGAGAGAATTCGAGAGGGGTCTGCGGGGGAGAGGTTCTGTGGGAATAGGGTGTGTGTGTTTAGTTATAGGAATTAGGGAATATGTTTAGTATTAGGGATTGGGTAGTTTAGGTGTTTAGGTTTATGTTTTACTTCTTTTTCTTTTTTTTTCTTTTTATTTATTACTTTTACTTTACCATATATTTATTTATATTTATTTATTTACTTATATAGATAAGGTTAAAAATCCCAAAAATAATATTCGCACACAAAATAAATTCTAGAAAATTATTTTGTAAAGTTTTAATAAAATACTACACCCAAAATATTTTATAAAAATATTTTATAATTAATAATTAGATATTTATCTAGTTATAAATTATATTATCCAATTAACTTAGTAAATAATTAAAAAAATATTCAACAAAATAGGATAACAGTAAATAATATGCACATCTTACAAAAAAAGAATTTACCTAATTTGGCACGAAAAATTATGGGATGTAAATTATAGGAAGTTGGAATTTAGAAAATAACCACAATTAAATTATATACATAATATCTAAATATTTAATAATTAATCTATGGTCGTTATATCAATGTCATACTAACACCAAGGGATAGAATTTTTGTGCCATGAAAAGATCCTACAAGTAGTGTCTCCTGTGTAGGCTACTTTCTATGAAGGAAGATAAAGATTTTTGGGCCATTCTATATTATTAATGTCCAAACCACGGTGAAGTATCCTAATATAATCATTGGCTTTTATTTAATAAAAAATAATCTAAAAAAATACAAAAAATACACACAAGATACCTATTTTTGGGTAAGAGGGTTTATACACCCTTTGCTCGAAATTATGCGAGTTGCACAAATTGTATCCCTTATTTAACTTAAGGGATTCAGAAGCTTGGGTATGGATCACCCTGTGCTTGAAATTACACGAGTTACGTGAATTGTATCCCTTGTTTAATGCAAGATAATTGTTCACCAAGTCATTGATCTGAACAGAATTGACAAGGGAACTCTCGTTAATCAAAATGCTCTTTCCCTTGTTGACAGAAAATTTGGGATATGCATGATGCAATTTTTTCTCGACTTGAGTGCGGATGAGAGGTGAACACTACCCCCAGAATAGAGCATTTCTTCATATGCCTGTTGGTCGAACTTTACGACCAAGGTCATCTGCATCGAGCCAATAAAAGCAGTGTCGAGTTAAGCTATCGCCTTCTCGTCAGAGGAGAAGGAAGTCCCCAGCAGAGTCGCCATCTTTGTTTGCGAAGAAAGGTTTATGCGAAACTTTTGTGTTATAAACTGTTAGAAAGTTTAAAAAAAATTTCTAAACAGGAATCTAAGTACAATTGATTATGGAAAAGAATAGGTGTAGAGATCTGATCTACGAACGATCACTTTACTCCTTGGATCCCTCGACGATGAAGAAATGTAGGGAATGCTATAAACAACTTGGAGAGTTGAATAATAAGAAAGCTCTGGCACAACAGTACGAGAAGCTTCTATTTCTCTCGCTCTATTCTTGAATTTCAAAGACTTGAAGATTACTGCGAACAACTTAGAGAGTTGAATAATAAGAAATCTCTGGCACAATGGCACAAGAAGTTTCTATTTCTCTCACTCTGTTCTTGAATTTTAAAGACTTGAGAATTCTAGCCCCCCCTCTCTTCTATCTATCTATATGTCCCTCTTTATAGAGTTTAAGAGCGATTATGAGCGCGTGTGCGCACTATGGACAATTAACACTATTTAACCATTATGTGCGCACTTTTGGTGGATTAATACCCACGTTATGCATGAGTGGGTGCATAACTTGCTGCCTGCTTGATACGTAACTTCATATACGAGGAAAGCATAGGTCATGGGGGACAGTTATTTTTACACCTTTCACGAGAAATACGACATACAAGACATACATTCATAACTACTCACTGTCGGTTAGGATAGTATGCGCACTTTGAAGTTGTCTGGAGACTGGCGCATTTTTAGTAAGATTGGCACAACGGCGAACTTCTGAGAAAAATGGCATTGTAGAACAATTTTGAAGAAAATGACACTGCGGTGCACTTTTGAGGAGAATGGCACTGAGACGCACTTTGGAAGAAAATGGCGTTGCGGTGCACTTTTGAGGAGAATGGCATTGATGTGCACTTTTGAAGAGAATAGCACTACGGCACACTTTTGAAGGAAATGACACTATGACTCACTTTTTAAGGAATGACACTGCGGTGCACTTTTGAGGAGAATGACATTGCGGCACACTTTTGAGGAGAATGGCATTGTGGCGCACTTTTGAAAAGAATGGCATTGTGGCTCACTTTTGAAAAGAATGGCACTGCGGGTGGGTCGCTAAACGATAACCTGGGTCTGCGTATCATATCTTCGCTATAATGATGACCTCTGACTCTTCGGTTTCTGCCTTTGTCAGCTGTCAGTCTGCTGTACTAAATGTTGAGAGAGAGAAGATTTTTTATGCACCATCTTTCGTAACATTAAGAAACTGTGCCACTTTTTTACTTTCTGAATAGTACGTCATCCTTTGAAATTAATGGAAAGTGAGCCAAAGTAAGAGGATGCGCGTCTTTCTTCTAGAATAAGTGGAAAGTACATTATTCTTCTACTTGTAGGGTTTATTTGTAGAAAATAGCACCATCTATCTGAGGCATACTTTTTATGCTTCTACACAGCCAACGATAATTTTTGAGGAGATAAATATGGATCATGCAAATTGAGGCATCAGGTTCATCCTCATAATTGCCTGGTTCATCGCCTCGATCTTGTCACGCGCCCCAGGAGCCTATAAATAGGCAGGCTATGTAGGAGAGAGAATTTTTGTCTCTCGTCTTCCCCCAATTTTTGTGAAAAAAGATGCCGGGGGCTGCTATTTATCTCGTCGATGGGTTTGTTTGGAGAGGCGTTGATCCATGGCCCCCTGATGCCGATGTTCTTTTTGGAGTTAGGGGTGTATCATGGTAGCAGGGACACAGAGACACAAGTACACGACCTCATAGCGGGGATAAGAAATTATATAAAATATGCGCAGGCCCCTATAAAATTCTGCCGCATGGATGAGCAACCATCTGCAACATGCGCACGGAGCTTATATGTGGCTTGGTCACATGGATGCGAATTTATCTGCAACATGCACATAGAGCCTAGCTGTAGCTTGGCCAAATGATAAGGAATCATCTGCAATTATGCGCATAGAGTCTATATGTGACTGGGTCGTCTGGATGGGAACTTATATGTAACATGCATGCAGAGCCTATCTGTAGTTTAGCTGCATGGATGCGACCTCCTCTTGTTTATGCGTGCGAACTTAGCTATATCAAGACGTCCCCTTCTGAATGTGGCTGTGACCTGGAAGCGGCATGCGGTCACTGTACACTTTTACAATCTTCGTTTGAGGCTGATGTGCGTTCTCCTTATGCTGGTTTTACCACCTTTTGCGGTGCCCAAGATGGAGCATGGAAGGATATTATGGGACCCGTCATTCGAAGAGAATGTCAACCTCATGCGGCAATTTTTTGATAGAACTGATCCAGGAGACGAGGGTGAACATCTTGTGTCATATGTGGAGTTATCCCTATTTATGCAGCGTGCTAGCTGCGTTTTCCCCTTTTTCTTGCTACCGGCTGGGGGCCTGCAACATCGATGACAGAATTTGGATTAATTATCATTCCTATCTTCGGTCTTCCTGTATGGTTGTAGAGTGCCTGCTCCTGCCGCTCCCTTGTTATCCATCAGTTTGGATTTTTTTCCATATACTGAGGTTTGTACTGTGGACGGATGATCCAGAAAGCATCGAGCTCTACTGCTGGCTCTACTTACGTTGGTTGCCACAACAGCACAGAGGGGTGCTTCTAATGGAAAATGTTCGTGTCAGCGAGACTTCATGGAAGCCCTTAAAATAGGTTTCCATCATATGTACTCATGACCTTGAATACTAATGAAAAAAATAGATTTTTATCATATGTACTCATGATCTTGAATATTAATGAATAAAGTCTCTCCTTTTGTAAGCCCCCTGATTTTTAGATTTTAGATTTTATTATTTTATTATGTAATTATTGAGATTAAGGAAAAAAATTCATTATTTTAGCTAATTAGAATAATATAAAATTCATGTATAGATATTTTTGTATATGTAATTAATTACAAATATTATACAAAAAATATATTTTTGGGTGTACAACTATTAGTAGAGTATTGTAGATTTTTTAAAAATTATTTGAGGCATAAACCTATTTATAATGGCCATATATATATATATATATATATATATATATATATATATATATATATATATGGTATTAAATAATAATAATAATAATAATTAATATACCAAACCCTAAACCCTAAACCAAACCCGAAACCCATACCCGCACCCAAAATACGAAAACTCACACCCGAAACCCCCAGCTACAGCAACCGACCCCCTCCGTTCATCTCCACGAAACCCCCGACTCCTCTTTTACCCTTCCGAAACCCCCCTTCACTCCCTATATATACCATCAGACTAGACCATAATCTCAGTCTTCTCCCCTGCGTCCAGAAGGCCATCGACGACCATCGCCGACCGCCGTCAACTGCCGCACGCCGCCGCAAGCAGACCCGTCCAGAAATTGTGATCAACAAACTAAACGAGGTACCCTTCTTTCTACCTATGTTTTTCCCTACACAGTAAACCAAACAGTGGACTGTCGACTCCTATGTGAAGACCACATGACCCCCATGAATCCTGTTTAAATAGTTTAGCTTATCGTGTCCAGTGTTGATCACAAATCGCGACAAAAAAAATTTGACCGAGTTTTAAGAACAGAAACTATTCTAGGTACGCGTGTTTGAGTTCTGTTATCTCCATAACGGTACGCGATGCTAAAATTCTACCTAAACATACTTCTTAACCGTATAACCTAGTTTTAATCCCTTTAAACACTTTATTTTAATTCGAATTATGCTGTGATTATTATAATGCTAAAATCTGTCAAAATTTTGATTTCGTAAACCTAAAAAATTTCGATACGAGGTGCGTCCCGCCAAACGAGGTGACTTTGTCATATGAGGATTTCACCGAAAGGTGCGTATCATTAATACGGATGTGTAAAATTTTGTGAAACTTGATTTGGATGTGCGTGCACACCGGAATCAACGTGTATCCGTCAAAAAATATCGTATCGACCTGTTCTAACACTTGTCATAATTTTGTGTGTGCTTGTCATTTTGCAGTAAAACTTGAGCCATCAGATTCGCAGTGTTACGCTGGTCCAGTGACCCAAGTTTGATTCAAATCTGAGAACATTGACGAAATACTCTTTCGCAGGCCCCATGGTTCCACTTAACAGATGATTTGGTGATCGACTCATCGAAACCTAGTTCTGAATATTCTGTTGGGTTTGTATCATCATTCTGGACTTGTAGACACTAAGTTTGCTAAATTTGGAGAACTTTATCTCTGGCACATTTTTTGGTAAGTGGGCCACATGTGGGCCACATGTGGACCCCACTTTGATCCAAAACTGTCAATTCTGCCCCTGTGTCCAAATTGAACTTACGGGTAGTCAATCCTGTTGACTTTTGCTTCCTAGCCTGGGGTTCATACAAGAACTTTTCCTAGGTTGCTAATGGAAGACTCTCTAGACTGACCTTGTCCAATTATTATTGTGAGCTGGACGCATGGGCCGATTTTGTACAACTTTTTATCAGGGGTACGCATAGTTAGTGGCGCCTGCTGACGGTCGATCGAATAAGCAATTGCTTAAGCTTGGTGAGCTCACATTGACCAAGACTTCTTCGTCCTATCATGCATCGGTGCATAGTATGAAGAGTCCAAGTTTATATCTTCGCCTTTTACAGCATGGCGCATGAAGTCAGCGCTGCATAAGATTTGGTCGAAGACAGAACTTCTGTAGATGTCTTGGCCGCATGAGGCCATCTGCCTGCGGCTATCGAGCGGTGTTGCATAGTCCTCCTGATACGACTTTTAACGTGGCTGCATGGAACGTGTCTTAGCGCTCAAACTCCTGGCATCATAGTATTTTCCTTTGCCAGGGCTCAAGTGCTGAGCACTTTCCTTCTCCGAAGAGGCTGCCGAATAAAGGGCGTCAGCTCGTAGGGACGCATAATATGCGTCCCCTGTGGCAGAAAAAGAGACAGGGAGCACACGCTCTGTAGTTGGGTGAGGCACAATGGCCTTTGTTACCTATGTCCTACGGATCTTCATATGCTGATCACTTTTCTTGTCAGAAAAGACTTCCACGTGAGAGACGTCAGCTCGTGTGGACACATAATGTGTGTCCCCTGTGGCAGAGAGAGAGACGGGGATTGCATACTCCACAGTCGGGTGAGACATAGCAGCCTTTATAACCTATGTCATGTGGGTCTTCTTAGGCTTTGCTAGCCTTGGAGAAGCGCCGCCCTCAGAGAGCATTTTCTCAAAGGCTTGCTGGTCGAAGCATAAAACTAGCATCCTTTGGGTTGAACCCAGCTTTGATGCGTCATACTACGTCATGACCTTCTTATCAGAGGAGAAGGATGTCCCCAGCAGAGTCGCCACCTTGTTTGCCATATAAATTGATTTTGGAAAAACTTTCATTTAACAACAAACAAAAAAGTACAAAGAAATCATAGACAGAAAATCTAAGTACAAATTTTTTTAATCTGGGTAATGTGACGATGTAGATAGAGTACTACAATAACTCTTTTACTCCATTGACGATCTGACAAGTGAATTAGGGATGCTCACTTCTCTTCTCTCTCTTAATCTTATATGTACATACGTAGCTCACCTGGAGGGGTATAGTCTCTGAAGCAGAAAAAGCCAAGCAGCCTTTGGAACGTCTAAGTTGCTACTATTTATAGCCATCATGTTGATGGGCTATAGGTGCCGCATGTGCTTCTATTTGGTGGCCTCAAGGGGGCTCCTTCAACAGAATACAGTTATAACTGTCGGCACATATAATAGGCAGGCTGCCACGTATTCTTCATCCTTAACAGGATGTAGTTTGGTCCAGGCTGAGCTGTCACATGGACGTTTGTTAGGATTTGTTATTGCTGAGGATCTGGGCGGTTCTTATCTTTTATTTGCATGACTTAGTCAGCTTGACATGTGGCCCATATTTAGTTGGAGAGAATCACTTCAGTCATAACAGAAAATTTTTGTCTCAGGGAACCCTGCCATGTTGGACACATAGGGCGAGAGACGCATGGAACGCATGGAGTCTAGAATGCATAGGGCCGGAGACGCATGAAACGTATGAAGTCTGGGACGCATGGGGCCAGAGTCGCGTGGAACGCATAGAGTTTGGAACGCATAGGGCCAGAGACGTATGGAACACATAGAGTCTGGAACGTATGTAGGTTCGTACACGTGGCACTAGACGCCTGTCAGAAGTCATTATTAGTCTGACGAGAGCTTCTTGTCGCTTAATGTGCTAACATCTTTTGAGGTGTCTAGAAAATTATTTTTGTTAGGATTCTGTGTCAGGCATAATCTTTGTGTCAGGCATTTATGAGGCCAATATTTGGGATGCATGGATGCTGCTATTTCTTGACAGCATGGTCATTCTGTGGCCTGATTTCTTCTGAGTCGATCTTGGAGAGCTTGGTTGTTTGACGCATGAATCCAGTTTTTCCATGCTTCTACAGGTACCACTGTTCCAAATATCATGCAACATCCTTGCGGTCCTCTATCTTTGATAGACTTCAAGCGGTCCAATTGTGAACTCGAAGATGGCGGCCATAATAAGATGCTAAACAAGAGCCTGCATGCACTTCGACCAACATGGGTGCACTAGTCCAGTCATAAGAAGCTAATGAGGACAAAAGGAACCAGTCAGCCTCCAACGTCGGTATCAAATCTAATGCACTCTGACGACGAGCAGAGAGCGTTCATCCATAGTGGGACTGCTGAAGGTGTATATCAAGGGAGCATATCAAAAAGTCATTCATCATAATATGCTACTCCCTCTGGGGAGCCAATCTATCATATATGAGATCGAAGTCGAAAGCGACAAATCAGTCTATGCATCCTCTGGTACCGTTTCTTCCATCGTGGAGAGGAGCGCACCAGCCCACATGGCAATACAAGGTGAAAGTAACAGTGAACCATTACTTATTCTAAGACTTTGTGCTATATTGCTTGTTGCTGATAGACTTGTTTCTACCCCAAAATTCTCGATCCATTGAACGTCTCCACAGTTTTCCTATACACTACTCAGGGTTCAAGCAATTCGATAATTCTAAAAAATTAAACTTGTATCGTCCATTTGAACATCCAACTGATTCGTGCCTCAAAATCTAAGCACGTTCTTTATGTTTGCACCGATAATCTTAGTCTCATGGCAATATCTCTATTGATAATTATCCCACATCAATGAATCGAGTCTAACTTTTCCTCGTCCGAAAATACTCAAATCTCCCACATAACTCGCTAAAACCAACATAAGTTTAGGTGTGTAATGCCCAACATAACTCATCCGACAAGGCATTCTATAAAACTATCCCTGGTCAACCAAAATACCAGCATGAGATTCATAAAATATTTAGACTCATTGTATTGAACATCCCACGGAACGTCGAGAGAGAGAGCGTCAATGACATCGATAGCGAGCGCACTCAAAGTGAAAAAGAATTGAACACGAGTCAAAGGACATAAAGTTGTGCTCTAATATCAAAATATCACTCCCTGGGTTCCGCATAACCGAATGTCCTCGCTGGGCGTGATGCCGTACGAGCCTAAGTTGCGCTCACGCAAGTCAAGCACTGAAACTGCCGAGCGAAATGCTAAGTGACAGAGTCACACAGATAGTCTCCAAGTAGAGAAATTGAAACAAAACAAGATATACAAAGAACAATTCTCTTTATTGATATGAAATATAGATTACAATAGTGCTAGGCCAAATATTACAATCGCTCAAGCTCTCTCTCTCTCTCTCCCTCTCTCTATACAGATTTTTTTATTCTTGGACAAATTTATGGTGGAAAATATATTCCCATGTTTGATTTAGGTTACAAAAATATATTCCCAAAAATTACTCGTAACTAGGTAAATAATTTACCCACATAATATGAAAATCCTATCACTTAAGAATATGCGGGTATATATTTTTTTACTGGGACAATTTTGTTTTTTTATATTCTTTTTTTTTCTTTTTATCCTTTTTTCCAGTTTTTTAGATTTTTTTTCCAGCTTTCCATTTGTTTTATTCTTTTTCATTTTTCAATATTATTTTTCATTTTTCATTTTTCATTTTTCATGTTTTTAATCTTTTTCATTTTATTAAGCATTTTTACTAGATTTTTATCTTTTTTTTATTTTTAAGAATATTTTTTATTTTTTTATTTTTTTATTTAACTTTTCCAGCTACTTTCTTGGATTGTTTGTTAAGAGAGTTAAGTGAGAAAAAGTTAAGAGGGACAAAACCTACTTGGTTTGAGGGTGGGAATTTGGAAGTGGGAGTTATAGAGGGTTAAGTGGGAGGATTTGTTGAGCCTTCTTTTCTCTATTTTTAACTCCCCAAATCGGGAGATTAATGAGAGAAAATAAGAGATTTTTTGTTTAAAAAGACCTAAATACTCTTATTTTTCCTATAAAATATCATGACTTTCTTTTTAATTTTTTTTGCTTTCTCAATTTGTCGCTCCATAGCTTCCTGACTTTGTCCAGGCGCGTCCTATATTTTCTCATTTTCTCATACATTATATTTATTTTCTTTACATATGTAACGGATTTGTAGCTATTATTTTTTATGTCAATCAAATTAATATAATTTTATGCAATATATAATAAGAATATTTTGGTAAATATTATATTTTTATTAATATTTTTCACTCAAAATTCTAATCCAAACAAAAGTTATTAAACGCACCTTACTTAACTCTTCCTAAAATCCAAACAATGTTATACGTATTGACTTCCCTCTTGCTCACTTAACTTTCTTTCACTTAGGTATTGTTTGGGAAGGAAGAAAATGAGAGAAAAGAAAAAGTACAGGAAAAAATGGGAGAAAAATAAAAAGTAATGGTGTTTGGGAAGGAGGAGGGAAAATTGAGGAGATGAATTTGAAGAAAAATATATATATGGGACCCACCCAAAAAAATTTCTTCCAAAAGTGGGAGAAAATGGAAATATAAGAGGAAAGTGAGAGTATTTACTCAACTAGCCCTAAAAAAAACTAACCATAAAGTATGATTTTAAAAAATCAAGGGCTAAAGAGTAGTTACATATTTATCCCACAAACAAACAAAATTTTATTTTTTACTTTTTCCTCTACTTTTTTATCATCCAAACAAGAGAAGAAGAAAAATTAACTTTACCCTCATTTTCTTCCTTTCAAATTTTTTTCTTCCTCCGCAAAAAAATTCCCAAACACAATATTAATCCCACTTAACTTCTGCTTATTCACCGGTCTTTGATAAATGAACTACAAAAAAAATTTGGGGCTAGCCCAGTATTGGTGCTAGCTCAGTTAGGAAGAATTTTTACTCAGGCTAGCACAAATTTTATTAGGGCTGTCCACCTTCTTCACCTCCCTCCTCCTGCTCCTCCCTCACCCCCACCCCCTCCGGCCTCTCCTTCTCCCTCCTCCCGTGATTCTCTGCCTCTCTGCGTCATCGACCTCGCCATCGACCGCATCACTGCCGCTGAGCCGTACCTCGAGCACCTTTTCCGGTCATCGTCGGAGGAGGAGGCGGCAGCGGAAGAAGAAGAAGGAGGGGGGAGGCTGAGGAGGAGGAAGAAAAATGGAGGAGGAGAAGGAGGAGGAGGAGGAGGAGGGAGGAGAAACCCATACAAGGGAGGCCACTGTAGAAGCATAAAAAATCTATAGTCATGTAGCTTATATGCAGATCGCATCCTTATGCTGAAGACAGGCCCATAGTCATCCCCCATGCGGCCTGGACAAACAAAGATAGCCGAATCGCATAACATGCCCTCTGACACGGCCTCCAAGGGTCTGCCATAATTCCAATCTAAACACTTATGGCCCTGACTACCTCAAAAAGTGTGAGAGAGGCTGTGACACACCATCCGACAAAAAATTCACGTCAGGCATTAATGACTTCGTCAGAATGCACAGAGCACGTATGCGGCTACATAACCCATGCGACCTCGTCAACATGCATCCAAAGTGTACCATCGACCACGAGAGCACGTATGCGGCTACACGACCCATGCGGTCTCGCCAATATGCGACCAGAGTGTCCATTCGACCAAGGCCCAAACGAGAGCATGTATACGGCTACATGACCCATGCGGCCTCGCCAACATGTGGCCTAATTGTTATGTGTCCTCCAGCTCATAAAATCTTTCTATTATAACTGCAGAGATCTTCGCACAGTTGGTAGTGACTACGTGTCCAACTGACCAAGTCACGCCCACAACGGGTTGATAACAACCCCGAGATCTCATCAAAAATATATCTCAACCAAGATCACGTGGCAATCTGTCCACGGCATGCGACAACAGTTGCAACCGTATTCTGTTAAAGGAGCCTTATGCGTCCACCAAACAGAGAAATATGCGGCACCCATAGCCCATCAGTATGATGGCTATAAATAGGAGCAACTTGAACGTTATAAAGGTCAACTTTTTCTGCTTCAGAGAGAGACCGAACCAAAAGAGGCTGGCTGGCCATCAGCGAATCAACACTCAAGGAAGAGAGTAGAGCTTCTGCATCGGATCATCCACGGAGTAAAGAGAGTTGCTACACTCCTAACTATCCATCGTCACCCCCAGAAAACAAAAAATTATACTTAGATTATCTCATAGGACTCTTCTTTATACTCTTTTAGTTTGTTAATCAAATTTAGTTCTCCAAGTTCTCGTTTTGATATTAAATGGCAAACAAGGTGGCAAATCTGATGGGGATATCCTTCTCCTCTGTTGAGAAGTCGGTGACGTAGTCCGATGCGGCCAAGCTCGACTCGATACAAAAGATGTTGGTGGTCCGCTTCGACCATCAAGTGTTCGAGGACATGCTCTCCGGGGACAGCGCGGGTCCTTCTCCGAGGCAAACAAATCCCAAGAAGACCCGCAGGACGTGAGTAGCAAGGGCCTCTGCACCTCACCCAACTACGGAGCATGCGTTCCCCGTCTCTCTCCCAGCCGCAGCAACCGCACATCATGCGGCCACTGTCTATGCGGCAGCCTCTTCCAACCAAAAGGATGCTCCCTACTCGAAGACCCGCAGAACGTGGGTGGCCAAGGCTGTTGTGCCCTACCCAGCTGTGGAGCAGACGCTTCCAGCCTCTCACTCTGTTGCCCATGATGGTCGTCGGACGAAGACCCATAACATCCACATCTATACGGCATCCCGGGCTTATGTAGAGACTGCTCAACACCTAGACTATGGCAGAGAAAAATACTATGATGCCAGACGTCCTGGTGCTGAGATAGCTTCCATGCGGCCAAGGGGAATACCGTATAATACTGCCCATGCGGTATCAACTCACAACCACAGACGGAAGGCCGCAGACAGAAGGCCCTGTAAAACTCATCACCCAAAATATATATTTTGTGTGTATTTTATATTTATTGTATTTATTTTAGATTATTTTAAAATTAATTAAAATCTAATTATTTTATTAGAATACTTTACCGTAGTTTGGACATTGGTGACGTAGAACGACCCCAAAATCTACATCGTCCTTCGTAGGAAGTAGCCTACACGGGAGACACAACTTGTAGGATCTTTTCGGGACTCAGAATTCGATAATTCAATATTAGTATAACACTAGTGTAATAAGCATAGTTTATTGTATTTAATATTTAGATATTTCTATATATATAATTTATTTATGGTTATTTTTCAATCCAACCTTCATAAAATAAGCAACCCATAATTCCTTCATGCCAAATTAGGCCACTTTTTTCTTTTGTAGAATTTATTTATTACTATTTTAATCCAATGGAATCAAATTAAATCTTTGTCATAAATTAATTATTTGGTTAGTTGACTTTTAAATAACTAACAAACTAATTAAAAAACCTCCTAATTAACTACCAGATAATCCTAATCCTACCCATTCCCTCAAACCCGCACACACCGCACACGACCCCCCTCTCTCTTTCTCTCTCCACCTATATATATACATATACACTCTTTTTCATCTTTCCTTATAAAAACCCTAACCAAATTCTGCTTCAAAATTCTAATTTCTTCCCTCCTCTAAGAAACCCTAGCTGCTACCATCACCACCAAGGTTGATCCCTTCACGTGGACACCCACAACCATCTCTTCCATCCAAGAACCCTAGCAATTCTCTCTTTCTTCTTCTAGTAAGTTTCTTTAATCATTCTCTCATTCCTTCTTCAATATCTTCTTGTTATATGTTTATATAGATTTGTATATATATGAGAGATATTTTGTAAACTCCATTAATTTATGATTGAAGAACTCATGCAACCCATGGACCCTAATTTTGAGGTTCAACCCAAAAATTTTGTGCATGCATGAAACCTCCTTCAAAACCTTCTTTAATTATTGTTAATATATTCATATAGTGGAGAAATATTCAATTTTTATAAATAATTCCAAATTTATTAATTTGTATTAAATTAGAGTTTTGAGCATATTTTATGTGTAGTTTGATATAGTTTTGATATATGCATGTTGGAGACCCTTGGACCTTGTTAGGACTTGATCATAGATAGAAAACCCTAAAATTTCCTTGATAAAGTATTATTTTTCCAAAAATTATATATTCTAAAATTATATCAAAATTATATTATTTGATGATTATATTGTCACAACACTCATGTACCACCCATTGGCATGCATACTAGCAAGTTTGGTTGAAAACCATAATAGGATCAACTTGTAGATGATAAAAACCCTAATTATTTTTGTATGGATAAAAGAATTAGTATTTATTGTATTTATTACTTATTTTACCATATTTATTTATATTTTATTTCTATTTATAAAAATTAAAATTTTAGGCATTTTATGTAGCAAGTTGACCTAGTTTTGACAAAACTTGACCTCGACAGTTTTAGACTTAAATCCAGACAAAAAATCCATATTTTTATCATTTAAAATTATATTATTATTTTTAGTTCTGATTTATTAGTATTTATTCCAGATTTAATTATTTGTCAAAAAATAATTTTTATTGACTAGTAGGTAGCCCGTTATGACCTGGTTTTAGTTTCTACTTAGTTTTGGACTCATAGAATTTATAGGAGATGACCCTATCACTAAAAATCATATTTTCTAATAAAATTCCAGAATTAATAGTTTTTATTAATTAATAATTTAAAAATAGTTTTGGCAATGCATAATGGTTAGTAATATTTTGGCGTGTAGTTATTTGCATGTGCAACCAACGTAGGATTACTAACTAGATAATAACTTAATTTGACTAGAGGAATAAGAGTCTAATTAGTGTAATAATTAATTGGTAGGTGTTCGAGACGTTCCTGTGGAGACCTCTGGACCAGATTTGTTGTGCTCGCATTTTGGCTTGGAAGGCAAGTACACCTTGCTTGATTGTATTGTTCAGTTTATATTATGCCTAGTTTTTATATGTTTAGTTGTGTGCATGCATCCTAGAAGTAGTTGACTTACCTGGTATATTGTAAAGATACGTGGTATCTTCTGACCTGACATTGTTTCAAACATGTTCACTGTCTGAGTGAGAGAGTGCATGGGCTAGCGTGTCGATCGTGCATCGATAAGTGAATTCACGTCTTAATTATGTTAGTAGTTGGTGTTATTTAGTTATAGATTTTACTGACGTCTTGTAATATATCTGCACCGCGTATACGGTTCAGATATATTAGGAGGAAAGAATCTACTAGTGAGCGTATGAGATTTCTGTTTCTAATGGTGTAAATGGTGTATATCGTGTACCCCTGAGTTATGCGGAATGCCTGATGGGATGAGTATTCTTCTATTTCTCCCCCCTCATGCGCCATTAAAGATGTCTCAAATGCATATCACATAGGTGGTTTAGTTACCCTATTTGTTGTTTACTGTTTTACTTTCATGCATGTCGATTTTTTGTGTACTTGTTATGTCCCTCTGAGGACCTGACACCCTTTTCAGATATAAAGATCATGATTATTTGCAGAAGCACGGATCAGGACTGGCTACTTCTTTCTCTTTTGAGTAGGTCTTCCTTTAGAGCTTCTTGATCACTAGATGGTGTTCTTATTTTGTTGTCCTTCTTATATTCTAGTTTGGTAGTAGATTTGTCTCAACTCGACTATTAATTTTTTCTCGACTATTTCCTACTTGGTACATTGCCATGCTGGGTTATATATTTCTATTTGGTTTTATGGATGAGATTAGTATTGCCTGTGACTTAGGAATTTTTATTCATAAAATAGCATATATATGTGTATAATTTTCATATATTGGAGTTTTCATGTACATACGGCTGGCATGCTTACGTATTCCTAGTCCTACGTATTTTAGGACTGGGGCGTGACATGATTTTAGTGGTGGCCCGTGCAGGTCCTGTTAGCCATTTCGGTTATGTAACTGTACCGAGCGGGCCTGCACCTAGGAATAGAGTTTTAGGTCTCATCCATATTTGACTATGACTCACCTTTCTTCCAACCCGTTCTATTTAAATGATTGCATCATGCTTGAATCATGTACTTCTTCTAATCTTTCATCAATCTCTTGCAGAGAGATAAATTTGTCTATGCAGGTCGATAGTATATTGACTCGGTTACGTTACTGTACCGAGCAAGCCTGCAAATAGGATTAGAGTATATGATCTCATCCACATATTTGACTTTTCTCTTTATTTCCATTTTGAATTCTTGAACTCACCTACCTTCTTTGACCTTCAAAATTGTACTCGCTTAATTCTTTTGACATCGGTATCCTTATTTCCTCACCTCTTCCTACTTAATGTACTTTCCTTATAGTTTCTTGAGTATAGCCTCCTGCCAGAATATAGGAATCCTTGTTGTTAAAAGATAATTATGATAACATACCTACTAAGAAAAATAAATTAGAATATTGTCAGCTCCCAAAGGTTTAGCATACCTAATGAACCCTAGCATCCAACACATGTAAATTAATTGACCATTATCCCTTGATATATTTATGAATGACTTGAGAGTAGTATAGACACTACTAGGGTTAGTTAGAAATTTGACCATATTAATTGACCCTAGTATTGAGGAACCAATAGAAATCCAAGGTTGAATATTAGGACTAAATCTAACTTTCATAGTGAGATAATATAAGAGGACTATAAATTTAGATTCTTGTCTTGATATTAGCAGAGCAGTACCTTAGGAAACCAAGAGAAATGAACCAATAACTTAGTAAAAGCAAGGGTACACTACCTTCAGCTTAGTAGATCCCCTAGAATCTATGATCATCATTGAGTCATACTTGAGTCTCCATGAGTCACCGACTGTGCCATCTCATCCGACTATCTATATATTTTTCCATCTTGAGTTAATCCCTCCCTCCATCATAGATCAATTATCATAGCTATTTACCAATTAAAACCTATTGAATGATTAAAACCTTTTCCTTGATCATACCTCGAACATAGAGACTAGCATACCACATTCCCTAAGAAAACTATGATATTATCAAGAGTCTCTCTATTTACTTTCATATCTTGGTTCTCCGAAATCTTAACACTCGCTATTTGTGCTATGACCAAAATTTTTCTTCAACTTTTAAATCGTGACATACTACCCTTCTAATGGCAGGCCTAGTGATTTCTTTTATGTTAGGATATATATAGTTTGGTAGGATTGTAGTTTGTTAATCTTGAATTTTAAATTTTTGTGCTTAGTAGTTAGAACTTGATAGTTTGAATTATTCATTTAGATTATGACTTTATGATTATCCTTTAGTTTTAAATCAAGTAATCTGTCCCACATATCTCAAAACAGGTTATGTCATCTTTCACTTGAGAGCCAGTAACTTCTCCATTCTTAATATCAACACTTTTGTTCTATAAGCACTATGATTAAGACTTTAGATGACTATTACCTATGGAGTTTTATAATGCAATAGGATACCCTAATAAGTACCAAGATCTTTTTTTTGTATACCCCAACAAGAGTTTCTACTTTATTTACAAGAACAAGATTATTTTGTAGAATCCCCTTAAGGTAGTTACAGTATTAGAAATTCCTGTAAGTTGGGTAGCATGCCTCACAACCTAGTATCCCATGGTCCTTTTTGACCCATTAATGAAGTATAATTGAATGACACCAACTATATGCTAGCATAAGAAGATAGTATTTATTCAAACTGTAGAGCTTTAGAGACCATACCCCCATTTGGTCGACTAGAGACTTAGCGAGAAGTTGGTATGGCAACTGTAGAGGCACAATACCGGACGAGTCTTAGCTTCTTGGTGAACTTGAATTATTTTGTACCTTTCATTCATCATAATTTTACATACTTATATGTTGGACTATCTTGACTCATGCTACTATTACAGCCTTATTTTGCAAGCTTATTTCTTATTGAGCTTGTTCATGACATATGTATTATTGGGGGCCCACACTAATACATTGTCTAAATCAGAATCAGTATATTATGGTCTGATCAACTTTAGTGCACTTGGTTCGCTCTTCGCATGACTACTTTATGTGGATTGAGATATAATTAACATAGCTTGTTAGACGAATATACTTGCCCTTTAGACATATCCGAGCATATCGTATTGGTTACGTAACTATACTGATACGAACCCGCGAGTAGGAATTTACCAAAAATAAGATTTTAATCTAAAACTGCCTTGACAACTCCCTTTTGAATTCTTTAATCGCCTTGAACCCCGTACTTGTATTCTATCACCTCCTTCTTGGACTCTTTATTGTTGTTTTTCGTCTTTCCCTTTTTTGGAAAGACGAATGCTCGTGCTTGATATAAGTTTGGCACACGAATAATACTAAATATACCCCATAGGCCAATCGCATTACTTTGTGACTATTTTTGTAATTAAGGGCATATCACATGTGATAGGTTTTGTGTTAAGATTTTTGAGGATTAGTAAGCAGTATTGATTGAATGATCGAGGAAATTTGTTTTATATAACCTGATGTTTATGAAAGATGGATAAATTCTAAGTTGGGTAGAAGTTATATTATCAACTTGAGCTAAAATTTTATATGAAGATCTTAGACAGTGATTACGAAGGTTGTCAAGTAAGATAAGATCGAGGGAATTGTCATTTTAATTTCGAGAAATTTTTTAGAAGAATAATTATGATGATAAAGATTTAACTTTAAAGATAAGAATGCCTTATAGAATAAAATTTAAAATATTAATATTTCATATGATTTAAATTTTGGATATGGGAGGTTGAATCAACGATTTAAATTTTGAGGATAAATATAGAATTCTAAACGTGAGCATTGATGGATAAAATTTAAAATTTTACGATTTGATTATTTGAATTAAAAGTTAAATTTTATTGTTGGATCACCTATTTAAAATGTTGATGATAGAAATTAAATTTAAAATTTGATGAGTACAAAATTTTTAAGTTGAAAATAGGAATAAGATTTGATTAGAGTTGTTTATATTTAAAAATTTAGAGGATATTATGATAGTTGGAATCATGATTTAAATTTTGGTGTGGGTTATTTAAATCTTGAAGATGTCATATAGATTTGACTAAAATTTGGACATCGATTATTTAAATTCGAGAAGAGATTACGATAGGTCAAATTTTGATTTAAACAGTAGTATTTTAATTATGAAGAGATTACGATGGATTTGAATAGATTTTATTATTTAAATTTTTGAGAAGATTGTGGTTAACTTGGCTTAGATACGAATTTGGAGGATTTAACAAATCATGCTTTATTTTTAATTTTGAGGATAAAATTCTTGTAAGTTTGGTAGATTGTAAAACTCCTCACCCAAAATAGGTATTTTGTGTGTATTTTATATTTATTGTATTTATTTTAGATTATTTTAAAATTAATTAAAATCTAATTATTTTATTAGGATACTTTACCGTAGTTTGGACATTAGTGACGTAGGACGACCCCAAAATCTATATCGTCCTTCGTAGAAAGTAGCCTACACGAGAGATACAACTTGTAGGATCTTTTCGTGACTCAGAATTCGATCATTCAACATTAGTATAGCACTAGTGTAACAAGCATAGTGTTTGTGGTATTAAACGAAAGAATGAAAGTGTATTTCAATGACTGGGTTTATGCGAAACCCGCGCCCTTTGGTTTACAAACAAACTTGTACAATGTAATCCTATACGAGGATATGGGAGTACAATTTAGTTAATCTGGGTAAATATTGCTATAGGTGTCTGATCTGCAGTCGATCACTTTAGCCCTTGGACCACACGATGTTGAAGAAGTGCCGTGGAAGACGGAAAGCAGCTTCGAAGGTTGCAGAAGAGGGTGGATGCACGATGCCAAGGTCGTCGATCCCTACTCTTTGCCTGAGCTCCGGACTCTTCTCTCCTTCTCTCTCTCTCTCTCTCTCTCTCTCTTTTTACCAATTCTCTGACCTGGTTCGATCTTCCAAATTGTCGACCTTGTTCCCCATTGATAGGGGTCTCTATTTATAGAGTTTTGGTGACAGTGACCACTCCGTCGGTGTAACAACCGAGGAGTGGACAGTACAACACCCTTTTACATAACGGTTAAAATAACCAATGCCTGCGTATAAATGACCTTTTGAGTGAGCATGTGACGCGTGTCCAACTAAGGGGACAAAACGCGTATATCTGCTGCGAAGATCACGGCGTAGAAGTCACGTAGGTAGGTATCCCTCGTGTAGAAGAGGTTGGCGTAGAAGCCAAATGACTGTCACCCCTGGCGTAGAAGCCAAAATAGGCATAGAAGCCGAACAGGCGTAGAAGCCGAACAGGCATAGAAGCCGAACAGGCATAGAAGCCGAATGGTCGTAGAGACTGAGTGGGCGTTTGAAGCCGAATAAGCACAGATCCTGAATGGGCGTAGAAGCCGCTGCGTACCGTGCCAGAGTGTTGATGTGGACGTCTTCGTCAGAATTACGACTTTCGAAGGTGTAATCAAATCTCTTACAGAGATTTGCCACCATCCTGTGCATTAAATGCGAAGACGTGTTTTGAAGGTCTGCAGCCCTTCTGTGCATCCGTCGCAGAGACGTGTCTTGAGGGAAACTGTCATCGCTCTATGCAATTTGACGTAGAGACGTGCCTCGGGCCCTGTACGAAGTGCAGCTTTTGACATGGCAGGCAGTTTGTCTACCGCGGGACGTAAAATAGCTCATGCTTGCCTGTGTAAAACAAGGCGGCGTATTCCCTTGTACGCGAAAGAGCGGTTTACGCTGGGAGGACTTTGGTAACCGACAATTTGGTGATATTTTAACCAAATCCTCTGTATTAAATGCCGAGATCCGCCATCATACTGTGGGGCGCATCCTGAGGGGTCTGCCATCGTTTCCAGCCATCGTCTGGGTAGCCGTGCAGCACTTTTTGTCAGGAGTCAGAGGCCAGGTTCACTGCGTGACTTGACAGGTTTATTTCGGGAAAGACAAAGCGTTCCTCGTACGCATTAACGCTGCTTTGAGAGCGGCTGAGTTTTATGCCATGGAGGCGATGAAGAACTCTGTCTTACGCTGGAGCGGCCTGGACGTACTGCACTTACGCGGATGGTCCTTTGAGCTTATACTTCATATTGTGTTTTAGCGGAAAAAGCTCTGTTTGTACGCTTGATGACTCTGAAGGCCTCTGTTTACGCTGCTCTGCATCAAGAGGCTGCGTAGATCCTCCCAGCGTATTTTTTATGCTTCTACAAGACCCCCTTCAAAGCATTTAAATTCTTCGGAATTTGAAACGCTTTGAATAAAGCATGAACGGCCCCTCGTAACTCAAAACGTTTCTGAATGGAGCGTTGAAACGGTCGATGCGGACTTTATGGCGGATTTATTGGGGACCGCTGTGATCTCTTTTGCCTATAAAAAGGCTGGGGGGTGAACCTGTTCTCACCATATTCCCATCACCATGCAGAGATGATCGTCGGAGTTCGTCGGGTCAACCTGAGGAAGAAGGAGATCATGTTCTTCCAGCATGTAGGGAGCCAAAAAAGACGGCATCTTCGAGCAAATGTCCACTGCAACGATGGATCATGGAAGGATATCTTAGCCTCCCTTGCTCGGGATAATCAGCAACTTTATATGGCGTTGCCTCCAGGAGAAGGGAAGGGTCGTATTAGACCACACTGCTTGCAAGCGGTGTCTCCTCCTGTTTATACTCTCTGGGATGAGAGAGAAGACAAGCTGTAACAGCCGTCTCCCCGGACTGAGTTGGGTTTAATACCTCAACCCAATCCGCCATAGCGCACGGAGCATGGGATCTGCATAATTTATGCGAGCCCCAACTCTGTCATTTTCTCGCCACTGATCATCTACTTCGAAGAAGAGGAAGACCCGCACCGATGCGAGAACCCGGTAGAACGGATCCTGGGGGCGGCCTTCAGACGACGAAGGGGTATCTCCTTTTGTAGACGGAGTTTCCCTCAGTTGTAATCATGAAAATGAAAAAAAACCCTTGTAGATTTGGATTTCTCTCATATGTAATCATGACTTAATCTTTTAATAAAATCGTCTTCTTCTCTATATGATCGTCTTGCCATATATTGCTGTGAAGTCTGAATATGTGTAGCTTCGACACGTCTGAATCTTTACGTCGACTCTGTAGAAAGAGTGCTAGGTCCTGTCCTTTACGCATAGCGAATAGTCCATAGAATGCTGTAGAGCATTTTGAACATTTAGAACTGTCCTGTTGCTAGGACTGAGGGATCGCGTAGAATTTCTGAACTGTTGCTTCTCTGATGAACAAAATTTTTGTTCAGACTTCGTCTTCAAGAATGACTTCCCGAAAAATCCCTTGGAACAGGGTCGAAAAATAGCTGTCTAACTGAGTTTTTATCTTGATAGACGAGATGTTCAGACTGGAGTCTGGATGAACCTCCAATTTTGGACCCGAGAAGAGTAATTTCTCAATGTTTGAACTCTGTATGTTTCGGGTACTTGGGATGCTTTGGGTCAAGAACGAGTATCTTCTGTGTGAACTCTTTGCAATTGACCGCTTTGGGGACTATTTCGAATATGCGGAAAGTCGTGGAGCGTAAAATTATTAGTCTGTAACCTCTGGGCGAAAAACACCATCGAGCGCGGAATCGTAGACTTGTGGTTCCTGAGCGTGAAGTCGTAGGTTTGTTGCCTCTCGAGCATAAAAGCTACCGAGCACAAAGGCATCCGGGCATAAAACCATATACTTATAGCTGTCGAACGTAAAGCTGTAGATTCGTAGCCGTCGAGCGTAGAAAGCTCCTTTAGCGTAGGACTGGAGATCTGTAGCCTGTGAGCGTAGAACACCATCGAGCGTGAAATCGTAGACTTGTGGTTCCTGAGCGTGAAGTCGTAGGTTTGTTGCCTCTCGAGCATAAAAGCTACCGAGCACAAAGGCATCCGGGCATAAAACCATAGACTTATAGCTGTCGAACGTAAAGCTGTAGATTCGTAGCCGTCGAGCGTAAAAAACTCCTTTAGCGTAGAACTGTTTGATTTGTAGCTCCTGAAAAGAAAATTTCTTCGAGCGTAAAGTTTGCGGATCTGTTGCTTCTGAGCGTAAACTGAGCGCCACCGAGCGTGAGATCGTCGATTTGGTATCTGCTGAGCGTAAAGTCGTAGGTTTGTGGCCTCTCGAGCATAAAAGCTACCGAGCACAAAGACATCCGAGCGTAAAATCATAGACTTGTAGCTTGCGAGCGTAAAACCGTAGATCCGTTGCTGTCGAGCGTAGAAAGCTCCTTTAGCATAGAACCCGCTGAACCGTTTTGCACGAAAAACCTTTCGAATTCGCTGACTGTCCGTCTTCCAAGGGTAGTGGGCTAACGTAGCATCCAATCATAACCAATCTGCGAGATTTGGTTAGGGTCTCGAGGAGTTCGTCCGAGGATTCGAGGAGTCGACCCGGACTATATATACCCCAAGTTTTTGAGAGAAAAACTTTTTATCTGTCTTCTGCGAAAGAGAGCTTTCGACTGTTCGAGTTTTTCTTCGTTCCTTCTCCGAGTACTTCGAGTCTTCAGAAATGGCGCCGAAACAAACCCCCTCCGCTAAGGGAAAGAGCATAGGTTCTTCATCTCATTCTTCTGCCCCGGCGAGGGAGTCTCTGGTCGGGTAAGAAGAACTTCCTTCCGAGCAAAGTATCCCGCCGACGAGCAGCGCACCTGGCCTTAGAGGTAGAGCCTTTGGGGTGACAAAAACGACGAAAAATCCTTCGCACACGTTGAACATGACCGCGCTAGGTCGTCTTCTGTGCTGATAGCCTCTTTGGAGGAAGATGATGCACGGAGGTATTTTCATCTTTTACGCCCACATTTCTAATGTGCCAGCGTAAAGACTCCATATTTTCGTAGCCCTGAGCGTAAAAGCTCTGGCTATCGAAAATGGGCGTATATCGTAAAATTTGATTTTTACGCTTGTGGAGGGGACTTCCGGCGTAAAATAACCAAATGGTTACGATCCTGCGTAGAGCACAGACTGTCGTTTCTTTGGTCTGTACGTTTGTGCAAGATTTGTAATGACATATCTTCCTTGCACTTTTGTAGTTGATCTGGGCGAGTCTCCACTGGCCGAGGTGATGGGATCCGCTGCCGGGATGCTGCACTCGAATTATCTGGAGGATCTGTCCCACGTGGCATTTCCCATCTTCGGACCCCAGTATCCTGAGGGAAGGGGGTTTCTGATATCGGCTCAGGGCGAACGGACCCTGCTGAGCATGATTAATGATGAGCCCCTGACCTACGTAGACGAGGAGCAGTACATAAAGCCGGCTTTCCTCTTTGGGGACATGATTGACAAACAGTCCCAGACGAGGCCCAAGAGGGAGCCCTGGGTTTTCCCTGCCGGGAATTTGGTTTTGTATTTGCCAACGATGCCGAGGGATTATCCCATCTCGGCCTTCTCCCATGCGACGCATCCCAGGAAGATGTCGTGGATGCTGACTCCTGATCTTCACGGTAAGCCGGGGAAGATCTTTCATCTCAAAGGAACTGACCGGGGGTCGTTTGTCAGTCGCCCTTCCGACTTTGTGACGTTGTTCCGGGGACTGTGCCCGGGTAGTGTCCCGAGTGAAGACAGCTCGGTGATCCAGCCGGTCCAATTGCCGACCTTCTGCAACGACTTCATGGGATGAGGCGGGGTATATCCCAAGGAGAATCCTTGGTGTAATGGGTGGATCGCCCCAACAAACTCTCAATGGACATGCCTAGTTGGCTGGGCCTTGAAGCACTTCCGGAGAGAGCTGGAGGTCATTGGGCTATATGCCGCTGTGAGTGCGACGAGCGTTGGGTTGCCTCTGAACCCTAACTTGTTCCTGGCGCTGATAGAGCGGTACATTTCGCTCACTGGGACCTTTGCCACTCTACTGGGGGAGTTGGGATTGGCGCTCCACGAGATGGCAGTTGTCTCGAGATTGCCGATGGGGGATACCCCATATGAAGAGTATGCTCCCACCAACCGGGAGTTGGGGGATTTGGACCCTCGGGTGGCAGAAGTATATCAGGAGCTGATGTGTCAATACTTCGCATGCACCACTTTTTATAATGAGCCTTCTGATTTGGCTCATACCACCAAGTGGATGTCCTACCTCTTCTTCCACCGAGCTAGGGCTGCTAAGTCAGAGAAAGCCTCGGGGGGCAAAAATGAGCCCATGAACTGTTTGGGCGTGCTTAGCACCCAGGTCGTCGAGGATCTTATGGAGGAGGCCACAGCTCCGGATCAGATTCTCGTCGAGGGGGTAGAAAAGTACCCCGAAGGCACTAAGGCCTGTAGTTACTTGAGGCACTGTCGTCGGCCTCTGTCTAAGGAAGCCCAGTTGGCTGGTTTCCTCTCCATATGGCTGCGTCGAGTAGTAATGCCTGGCACAGCGTCCGCGGACCGTATTCATCGGAACATCCTGTGGCCGGCAGTGCGCCTGGTGTTCGGGGCAAGATTGGGCTTGCTTCCCGCCATGGTGTGCCGTATACAGGCTGGCCTGAGAGCTATAACTGATGGGTTGCTCGTCGACGAAGCTCGGCGTGAGAGTTTTCCCAGGGTGGAATTACCATACCTATACTTAATGGGATGGTTAATTCTCCACAATCCCCGGGTGATGTCTCCTGGCTCCGGTAGCAGCTCGGGGGGTATATTATTGCTAAATTACAAGGATTCCTCCTGGAATGTGAAAACAGTCTTAGACTGTCGGCTGGTGTTGAACCTCAGCCACGGCTGGAAGATCCTCTGCATTGTCCCCTCCGTACATCGTAATCAATCAGGGGTGCGGCTTGAGGATTCAGGTGGAGAGAAGACCGACCTTTCCCCGGAAGCTTTTAATTGGTTGGTCTGTATTAGACCCTCCCATCTGCTGTACAGGAGCGAAGATCACTGCTTCTTCGAGCCCTACTTGCCTAGTCGGTTCGCCAGGCAGTTTGGGTACGATCAGTTGCATGTAGGCAATGTCGTTACCAGCTTCAGGTCCAGGGGCGGACTCATTGATGGAGCTAGAGGGTGGCGATATTTCATCATGGGTTGTACGGGGGCAATATTTATCGTACCGGTCGTTACAACTTCCACGGAGCTGCGCATCCTTCATTCCTATGCCCAGTTCTATGTGGCGATTAACACCTTCCATCGCGATTTTAACACGCGTGGAAGCTTCAGGGTGCCTTCCCCCAAGCCTGGGGGAAGAGTTGAAGTCCCCTCGGTTTCTTCTGACGAGGGTGAGGAGTCTGGTACTCCGGATGAGCCTCTGGTGCCGGTGCCGAGGTGCGAAGTGCCTCCGCCTGTGGGGGCTCTGGTAGTCTCTTCTGGGAAGCGGCGGGCTTCTGCTCCGAAGGAAGCTTCCCTTCGTAAGAGGAGGAAGAAGACGGTTGCTCGTCCCCTCCGCATTTTTGGTGTTGAGGCTCCCGGGGTTGAGCCTTCATCTCCCCATATCAGGGATGATTCTTTGGTTGGAGGTTCCTCGCCTTTTAGAGAGGGACCTTCTTCAGCTCTGGTCGGTGGGGCCAAAGAATCTTCGCTAGAGGTTGCTGTCACTGCTACTGCTCCAGGTAGTGGAACGAGATTGCCTGTATGGCCGCGCCAGATGGGAAAATCTTTCCCGGGGTCAGCAGCGGGTGAAGTTTCTGCTGTGTCAGCGAGCATGCCTGGCGAGGTTCCTGCTGACGAACCTCGACCGTGTCTTGGTGAAGGCTTGACAGAACCCTTGGCGATGTCGGTCGGCCCACCTCCTTCTCCAGGTATGATGGTTCGCATCGCGTCATTAAGGCATGGTTTAGCTACCTCGGGTGCAGATGCGTCGTATATGCCGTTGGCTCCGGGTAAATGTCGTCTTTAGGTCTCCCTTTAGAAAGACTACTATTATATTGATATAGGCTTTCTTGTCCTTTTTTCAGGGGATGACGTCCACGGGGAGCACAGCGTTGGAGCGCCTTCTGGCTCTGCTCCGGGTCCTGGTGATGACACGGGGGTACCCGACTTCGAGGAGGAAGTGTCCTCGGGGGCTAGTTCGCCTGGAGTGGTTTCGTCGTCTCCAGAAGAGGACAAACCTGTCATTGTGACCTCGCCTCAAGTGAGTATGCCGACGACTTCGATCGTTGTTGTCGCCACCTCGTCTGCAATCATTCCTGGAGAGGGACCCGCTAGTATCGCGGCCACTCCTGGCGTTCAGCCGGGTCTAGCTGCGTTGACCGAGCAGCATACCAGCCTCTTCTACGCCGGTTTGAAAATGATGATATCGATGGTGTTGGCGAAGAGTCTAGACTTCGAGCACCTGAAGAAAACTTCTCAGTTCTCGATCGGGGCTGTCAGGGAGCTTGGTGATCCTGGAGTAGCTGACGCCCTGGAGGCGGTGGTTAATGGGTTAGAGCAACCCATTACCGAATACTTGCAGCTGACTCGGGGCAGCCTCGATACTGATGTCCAAGCTCGATTCGACCTCATGACTGCGCGGCTTGCTACAAAGCTGAAAAGCCTAGACAACTCCATCCAGACGCATAAGATGGAGATGGATAGGAGAAAAGCTGTCGTGGAAGAGGCTTTTGCTGTTGAGACACAGTGTCGCTCCGAGCATGAAGGGAACGCAGCGAGGGTCTCTAAGCTAAGAGAAAAACTCGCTCGGGCAGAGGAGTGGGCTTCTCAGTCGTTGGCGGGTCTAGAGGTAGCGGCTGATCGTCTGAGCACAGCGCGACAGGATTTGGACCGTGCAGAAGCTGCTCGTGCGGGCTGTCTTCGGGCAAAGGCTGATCTGCCCCTACGAACACCCCCGAGGCACGGCTGGAGCAGGCTCGCGCCGACGCCTTGGCTCTTAGGAATGAGAGGATAGCTGCACTGGAGCGGCTGATTCACAATCTGACTACTCCGCCATCATGATGTATCCTTTCCCTTTTTGCTTGCCCAGATGTAATTCTCCCTCCCTTTTGGGAATAAATAAAGGCGACTCTTTTCTGACTTTTGTGGACCCGTCATTTCGGAATGTAAATAACAGTTTTTAGGCGAGAGTAATATCAGAGATAGTATGGACATGATAGACTCTCGATAAACTTCTTAGCAGGAGCGCTTGTGGGCTGTATCGGTGAACCTGCATTTTCCCAGTATCGTTGTCGAAAGGATCTTCCTAGGCAGTCGGTTGATTGCGCATGCGGCCGAAGACTATCGAACGCTGGCTGCTGCAGGTAGGCGAGACGATGAAGATAGAATCCTCGTGTGGCCCATATATCGTGACTACGTTGGACGATGATGCCACTTCCCAGACATACGGACGGTAGAAGTTTATAGCTTCCAAGAATTTTTGTGCTATTGGTTCTACTTCGTCATGGGGAGTGGATTCCTGTTTCAGAATTTGAGCACCGATGTACCGGAAAAGAGGATGTTTATTATCATCTGGAACTCCGTTCCTGGTTGCGTTTACATCAGTCGGCTGCCTGTTGTGTCGAAGGTTGATGGCCAAGGGTGGAGGCTTCCGGTTCAAAGTGATTACTAGAGGATCACTCCCTTCTCCTGACTTGGTCTTGTTAAGGTGGATAGCCATAGGCCCTATGGCTCTTGGACGAGTGGTTCATCCTTTCACTTTGATTGACAGCGGCAGTGTGGCAGAGGGCTCTTCTGGCTCTTGGACGAGTGGTTCGTCCTTTGCCTCGCCTGGCGCTTCTTCCGTGTGGTCTTGGGAGTACAACACGGCATCGGAATAGTAGGATTCTATTCCTTTAAACGGGTTTAGGTCAGCCACCTCCGTTTGTACGGTCCCTTGTGCGTCTATATATTTAAGGCATTGATGTAGGGTTGAAGGAACGATGTTGTGGTCGTGGATCCACGGTCTTCCCAGCAAAATATTGTAGGACACCTCTGAATCGATGACGTAACATGTGGCCACCGATCTAAGGTTGCCGATCTGGATTCTCAAGCGGATCTTCCCCAATGGCTTACTTCTTCCAGCGTTGAAACCCACGATTGTAGTGGTAGTGTAAGCCAGTTCGCTGGTAGGAATTCTTAGCGGCCTTAGCAGACTGTGAGGGATGATGCTGATCGACGACCCCGGATCTATGTGAATTCGATCGACCTCTATGGAACCGACGTACCCGGTGTAATAGAGGGGCCTGTCATGTCTGTTATGTTTTAACAGCATATCGTCTTGGGTGAAGGTGATATTTGGGACCACCTCCATCACACTGTGGCATTGAGGACACGCCACTGGTTCTTCGTCGGGGGACTTGAGCTGGGTCAAGCATGCCTCTGCCTGCATCAGCGCTTCACTCAAGGCTAGACGAGTGTCTTGGGAGAGCCTGAGTAGCTCGAAGATAGAGAGCCTGGCTGGTGTATTAGCCAGTTGGGCCAGGATATCGAAGTTGTATGGCTTCTCAAAACCTCTGTTTGGAATATTTTTCACAGGTTTATCAAAGCGCACTTCTCTTTGCTTCCCTTTGTCTGCAGGTGTCAGTTTTGAAGGGCTGGCCTCTGGTACGACGGGGCCTGGTCCCGAAGGTTTGGCAGTTGAAGCATCCGCCGGTGCATCCTCCTGACTTGCCCCGTAGTCGTTGAGGTAGGCTTTCCCTGAACGGGTTGCAGCAAGTACCTCATCCTCGTCTGATGGCGAAGAAGTTGTGACCATATGGCATGGTTTGCGCTTGGAGCTTCTTCTAGACGTAGCTTTAGTAGCTTTAGTCTCTTCCTCGAGCTCTGACACCAAATCCGGATGAACCCACATAATCTCGCCCTGCCGAGTGGTCAGGGGTACCAGGTCTTGATTTTGATCTCTAGATGGAGAAAGATTGACGATGTCCATCGTAGCTCAGGAAATGGGCGTGATACCATTCATGACCTCTTGGGAAGGCAGATCGCCGAACCGTAGAGAGATTATGTTGGCCGTGACCGTCTTCTTGGTATTGTGCAGAGTGATGGCCTTAGTATCGATCAACCCCTGGATCCTCTTTTTCAGTATGTAATACGCCTTTGTTGGGTGGTGTACGTATCTGTGGAAGATGCAATATTTGGGGTCGTCAGTACTGCCGGCTTCTTGGGGCCGCCTTAGCTCTGGAAGGGTGATCTTGCCGCTTTTGACGAGACACTCGAATATACTAGGGATATCGTCGTCGTCAAAAGAGTAGACTTCGACGGGCCTGGAAGTCCCGGGCTTCGTCTGCGTGGCCGTCGCCGTCTTTTGTCTGGACGTATTGACCGTCAGAGCTTCTTTTCCCTTGGAGCTACGAGGATGGTCGCTGCTAGGAGATGACCTTTTGCCTCTGTCGGAGGCGGAGATCATGATGCCATTGTCGCGCGTCTTGCGACTGTTATCTTCGGCGGCCACTGCCGAGATGATGAACGAAGGCCACTCATGGAACTGATATGGTCCTGTAAACACTGAGACTACGGGAAGGAGGTTCTTCCTGCAAATGTCTACTAATGCCGAGTCTGAAACTCCTGGAGGCATTTGTAAGGTGGTCTGACGAAAACGTTCGACGAAGGTGCGAACGTCCTCCTTTTCCCTTTGTTTGACTTCGATGAGAGAGGACATAGACATGTCCATCCCACCCTCGTAGAATCGCGTAAAGAATAAAGCTTTGAAGTCTTCGAAGGAAGTAATATAGTTGTCCGCCAAGCTACGGTACCACTGATAGGCTACTCCTGAGAGGCAGCCTTTGAACACCCGAGTGAGGAGGGCGTCGTTCCCTTGTAGCAACACCGTCATCATACTGAAATAGTTCATGTATTGACTTGGCGATATTTTTCCTTCGAACAGAGCCATAGTCTGAGGCTTGTACTTCGGAGAAAAAGGGACTTCTTCCCAGATAGCTGGGTAAGGCTGGTTGATTCCCAGTTTTTTGAGCTGATCCTTGTGCTTCAAGGTGTCAAACTGGACTTTCAACTCCCGCACTGCCTGTATCGGATTTTCAGTTGGAAGCGGGGCTACGGTGTAGTGTAGAGTTGGTTGTATCGTGACTCCAACGGGAGATAATATATTCACCGAGTGAGGAAGCGGAGGAACTGCTGACTCTTGATCTAGAGCAGGCTCTTGGCTTGGGTTGGATGGTGGCAAGTCCACCCCCACACGTATCTGAGTTGGCGGGACCGACGCTTGAGCCATGGCAGTTGCGTGTTGAGTTAGCATCATCTGGTGCATGTTCTCCATTACGGATTATATTTGTTTCAGAGACGTTTCCAGCATAGTGATACGTTGTTCCGCGTTTCCTGACGGCGAAGCTTTCTCGCGTTCGTCTTCAATGGCGTAGACTCCCATCTCCCTGGGCGTCCTCGAAGGATAAGTATAGGTCGCTGCAGAAGTCGACTCTATACTCTCAGCATCTGATCTGGGAGATTGGCGACCCCCAGCGTCGGAATCAGATGAGTACGAAGCCGGTTGCTGTGACCTTGCACGGGTGTTTTGGAATACCCCAGCTTCAGTGTTCCTGAGGAGGTCTTTGAATCTTCTTCGGCTCGGAGGCCCTGAGGGATGACGTCTTGAGCTTGGCCCTCCTCTAGGTATGTAAGAAGCCATGTTCACGGACGCATACGCGGGCTCTTCTTCCGGGAAAGACTGAGAGTAGCTCAATCGGTCAAAAATCGGCCGTTTTGCTTTAGAATAGCAACAGTCAATCACAATTTTATGACTATTACAACATTGCTCGCTAGGGGGCATAATAGACATGTTGGAAGGTCCCCTCTCCTTACGCTTCTGGATTAAGTATTTACGCAGGTCAGGGGGAGTAGCAACTTGAGCTTGCTTTACGTCGTTGGACCTTGCCTGGCATAAATTGGAGATTCGCTCAGAGTGGCGTAAGGCTGAAGAGGTCCTCAGTTGGCCGTCGGCTTCCCGCGTAATCCGGAGGGTAGGCAGATTGCTCCTTCGCTGGCGTAACGGCCGAGGAGTCGAGTATTCCGCTGCCTGCTTCCCTTCGCGGCGCTCATCTAGTTCCTCGTAGAGGTCAGATGTTGTCTTGCGCCTGGAGCGTGATTTGTACTTCTGTCCTGGCGCTGAGGCATCACCAGAAGTTTGGTCTGTACCGCGCATAGCGGGAGACTGGTTCCTACGCGTAGAGCGCAGTGGATACTTCTGGGTTAGCGCTGAGGCTTTGCCCGAAGTTTTGTTTGTACCGCGCGTAGCGGGAGACTGGTTCCTACGCGTAGAGCGCAGTGGATACTTCTGGGTTAGCGCTGAGGCTTTGCCCGAAGTTTTGTCTGTACTACGCGTAGCGGGAGACCGATTTCTGCGCGTAAAGCGCAGTGGATACTCTTGGGTTAGTGCTGAGGCTTTGCCCGAAGTTTTGTCTGTACCGCGCGTAGCGGAAGACTGATTTCTGCGCGTAAAGCGCAGTGGATACTCCTGGATTAGCGCTGAGGCTCTGCCCGAAGTTTTGTCTGTACCGCGCGTAGCGGAAGACTGAATTTTACGTACGGGGCACGGAGGGAGCGATGCTACCACCTCATTGGTCGGAGAGATCGGAGAGATCGGGGAGTCCACAGGAACGGCGGAGGATGTCTTGGGCATCCACACTTTGCGCAGCTTCCTGTTGTCTTGGACGGAGAGAGAGAGTGAGAGCTACCCCCAGTCCGAAGCATGTCTTCGTAGGCAGACTGGTCGAATTGGACGACCAGTGTCTTCTTCACGGATCCCACGGATACAGCATCGTGTTGAGCAATTGCTTCCTCGTCAGAAGAGAAAGATGTCCCCAGCAGAGTCGCCATCTTGTTTGTGGTATTAAACGAAAGAATGAAAGTGTATTTCAATGACAGGGTTTATGCAAAATCCGTGCCCTTTGGTTTACAAACAAACTTGTACAATGTATCCTATACGAGGATATGGGAGTACAATTTATTTAATCTGGGTAAATATTGCTATAGGTGTCTGTAATCACCTGAAAATTTTAAGAATTTTTACAATTAAATTTTCTGGAATTAATTAGCAATTTTTGTGAATTTTTAAACCTATAATTAAAGCAGTCTAATTTAAAATGAATTTTTAAATGAAATTAAATAATATTAAAAAGTGGTGGAAATTATATTTTCAAGTGTAAAATTAAAAACCGAGCCTGGGGTATTTTTCCGGGAATTTATTGGACCCCGGATGAATTTTTAATGCATTAAAAACTATTGTATAAATTATCTGATTAATTAAATCAAATAAATTAAGAAAACCAACCCAAATCACCCTGAACCGGATCGGCTGGGTTCACTGAACCGTTTGCCTTGCGGGTCGGATCCGGGTCAGAACCCGACCCGCTAAGGACCCGACCCGACCGATTTGAATCCCTAACCCCCGAAACCAGAGAGACCCGACCCTTCGGCTGCCGGCGGCCGTTTCCGCCGCCATGGCCGCCGGCGACCGTCCCCGTTCCTCTTCCCCGGAACCCCCGACGCTTCCCCTTCAGATCCCGACCAACCGCCGGCCATCCCACTCCCATTCGACCCTATATAAATCGAGGAGTCCACCGGCCGGACTCCCTTTCATTCCCACCTCCGGCGACCTCCTATCCGCCTCTGACCACCCTGAGGCACCGCCCCGACCACCAGGACCAGTTCGCCCAGCCTCCAGCTTCTTTTCCGGCTTCCCTCGGCCACCGGGACTCCGACCAGAGCATTCAGCGAGTCGACTCCTATATTTTCCCCTTTTCCGGCTCTGATCCGGCCGTTCAGGGCTTCGACGACCACCCAGGACCGGAGCTGACCTCCGCCGGAACTGTGCCCTAGACTCGACACAGTAGGACACGGAAGGTCGGACACAAACAGTGGACTCAAGGACACAAGAACAGTGAACCCTAGTGTACAGGACACGAATTGGACACGAGGATACTCGGATTTTTCGGACAAGTTCAGGTACCCATAACTTTTTACTCGTAGCCCTGATTTTAATTCCGTAAATTGCATCACGAAGCCTGTAAGACCCTCTCGGTGCCCGGACAAACCGCTCGGGGCATCGCGTCCTGTGGTGATCGCACACCGCGATCCAAAAATAGGAAAAACTTAGCCCTGTTTCACCCCGGAATCGAGTACGCCCCGCCAAACGGGACGACTTGGTCACGTGCGGTCGTCGCCGACACGTGAGCAACGTAAATACGGACGTGCAGGCTTTCACAGAAGCTGATTCGGATGTGCGTGCACACCGGAATCAGTGCGTATCCGCGGACACCGTCCCGTATCCGTGTTTTCTGAATCTTACTGTAACTTAGTGTATACACGTCGGATTGAGACGAAACTTGCGCCATCGGACTCGTAGCAATACGCTGGTCATGTGGGTCAAGTTTTGTTTGATTCTGAGAACGTTGGAAAATCGCGTGTCGTGGGCCCCACAGGCTCCAACTGACGGGCGATTTTGAGAACGGCTCATCGGAATCCAATTCTGGAAGTTCCGTTGGGTTCGTATCAACGTTCCTGACTTGTTGACACTAAGTTGGACTGATTTGGAGAACTTTGACCCTGACCCGATTTTCGGTGCAAAGCGGCCCACATATGGACCCGCTTTGGCCCAGTAGTGTCATTTTTGCCCTTGTGTCCAAACTGGACTTACGGACAGGCGTTTCTAACTAATTTCTATGTTCTGAGACTGTTGGTAATGTTCATTTCAGCTTTTGGAGGAGTTATTGCTGAACCCACTGTTACTAGGACCGCTACCGGTATTCCAATCCCAGGCAAGTGTACCTTGCCATAAATTTCAGTCTAATTGTTTATTTTGTTCTATTGCTCTATTTTCTGTAACTAGTGTACATGATATAACCTAGGACCGTATGACCTACTTAGCGTCCGATCACAGTCGGGTGCCAACCCCGTACGCGGAGTTGGGTATGTCATTTAGTGATGGACATTCGAGACCCTTTATATTCTCGTGCTTGATTTTCAAGTACACTACAACCTAGGACACTTGACACCATAACATTGACAGAATCCTCCTGAGACATTCAAGGTGATTCTGTGTAGGATACAGGATGGACATAGTTATATATTCTTAGTTTATGACTGTTGCATTAGATCTGATCTCACGTGACATGGACATGAGACGTGTGGTTACATTGGGTGGGGAGAGACACACAGGCTACAGGCTGTTCTATACATATATACTACTATTGTGAGGTTGTAGACTCTCGAGCAGAGCTAGACCACTACTAGATATTGCTGCTACCGGCTCCCCGACACAGAGCTTGTAGCAGTCTCAGCCTGAGTACTAGTGTTGCTCTCAGTTGCATTTTCACTTAGATGGTTATGTAGTTACCCTGCTTATTTCATTTACTATTTCACTGCATTTATTTCTGGCTTGTATTATTTGTACCTTGCTATGTCCCCTGAGGACCTGGAATGGATGATGTCCCCAGGTTTAGCAGAAGAGCATTATCCCGAGGTTTACGGGACAGGAGCTGAAGCTATACCAGGAGCTGTTGCTGAAGGAGAACCTAACATAGAAGCAGAGGTGATGGCAGAAGATTTTACTTGAGATTATGTTATTTGTACTCTTTAGATACTTTATTTTGGACTCTTTTGTTCTGGTCGGTTGAACCAGTGTTTTAGACTCTGGTCGGGTTGTTCCCCGACATACTCTGCTGAGACTGGACTTGATGTACTTTCTTTTATTTGCTGTTGTTCTTATTATTCTGTGATGGATGAGATTAGTTTTGATATGATATTGTAGTCCTATATTACAGCTTAAGTATGCTCGATGGATCCATTAAATTGGGATGTCCATCGATGTGTACTGCTGGCCATTGCCACGTATCTAGTCCCACGACATTTTGGGACTGGGGCGTGACATGATTTTTGTGGTGGCCCATGCAGGTCTACGACAAATTGTTTGGTTTCAACTTAGGGACCAAACAAACCTGTAAAAAGATAGGATAGGCTATAGGATCTCATCCATTTATTGAACGTTTTTGAAACTCTATATCGCATTCGAATTAAGTACTTGAATTTGCATCCTGCTTGACTCTACTAAACGTTCTCATAAAGTTTATTTTTGAATACAGCAAGATGGATCCAAGAAGTGGAGATGAAATTCCTTTTACACCACAAGATGCTGTGGTTACCTATGGAGATAGAGTTACACCAGAGAACAGGGGACAATCCTCTCAAAGTGGACAAGCTGAGCAGCATAACTCAAGGTTCAGGCGTGATGATATCCCACCACCGCCTTAGTTCACTCCACCTATGCCTGCCTTCCCACCAGGGCAAACAATGGACGGGCAGCAGATGTTCCAGATGTTTTATGCCATGATGCAAGCTCAACAACAAGTTCAACAGGAGGCGCAGCGTCAGGAGGCAGAGAACCTGAGAACCAGCCTAGTGAATGCATTGGAGCAGGCAAACCCACAAGCTAGGCGACCAGCGACGGGATCTATCACTGATTTTCGTCAACTCAAGCCCCGTACCTTTTCGGGCAAGGAAGGACCAACTGAAGTGCATGAATGGCTCACTAATACACAGCATCAGTTGGAAGCAGCTGAACTTTCGCGGGAGAGATGGATGACTGCTGTCCGAATGCAACTGACGGACAACGCACACCACTGGTGGCTAGCTGAAGAGAGGAGGCTCGGACATGACCGAGTCACTTGGGAGGAGTTCTCCAGACTCTTCCAAGAGATGTATATCCCAGCCGTTGCTAGATCAGAACTCCGAGATAAGTTCAACCATCTCATCCAGGGCAACAAGACGGTAGAGGAGTATAATGCCGAATTCATTCGCCTGAGTCGTTTCGCCCCTTCTCTAATTCCTACCGAAGAAGAGAAGGCGGAGAAATTCTTTGACGGACTCAGGTTCGAGCTTCAGAGGTTGATTGGATCAGTTGCCCCTACATCGTACAACGACGTCCTTGCTGCAGCACGACGCATGGAGCGCGTCACTAGGAGGGAGTCAAGCCTGAAACGACTATTTACCTCAGCACCATCCAAGGCAGCACAAGGGGACTCTGCAAAGCGACTTCAGAGGAATCTACCGCAGAGAGCAGTACCAAGAACCCTACCTACTTGTCATTTCTGCGGCAAGTTGGGTCACATTGAAAAGGAGTGCAGACGCAAATTGGGACTGTGCCTGGTTTGCGGATCCAACCAACATCTATCCAGAGACTGCACAGCACGCCGAGAGGAAGCACCACGACCAGCTCTACCTGTACCAAGGCCAGATTATCCAGCAGTGGGAGCACAGCAGACGGGAGTTGGAGGAGTCAGACCACCAGCTCCAGGAGGATATCAGCCAAGACCTCCATTGCCACCTCAAGCAGCACTATTCCAACAGGCTCGTCAGCAGAGGGGACCAGCACAGGGACGAGGTCAGGCTTTTGCATTGGCTGTTCAGGAAGAAGCTATTGCTGGAGAAGTTATAGCAGGTACCATCTTAGTAGCTTCATTACCTGCTGTAGCTTTATTTGATTCTGGGGCATCGCACTCATTTATAGCTGCTAGCTTCGTAGCCACCCATAGAGTAGCTACTGTACCCCTTCCGAAGACTAAGAGAATTCTTACGGGAGGTAGAATTATACCTGTTAGTGATATCTGTAGATCATGCTCAGTAGTAGTCTGCGGAAGAGAGATGCGAGCTCAATTTTTGATCTTTTCTATGCCTGACTATGATGTGGTACTTGGTATGGACTGGTTAAGTCAGTATCATGCTACTCTTGATTGTCGGCTTGGAAAGGTTATATTCAGACCACCTGGACACTCAGAGTTTGAATTTCTTCGAGGAGCTGTAGAACAAGGTGTTCAGCCAACTCTTAGGGTATTAACTGTAGAAGGGGAGTCAAGTTACCCAAGAGTTATATCAGAGTTTGTGGATGTATTTCCCGATGATCTTCCAGGTCTACCACCTGATCGGGAAATAGAATTCACCATAGACTTAACTCCAGGAGCAGAACCGATCACTTCAACAGTTTATAGGCTAGCACCTAAGGAGTTAGTGGAGTTGAAGAAGCAAGTTGATGAACTTCTGGACAAAGGTTTCATCCGGCCCAGTGTATCACCTTGGGGAGCACCTATACTTTTTGTACCGAAGAAGGATGGAACAGTTCGTCTGTGCATTGATTACAGGGCGTTAAACGCTGTGACCATTAAGAACCGGTATCCCTTGCCTCGCATTGATGACTTATTTGATCAATTGAGTGGAGCTAGGGTATTTTCAAAGATAGACCTTAGATCCGGTTATCACCAGATTAGGGTGAGGAAGGAAGATATCCCGAAGACAGCCTTTAGAACCAAGTATGGACACTATGAGTTCTTAGTTATGCCGTTTGGTTTAACCAACGCGCCTGCTGTGTTCATGAGCTTGATGAACCGAGTTTTTCATCAATACTTGGATAAATTCGTGGTGGTATTTATAGATGACATTCTGGTATATTCCAAAAGCCACGAAGAGCACGAAGAGCATCTCAGAATCGTGCTAGAGACGTTGAGGCAGGAGAAGCTTTATGCTAAGCTCAGTAAATGTGAGTTTTGCATGGATAAGGTGCCATTCTTGGGGCATATTATCTCAGGAGAAGGGCTGTCAGTTGATCCAGAGAAGATTGCTACTATTGAGACTTGGCCTACACCAACATCAGTTGCTGAGGTGAGGAGTTTTCTAGGACTTGCCGGATATTACAGAAGGTTCGTAGAAAATTTCTCAAGGATTGCAGAGCCAATGACGAAGTTGACACGGAAAGATCAGGACTTTGCATGGACAGAAGAATGTCAGTTGGCCTTTGAAGAACTGAAGAGGCGTTTAACAACAGCACCAGTCTTGACTCTTCCTTCAGGGTCAGGCGGTTTTGTTGTATATAGCGATGCGTCAGGTAGTGGCCTAGGATGTGTTTTGATGCAGCATGGCAAAGTTATTGCTTATGCATCGAGACAGCTGAAGGTCCATGAGAAGAACTATCCAACGCATGATTTGGAGCTAGCTGCTGTAATATTTGCACTGAAGATTTGGAGGCATTATCTTTATGGTGAGAAGGTGGAAATCTTCACTGACCACAAAAGTCTAAAGTATGTATATACCCAGAAAGAGCTTAATATGAGGCAAAGACGCTGGCTTGAGTTAATGGTGGACTTTGATATAGATCTGCAGTACCACCCAGGGAAGGCGAATGTAGTAGCAGACGCACTCAGCAGGAAGCCTACAGCATATTTCTTGACAATGCAGCCTGAGCTATTGAGAGATCTACAGGAGCTTCAGATAGAGGTTATTCTACCAAGGCAGAGTGGTTTACTGGCTAATCTGGAAGTGAAGTCATCGCTCGTGGAAAGAATTAAAGAAGCTTTGCCTACTGATGCAAGATTTAGAAGACTCAAAGAGAAGACAGAAGCAGGCATGCAAACGGGACTTCGCATACATGATGATGGTACATTAAGGTGCGGAGATCGTCTATATGTTCCAAATGGAGTACTGAGACAAGAACTAATGACTGAAACACATAGTTCCATATACTCTGTTCATCCAGGAGGAACAAAGATGTATCGAGATCTAAGGCAGTACTATTGGTGGCATGGAATGAAGAGAGAGATTGCCAGATTTGTAGCTAAATGCTTAGTCTGCCAACAAGTGAAAGCCGAGCATCAGAGGACTGCAGGAATGTTGCAGCCGCTTCCCATACCAGAATGGAAGTGGGAACATATCACCATGGACTTCGTCACAGGATTCCCAAGAAGCCCCAGCGGAAAAGATGCGGTATGGGTTATCGTGGATCGACTCACTAAGTCGGCACACTTCTTGCCGTTTAGAGTTGGACAATCCACAGAAATACTAGCCGACATGTATATGCGACAAATAGTAAGGTTGCATGGAGTGCCGGTTAGTATTGTATCAGATCGAGATTCGAGATTCACCTCTCATTTCTGGAGAAGTATGCAAGAAAGTCTTGGAACCAGACTAAAATTCAGCACGGCCTATCATCCCCAGACAGATGGTCAATCAGAGCGTACAATCCAGATCTTGGAAGATATGCTGCGATCCTGTATGTTAGATTTTGGAGGATCCTGGGAAGATCATTTGCATTTGGTGGAATTCTCATATAACAACAGTTACCAGGCAAGCATCAAGATGGCACCTTTCGAGGCGTTATACGGTAGGAAGTGCAGATCGCCAATATGCTGGAGTGACGTCGGAGAGCGTCAAATCTTGGGACCAGAATTGGTTATGCAAACAGTGGAGAAAGTGAAGCAAATCCAGAATCATCTTCGGGCAGCTCAGGATAGACAGAAGCATTGGGCTGATACACACCGACGTCCCCTGGAATTCAAGGAAGGAGAACATGTATTCCTGAGGATTTCACCTACTCGAGGAACCATTCGTTTTGGGAGTAGAGGCAAGTTGAGTCCAAGGTACATTGGGCCCTTTGATATTCTGGAGCGCATTGGTGAGGTGGCGTATCGTCTTGCATTACCTCCATCTTTAGAGGGAGTGCATGATGTATTCCATGTTTCACAGTTGAGAAGGTATGTGACTGACTCAAGTCACATAGTGGATCATTCAGAGATCGCCGTAGGTCCAAGCCTGAGATATGAAGAACAACCGGTGGGTATACTCGGAACCAGTGAGAAGACATTGCGAGGGCATACAATTAAACTGGTTCGTGTGGCATGGAAGCAACACTCACCTGGTGAATCTACCTGGGAGAGGGAAGATACCATGCGACAGAAGTACCCCCACTTATTCGAGGATGCAGGTATACCTTAAGAAAATTTTAATTCTTGTAGTTCTGTTCTGTTAGTAGTTTAATCTTTAAATTGCGAGGACACAATTTTCTTAAGGGGGGTAGATTGTAATCACCTGAAAATTTTAAGAATTTTTACAATTAAATTTTCTGGAATTAATTAGCAATTTCTGTGAATTTTTAAACCTATAATTAAAGCAGTCTAATTTAAAATGAATTTTTAAATGAAATTAAATAATATTAAAAAGTGGTGGAAATTATATTTTCAAGTGTAAAATTAAAAACCGAGCCTGGGGTATTTTTTCGGGAATTTATTGGACCCCGGATGAATTTTTAATGCATTAAAAACTATTGTATAAATTATCTGATTAATTAAATCAAATAAATTAAGAAAACCAACCCAAATCACCCTGAACCGGACCGGCTGGGTTCACTGAACCGTTTGCCTTGCGGGTCGGATCCGGGTCAGAACCCGACCCGCTAAGGACCCGACCCGACCGATTTGAATCCCTAACCCCCGAAACCAGAGAGACCCGACCCTTCGGCTGCCGGCGGCCGTTTCCGCCGCCATGGCCGCCTGCGACCGTCCCCGTTCCTCTTCCCCGGAACCCCCGACGCTTCCCCTTCAGATCCCGACCAACCGCCGGCCATCCCACTCCCATTCGACCCTATATAAATCGAGGAGTCCACCGGCCGGACTCCCTTTCATTCCCACCTCCGGCGACCTCCTATCCGCCTCTGACCACCCTGAGGCACCGCCCCGACCACCAGGACCAGTTCGCCCAGCCTCCAGCTTCTTTTTCGGCTTCCCTCGGCCACCGGGACTCCGACCAGAGCATTCAGCGAGTCGACTCCTATATTTTCCCCTTTTCCGGCTCTGATCCGGCCGTTCAGGGCTTCGACGACCACCCAGGACCGGAGCTGACCTCCGCCGGAACTGTGCCCTAGACTCGACACAGTAGGACACGGAAGGTCGGACACAAACAGTGGACTCAAGGACACAAGAACAGTGAACCCTAGTGTACAGGACACGAATTGGACACGAGGATACTCGGATTTTTCGGACAAGTTCAGGTACCCATAACTTTTTACTCGTAGCCCTGATTTTAATTCCGTAAATTGCATCACGAAGCCTGTAAGACCCTCTCGGTGCCCGGACAAACCGCTCGGGGCATCGCGTCCTGTGGTGATCGCACACCGCGATCCAAAAACAGGAAAAACTTAGCCCTGTTTCACCCCGGAATCGAGTACGCCCCGCCAAACGGGACGACTTGGTCACGTGCGGTCGTCGCCGACATGTGAGCAACGTAAATACGGACGTGCAGGCTTTCACAGAAGCTGATTCGGATGTGCGTGCACACCGGAATCAGTGCGTATCCGCGGACACCGTCCCGTATCCGTGTTTTCTAAATCTCACTGTAACTTAGTGTATACACGTCGGATTGAGACGAAACTTGCGCCATCGGACTCGTAGCAATACGTTGGTCCTTTGGGTCAAGTTTTGTTTGATTCTGAGAACGTTGGAAAATCGCGTATCGTGGGCCCCACAGGCTCCAACTGACGGGCGATTTTGAGAACGGCTCATCGGAATCCAATTCTGGAAGTTCCGTTGGGTTCGTATCAACGTTCCTGACTTGTTGACACTAAGTTGGACTGATTTGGAGAACTTTGACCCTGACCCGGTTTTCGGTGCAAAGCGGCCCACATATGGACCCGCTTTGGCCCAGTAGTGTCATTTTTGCCCTTGTGTCCAAACTGGACTTACGGACAGGCATTTCTAACTAATTTCTATGTTCTGAGACTGTTGGTAATGTTCATTTCAGCTTTTGGAGGAGTTATTGCTGAAACCACTGTTACTAGGACCGCTACCGGTATTCCAATCCCAGGCAAGTGTACCTTGCCATAAATTTCAGTCTAATTGTTTATTTTGTTCTATTGCTCTATTTTCTGTAACTAGTGTACATGATATAACCTAGGACCGTATGACCTACTTAGCGTCCGATCACAGTCGGGTGCCAACCCCGTACGCGGAGTTGGGTATGTCATTTAGTGATGGACATTCGAGACCCTTTATATTCTCGTGCTTGATTTTCAAGTACACTACAACCTAGGACACTTGACACCATAACATTGACAGAATCCTCCTGAGACATTCAAGGTGATTCTGTGTAGGATACAGGATGGACATAGTTATATATTCTTAGTTTATGACTGTTGCATTAGATCTGATCTCACGTGACATGGACATGAGACGTGTGGTTACATTGGGTGGGGAGAGACACACAGGCTACAGGCTGTTCTATACATATATATACTACTATTGTGAGGTTGTAGACTCTCGAGCAGAGCTAGACCACTACTAGATATTACTACTACCGGCTCCCCGACACAGAGCTTGTAGCAGTCTCAGCCTGAGTACTAGTGTTGCTCTCAGTTGCATTTTCACTTAGATGGTTATGTAGTTACCCTGCTTATTTCATTTACTATTTCACTGCATTTATTTCTGGCTTGTATTATTTGTACCTTGCTATATCCCCTGAGGACCTGGAATGGATGATGTCCCCAGGTTTAGCAGAAGAGCATTATCCCGAGGTTTACGGGACAGGAGCTGAAGCTATACCAGGAGCTGTTGCTGAAGGAGAACCTAACATAGAAGCAGAGGTGATGGCAGAAGATTTTACTTGAGATTATATTATTTGTACTCTTCAGATACTTTATTTTGGACTCTTTTGTTCTGGTCGGTTGAACCAGTGTTTTAGACTCTGGTCGGGTTGTTCCCCGACATACTCTGCTGAGACTGGACTTGATGTACTTTCTTTTATTTGCTGTTGTTCTTATTATTCTGTGATGGATGAGATTAGTTTTGATATAATATTGTAGTCCTATATTACAGCTTAAGTATGCTCGATGGATCCATTAAATTGGGATGTCCATCGATGTGTACTGCTGGCCATTGCCACGTATCTAGTCCCACGATATTTTGGGACTGGGGCGTGACAGTGTCTGATCTGCAGTCGATCACTGTAGCCCTTGGACCACACGATGTTGAAGAAGTACCGTGGAAGACGGGAAGCAGCTTCGAAGGTTGCAGGAGAGGGTGGATGCACGATGCCAAGGTCATCGATCCCTACTCTTTGCCTAAGCTTCGGACTCTTCTCTCATTCTCTCTCTCTCTTTTTACCAATTCTTCGACCTGGTTCGATCTTCCAAATTGTCGACCTTGTTCCCTATTGATAGGGGTCTCTATTTATAGAGTTTTGGTGACAGTGACCACTCCGTCGGTGTAATAACCGAGGAGTGGACAGTACAACACCCTTTTACACAACGGTTAAAATAACCAATGCCTGCGTATAAATGACCTTTTGAGTGAGCATGTGACACGTGTCCAACTAAGGGGACAAAATACGTATATCTGCTGTGAAGATCATGGCGTAGAAGCCACGTAGGTAGGTATCCCTTGTGTAGAAGAGGTTGGCGTAGAAGCCAAATGACTGTCACCCCTGGCGTAGAAGCCAAAATAGGCATAGAAGCCGAACATGCGTAGAAGCCGAATAGGCATAGAAGCCGAACAGGCATAGAAGCTGAACAGGCATAGAAGTCGAACAGGCATAGAAGCCGAATAGTCGTAGAGACTGAGTGGGCGTTTGAAGCCGAATGAGCACAGATCCTGAATGGGCGTAGAAGCCACTGCGTACCGTGCCAGAGTGTTGATGTGGACGTCTTCGCCGGAATTATGGCTTTCGAAGGTGTAATCAAATCTCTTACAGAGATTTGCCACCATCCTGTGCATTAAATACGAAGACATGTTTTGAAGGTCTGCAGCCCTTCTGTGCATCCGTCGCAGAGACGTGTCTTGAGGGAAACTGTCACCGCTTTGTGCAATTTGACGTAGAGACGTGCCTCGGGCCCTGTATGAAGTACAGCTTTTGACGTGGCAGGCGGTTTGTCTACCGCGGGGCATAAAACGGCTCATGCTTGCCTGTGTAAAACAAGGCGGCGTATTCCCTTGTACGCGAAAGAGCGGTTTACGCTGGGGGGACTTTGGTAACCGACGATTTGGTAATATTTTAACCAAATCCTCTGTATTAAATGCCGAGATCCGCCATCATACTGTGGGGCGCGTCCCGAGGGGTCTGCCATCGTTTCCAGCCGTCGTTTGGGTAGCCGTGCAGCACTTTTTGTCAGGAGTCAGAGGCCAGGTTCACTGCGTGACTTGACAGGTTCATTTCGGGGAAGACGAAGCGTTCCTCGTACGCATTAATGCTGCTTTGAGAGCGGCTGAGTTTTACGCCATGGAGGCGATGAAGAACTCTGTCTTACGCTGGAGCAGCCTGGACGTACTGCACTTACGCGGATGGTCCTTTGAGCTTATACTTCATGTTGTGTTTTAGCGGAAAAAGCTCTGTTTGTACGCTTGATGGCTCTGAAGGCCTCTGTTTACGCTGCTCTGCATCAAGAGGCTGCGTAGATCCTCCCAGCGTATTTTTCATGCTTCTACACATAGTTTATTGTATTTAATATTTAGATATTTCTATATATATAATTCATTTATGGTTATTTTCCAATCCAACCTTTATAAAATAAGTAACCCATAATTCATCCATGCCAAATTAGGCCACTTTTCTCTTTTGTAGAATTTATTTATTTATTTATTTATTACTATTAAATCCAATGGAATCAAATCAAATCCTTGTCATAAATTAATTATTTCGTTAGTTGTTGACTTTTAAATAACTAGCAAACTAATCAAGAAATTTCCTAACTAACTACCAAATAATCCTAATCCTACCCATCCCCTTAAACTAGCGCACACCTCATGCCACCCCCTCTCCTCTTTCTCTCTCCACCTATATACATATACACTCTTTCTTATTTTCCCTTCTAAAAATCCTAACCAAAATTCTCCTTCAAAATTCTAATTTTTTTCCTCCTCCAAGAAACCCTAGCCGCCACCATCACCACTAAGGCTGCCCCCCCTTCACATGGACATCCACAACCATCTCTTCCATCCAAGAACCCTAGCAATTCTCTCCTTTTTTTCTAGTAAGTTTCTTTAATCATTCTCTCCTTAATTCTTTAATATCTCCTTGTTATATGTTTATATATATTTGTATATATGTGTGAGGTATTTTGTAAACTCCATCAATTTATGATTGAAGACTTTATGATTGAAGAACTTATACGACCCATGAACCCTAATTTTGAGGTTCAACCCAAAACTTTTGTGCATGCATGAAACCTCCTTCAAAACCCTATTTAATTCTTGTTAATATATTCATGTAGATGTTATTAATAGAAAAAATATTCAATTTTTATAAATAATTTCAGATTTATTAATTTGTATTAAATTAGAGTTTTGAGCATATTTTATGGGTAGTTTGACTTAGTTTTGATTTATGCATGTTGGAGACTCTTGGACCTTGTTAGGACTTGATCATAGATATAAAACCCTAAAATTATCTTGATAAAGTATTATTTTTTCAAAAATTATATCAAAATTATATTATTTGATGATTATATTGTCATAACACCCATGTACCACCCCTTGGCATGCATACTAGCAAGTTTGGTTGCCAACCCTAATAGAATCAACTTGTAGATGGTAAAAACCCTAATTATTTTTGTATGGATAACGGAATTAGTATTTATTATATTTATTACTGATTTTAACTTATTTATTCAGATTTTAATTCTATTTATAAAAATTAGAATTATAGGTATTTTATGTAGCAAGTTGATCTAGTTTTGACAAAACTTGACCCCGACAGTTTTAGACTCAAACCCCGGCCATATTTTTATCATTAAAAATTATATTATTATGTTTTAATTTTGATTTATGAGTATTTATTCCAGATTTAATTATTTGTCAAAAATTAATTTTTATTGACTAGTAGGTAACCATTTATGACCTGGTTTTGGTTTCTACTTAGTTTTGGACTCATAGAATTTATAGGAGATGACCCTATCACTAAAAACCCTATTTTCTAATAAAATTCCTGAATTAATAGTTTTTATTAATTAATAAGTTAAAAATAGTTTTTAGCAATGCATAATGGTTAGTAATATTTTGGCGTGTAGTTACTTGCATATGCAACCAACGTAGGAGTAATAACTAGATAATAACTTAATTTGACTAGAGGAATAAGAGTCTAATTAGTATAATAATTAATTAGTAGGTGTTCGAGACATTCTTGTGGAGAGCTCCGGACCAGATTTGTTGTGCTCGTATTTTGGCTTGGAAGGCAAGTACACCTTGCTTGATTGTATTGTTTGGTTTACGTTATGTCTAGTTTTTATATGTTTAGTTGTGTGCACGCATCCTAGACCTGGTATATTGTAAAGATACGTGGTATCTTCTAACCTGATACTGTTTCAAATATGTTCACTGTCTGAGTGAGAGAGTACATGGACTAGCGTGTCGACCGCGCATCGATACGTGAGTTCGCGTCTTATGTTAGTAGTTGGTATTATTTAGTTCTAGATTTTACTGACGTCTTGCATTATTTCTGCACGGCGTATACGGTTCGGATACATTGGGAGGGAAGAATTTACTAGTGAGCGTATGAGATTTCTGTTTCTAATAGTATATATTGTGTACCCCCGAGTTCTGCGGAACACATGGTGGGATGACTATTCTTCTATTTCTTTCCCCTTATGTGCCATTAGAGATGTCTTGAGTGCATATCACATAGGTGGTTTAGTTATCCTATTTATTGTTTACTACTTTACTTTCATGCATGTTAATTTCTTGTGTACTTGTTATATCCATCTGAGGACCTGACACCCTTTCTAGGTATAGAAGATCATGATTATTTGCAGGAGCACGGATCAGTACTGGATACTTATTTATCTTTTGAAGAGGTCTCCCCTTAGAGCTTCTTGATTACTAGATGATGTACTTATTTTATTGTCTTTCTTATATTTTAGTTTGGTAGTGGATTTGTCTCCACCCGACTATTAGTTTATTCTCGACTATTTCCTACTTGGTACATTGCCATATTGGGTTATATATATTTCTATTTGGTTTTATGGATGAGATTAGTATTTCCTGTGACTTATGAATTATTATTCATAAAACAGTGTACATATGTGTATGGTTTTCATATATTGGATTTGTCATGTACATACGGCTATCATGCTTACGTATTCCTAGTCCTACGTATTTTGGGACTGGGGTATGACATGCCCCAATAGCAACATAAACTCTATTTTTGACCGTATCTAATGCGGCGAAGATCCTATCCGACCCACTGAGAATGGTAAAAATCCAAAACTGGACTCTTCATACTACACACCTGTGTAGCTAAGTTGAAGAAATCTAGGGCAGTACGAGCACGTCAATCTTAAGCAACTGCTCATACAACCGACCGCCAACATACATTGCTAGTTATTACGCGAGCCTCAGACGAAAAGTTGTACAGGACTAACCCATGCATCCAGCCCACATAGACCAATGGACAGGGTCAGTCTCAAAAGTCATCCACCGGTACCTCGGGGCAAGTTCGTGTACGAACCCCAGGCCAGGGAGAAAATACAACACCTACGCATCCGTGTGCCCGGGATACCCAGACTCATAAAGAGAACGCAAAGGTAAAACACCATTCACATGATTTGCATGACGTGATTACTCACAAACGCAAAGCAAGGGAAACCACTGCTACGTACGACGTGCCCTCTCCGAGACACAGCTGCGCCAATATCATTATCAACTGCTGCTGCAATAAAGCATCAGTACTCACAGACATGCAGTCGGCCTTCCAATGACTGCACCGGAAAGCACCTACCCGACAGTAACCCGGAGATCAGGTGCAAGTATCAGAGGAGGAGGGGTTGCCATTCGCCTCATGCTACTCAACTGGAAAGCTTTCCGCCGCCAAGGGAAAAAAGTAGTCAAATACCTCCAGTCCGGCGTTCTCTACCATTGCATCGCGAAGGCGGTTTCCCGGAGGGCTGACAACGGCACCTGCAGAAGGCGTCTTCCAAGGCACCCACTCAAGGAAGAATTTGTCATCCCCTGGGGGTAGTTCTTCCTCAGAACCTCTGGGGGTAGCCCAGGCTGGGGGTAGTGTCCCCATGGACGTACGCGACAACCATGCATTCCGAGGGGATAGTGAATCTCAAGGGTCAGATGTCGGGTTCCCTAGAGCATCTAGGGCTAGGGTAGCAATCCTCCTGAATCGGAAGATGGTGCGATTATACATACCTCCCCTGAAGACTGTAACTCCCAAGGAACAGACAATGGCATGCTTGGGGGTAATCACCCTCGAATAGCCAAAGCATCATCTGGAACTGGGAGTAACATCTCCTTTGAGTTTGAAGACGATGCAACCATGCCCGTCTTCCCTGAAGATAGTACGACTCAGGAACCGAAGATGGAAGGGATCAGTGATCGCCAATGTCTCGATGCTCTTGAGGCAATGATACACACCATGAGTGCCATAATGCAGACTCTAGCCCAAGCAATAGTGGAGATCAAGGCAAACATGATCCTGCCACCCTCAGGGCCCGCAGTAACTCTGTAAGCCTGGGTTAGCAATCTCCTGGTGACCCACGCTAACCCGTTATGCGGTAAGGACATTGATTCCCAAGAACCAGACAATGACATGTCTTGGGGTAGCCTCCCTCGACAAGAGAGAGCAGCATCCAAAAGTGGGGGTAGAATTTCCTCCAAGTCTGAAAATGATGCAAAACTACCAGTCTTCCAGGAGGACCGTACGACTCAGGTATTAGAATCCCCAAAGCCAAATAAGACTTTCTCCTTCAATGATGACGACATCATTGAGATCTTCAATATACTGAAGAAGGGAAACAAACTTCGGCTACCCAACATCAGGTGCCCAGAAGAGGCTGACAAGGTCGATAACCCAAAAACATTGCCTCTTTCATCGGTATATTCATCATCCAACTAGAGATTATTTTGTGTTGAAGAGACGTATCTAGAAATTGATCAATGCCAATGAGCTCACCCTCGACTTCGAGGATAAGACTGCCAGTGCGAACATAGTATCCCTCCAATTTGGCAACTTTTCACCGACGGAAGCCCAAGACGAAGTGGTCCTAGCCCAGGCAACCAGGGAAGTCGTCCACCTCCCGCCAGCTCGCAATCGAGTAGCAGGCTTGGTATCACTTACCAGCCCAAGAGGTGAGGTCACTACTCAAAGGCTAGCACAATAAATAGCACCGTTAACGACCAGGTCAAAGGGAAAGCAATGCAGGCCAGGCCGTAGGATCCTTTCCTTAGAAAGCACCAATTGTAGACTTTGGATGCTCAGCACAGCTCGACAAGTCTCCCTGTGCACAAAAATTAAGTCTCACATGACTCATCAGCAATGACGTATGATTGGCAACACTCTATTGTACGCATCCAAGCAAGTCTTCAGTGTAAGGACGTATTACCCTCCATGTACACACGATAGTACTTCTCGTCGTAACAAATCCTTGCAAAAAACAGACAGTGTTCCCCTGCTCAATATACAAAAATGTGCAGCAAGCGATGGTCCTCAACCTGGTAGACAAACGTGCGCACGCGGTAGTGATCCTACGTGCACAACTCAGCCAACTCCCTCGTGTATATACGGCAGTATAGTATTCCTGTGTACATAGCTCCTTATTTGGCGCAGGCTGAGTCATCAACAGTATTTAACGCAACAAATGATCTGCTGCCTCAGTTCCATCATTACAGCCAACAATCACTCCGTCTCATGTCAAAGATGGGATACGATCTCCAAAAAGCTGAAGGCCTGAACTTTGGTAATGGACGATGTACTCCTTTACAGTCTGACAGTTTTTACAACAGCACTCGCAAAGGGCTAGGATATGGAGATGCTTGCACACGCCATGAATCACAAGACGGTCGACAAATTTCAACCTAAATGAGAGGCCCCATTCATTATGGAAACTATGTTTTCCAATGGCGCATACCGGCTAGCAAAACCCAATGGCGACTTGCTCCTGATGCCTATCAACGACAAGTTCCTCAAAAAGTACTACGTCTAAATTGGACTGACACTCCTCTATTACCAAACTACATTGTATCTTCTTGGGCGTTGGTTCATGTCCACAGGACCTCTGGACTGTCGCTCTAATACACTACTCTGTCGGAGTCTGCCATGTCCATATTACCTCTGTAAACTCCCTCACACAAAATAGGTATTTGTGTATATTTTATATTATTATATTTATTATAGATGTTGAATTTATTTAGAGTATTATCTTAGTTAATTAGAAAATAATTTTTTTTGTATATTTACTTATATAAATATTTATTTAGAATTATTTTTAGGCTATTTTAGATTATTGGGATTTTTTCATAATTTTTAGTTAATTAAAAACTAGTAACACTAATTTTTGAGGACTTTAAAAATTTTATTTTATGTTCAAACTTAATTAAAAATATCCCAAAATTTTATTTTAGGTTCTAAATAATAAAATATATTTTCTAGAATTTTTTGGGAATTTTTCGATTATTTTTAGCATTTATTTCGAGCTAATTATGAAAAACTGAATTAAAAACTAATTTCTGAAAAAGAAAACCCAAAAAGTAATTAATTCTGCCCAGTCAGCAAACATGGGGCCCACCTGTCAGCCTCCAGCAGTGAACAGTGTCGGGCCCGCCTGTCAGTGACCGCTGAGTGGGTGCGAGCCGACCTCGAGCCGAGCCGAGACCGAGTTCGACTCGGACTCAGCTGAGCCGAGCCGCATCGAACTGCGACCGTTCGATCTGGGCGAGGCTGCACGGATGGCTGCCATATGGCACGCTGTGAGCCGCGGCTGCACTTTCTCTCTTCTATATATATATATATATATATATATAATAGTTTAGATATTAATTTCTAGGATTTTTCTTCAGCCGATTTTTGGAGAATTGTCATCTAGGGTTCCTTCATCTTCCAGAAGCCATTGTACATAGCTCCGGACTCCAAACGAGGCCTAGTTTTTCTTGTTAGAACGATAATGAGGTTAGATTTCTGATTATATAAATTTTTTTCTAAATTATTAGTATTAAATTCTAGAAAATTCGTAGAGTACAGCATGTCCAAAAATAGACGTATTTCGATATTTTCACAATTTTGGGAGAACCCGGAATCAGAATCACGAACCGTTTAAAGTTTCGGAAAGCTAATGTTGAGATCATTGACATATATTCTTCCCAGAATTTAATTCGAAGTATTTATATACTGTTAATTCTGTAGAACTTTTAGGTTAGAATTTAACCATCGGTGCACAATACAAAATTTGTATGTGCCATAATTCCCAAACGAATTTGAATTCGGACGAGCTATAAATTCTAGCATGTTTTTGACGCTGAAATCTACAGGAAATCATGCATGAAAATTGAGTTTGTGTCGGTTGACTTTTCGGTCAACAGATCGTCTCGATTTGCGTGTCATGAGTCTCGAGTTGATAAAATTTAGTTTCTTTGGACAAAATTTAGGAATTAACATAAAAATCAGAATAATAAGATTAAAATAGGATTTTAGAGTAATTATTCTAGAATTAAATAAATTAAAATAAATTATCTTTTGACGTGATAAATTTGTAATACATAGGCTATTTGGACTGTGACTTGGACTCTGATTCATACCAGCAGCAGGACCCCAGGCAAGATACCTTGCCAAATTGTTTACAGTACTTTGTATGCTATTTATATTTCTTTTTATTTATTTCATTTCTGTATAGTTCTTGCATGTGTAGTTTTTCTCCAGTCATTACTATGTATTAGATATGTTGACACACACATGGCACCTAGTATCATGGGAGGACAATCATTAGGCGTATGGGCTTTTAACCACTCTGGTAAACTATAGTATATAGTTTGCACTACGGGCGTGTGTCGCGATTAGTTCGCTTTTAACCACTCTGGTAAACTACCCCAGTGGTATGTCGATTTCTGTAGAGTCGCGCTGGTCGCTACCTCAGAGGTATATCGATTTCTGATGTTCTAGACGGGTGTGTGAGTTGTGAGGCTTAGATCGAGTAGACTACCCTTGCCCATACGTCGAAAAGTTGTCCTCATTTGCATTCATATAGATTGTCTTGTACAGCGTACTTATTTATTTTCAAATTATATGCATGTTTACTGTATTTAAGTTGGCTCATATTTTCTGTATCTTGTTACGTCCCTCTGAGGACCTGGTCCGCTGCCAGGTGTATCTGTTCTTGAGTATTTGTAGGAGCAAAGATTTGGATGGTTGTATATGCTTAGTGGATGTCTTCTCTTCGAGCCGTGATCGATAGCTGGTATACTTATATTGGGTTTGATTGTGTTGTACTTATATTGTATTTACCTTCCTATTCGAGTTGGTAGTGGATTTATTTCCATCCAACTATCATCCTAGATACTTCTTATTGAGATCTAGTTTCATCGATACTGTTTATTTATTTTTATATGATTTTGGTGGATGAGATTAAGATTTTACCCTGTGACTTGTATTACAGTTATACCACTTGTGGATTTAATATTCATATTACAGCGTACGTGTGGATTTGGTTTCCATATATTGGAGTTGCCATATCCTTACGGCTGGCATGCTTACGTATCCTAGTCCTACGTATTTTTGGGACTGGGGCGTGACATGTTTTTGTGGTGGCCCATGCAGGTCGAGAGTATATTGTCTCGGTTACGTTACTGTACCAAGCAAGCCTGCACCTAGGAATAGAGTATAGGATCTCATCCATATTTGACTATGACTCATCCTTCCTTCCAATCTGTTCTATTTGAATAGCCGCATCCTGCTCGATTCATGTACTTCCCTAATAGTTCTTTAAGTATAGCCTTCTCCTATAATATAGAAGTTCCTGTTGTTAGATGATAATTAGAGTAGCACACCTATTAAGAATACAACGAGAATATAGACACACCACTAAGTTTAGAATATCTAGTAAACCCTAGAATTCCTTATCTTTAGATTGGTATACCATTATCCCTTGATGTATTAAGAAGACTTGAGAGTAGTATAGACACTACTAGAGTTAGTTAGAAGTTTTACCATAATGTTTGACACCTAGTATCACATAGTCTTTTGACCTATTAATAGAGTGTGATTGAACAACATTAATTGCATTCTAGCAAAAGACGACAATGTTTATTCAGACGATAGAATTTAGAGGTCCTTGCCCCTATTTGGTCGACTAGCGACTTAGACAAGGAGGTTGTATGATAACTGTAGGGATTATAGAGTCTTTTATTATTGTTGTTTAGTTGTTTTTGTTTTTGTGAACTTGAATTAAATTGTACCTCCTTTCATCATCATCTAGCGTACTTATATTTGCTGTACTACCTTGACTTATGCTGCTATTATAGCCTAGTTTTTGCAAGCTTATTCTTTATCGAGCTTGTTCATGACATATGTATTATTGGGGAGGCCCACAATAATACAATTCAGAATCAGTGTATTACGGTCTGATCAACCATAGTGCACTTGATTCGCCCTTCGCAATAATACTTTACGTGGATTGAGATATATAGTTGACTAGTAGACACCTGTACTTGCCCTCTAGATATGTCTAAGCATATTGTATCCGTTACATAACTGTACTGATGCGAGCATGTGGATAGGCATTACCAAAATAGGACTTCAATCCACAACTGCTTTGATAATTCCTATTTGAATTCTTTAAACGCCTTGATCCCGATACTTCTATTCTATTACCTCGCCCTTGAACTCTTTATTATTGATCTCCGTCTTCCCTTATTTCGGAAAGACAAAACCTCATGCTTGGTATAAGTTTAATATACAGAGAGTACTAGATATACCCCGTAGGCCGATCACATACTTGAGGATTATTCTTTTGTAATTAAGGACATATCATATATGATATAATCGGCGTTGAAGTTTTGAGGATTGAATGACATGAGTAAATAAATTAAGGAATATTTTTCTTAAAGTATATAGCCTTCTGTGATAGATGAATAAATTCTAAGTTGGGTAGCAGTGCATTGTCAACTTGAGAGGAATTTCTTTTAGATTGTGATCAAGTAAGATTAGATTGGGAGATTCAAGTCATTTTAATTTTAAGAAATTTTAAAAGAAGGATTAAGATAATGAGGATTTAACGAATTTTAAAATCTTGATATTGCGGACCAAATATTTATACTTTGAGCACATGATTTAAATTTTGAATATTGAAGGATGAATCATCGATTTAAATTTTGAGGATAAATATAGAATTTTAGACTTGAACAATTGGTTAATTAGATTTAAATTTTACAATTTGATGATTTGAATTAAAAGTTTAATTTTGATTGTTGGGTCACCTATTTGAAATATTGAGGATGTAAATTGAGTTTAAATATTTGAATAGTACAAAATTCTTAAGTTAAGAATAGGAATAAGATTTGATTAGAATTATTTATTGTTCAAAGTCTAGAGGAGATTATGATAGTTGGAAATTATGATATAAATTTTGATGTGGGATGTCATATAGACTTGAGTTAGATTTGGATGTTGATTATTTAAAAATCGAGAAGAGATTACGACAGGTTGAATTTTGATTTAAACAGTGGTTATCTTAATTTTGAAGTGATCGCGATAGATTTGAATAGATTTTGTTATTTAAATTTTTGGAAGAGATTGTGATTGATGTACCTTATGTACGAATGTGAAGGATTTAACAAATTATGCCTTATTTTAATTTTGAGGACGAAATTGTTTTAAGTTGGGTAGATTATAAACTCCCTCACACAAAATAGGTATTTGTGTATATTTTATATTATTATATTTATTATAGATGTTGAATTTATTTAGAGTATTATCTTAGTTAATTAGAAAATAATTTTTTTAGTATATTTACTTATATAAATATTTATTTAGAATTATTTTTAGGCTATTTTAGATTATTGGGATTTTTCCATAATTTTTAGTTAATTAAAAACTAGTAACACTAATTTTTGAGGACTTTAAAGAATTTATTTTATGTTCAAACTTAATTAAAAATATTCCAAAATTTTATTAATAAAATATATTTTCTAGAATTTTTTGGAAATTTTTCGATTATTTTTAGCATTTATTTCGAGCTAATTATGAAAAACTGAATTAAAAACTAATTTCTGAAAAAGAAAATTCAAAAAGTAATTAATTCTGCCCAGTCAGCAAATAGGGGACCCACCTGTCAGCCTCCAGCAGTGAACAGTGCCGGGTCCGCCTGTCAGTGACCGCTGAGTTGGTGCGAGCCGAGTCGAGCCGACCTCGAGCCGAGCCGAGACCGAGTTCGACTCGGACTCAACTGAGCCGAGCCGCATCGAACTACGACCGTTCGATCTGGGCAGGGCTGCACGGATGGCTGCCACATGGCGCGCTGTGAGCCGTGGCTGCACTTTCTCTCTCCTATATATATATATATATATATAATAGTTTAGATATTAATTTCTAGGGTTTTTCTTCAGCCGATTTTTGGAGAATTGTCATCTAGGGTTCCTTCATCTTCCAAAAGCTATTGCGCATAGCTCCGGACTCCAAATGAGGCCTAGTTTTTCTTGTTAGAACGATAATGATGTTAGATTTCTGATTATATAAATTTTTTTCTAAATTATTAGTATTAAATTCTGAAAAATTCGTAGAGTACAGCATGTCCGAAAATAGACGTATTTCGATGTTTTCGCAATTTCGGGAGAACCCGAAATCAGAATCATGAACCGTTTAAAGTTTCGGAAAGCTAATATCGAGATCATCGACATATATTCTTCCCAAAATTTAATTCAAAGTATTTACATACTGTTAATTCTGTAGAACTTCTAGGTTTGAATTTAACCATCGGTGCACAATACAAAATTTGTATGTACCATAATTCCCAAACGAATTTGAATTCGGACGAGCCGTAAATTTTAGCATATTTTTGACGCTGAAATCTACAAGAAATCATGAATGAAAATTGAGTTTGTGTCGGTTGACTTTTTGGTCAACAGATCGCCTCGATTTGCGTGCCATGAGTCTCGAGTTGATAAAATTCAGTTTCTTTGGACAAAATTTAGGAATTAACATAAAAATCAGAATAATAAGATTAAAATAGGATTTTAGAGTAATTATTCCAGAATTAAATAAATTAAAATAAATTATCTTTTGACGTGATAAATTTGTAATACATAGGCTATTTGGACTGTGACTTGGACTCTGATTCATACCAGCAGCAGGACCCCAGGCAAGATACCTTGCCAAATTATTTACAGTACTTTGCATGCTATTTATATTTCTTTTTATTTATTTCATTTCTGTATAGTTCTTGCATGTGTAGTTTTTCTCCAGTCATTACTATGTATTAGATATGTTGACACACACATGGCACCTAGTATCATGGGAGGACAATCATTAGGCGTATGGGCTTTTAACCACTCTGATAAACCGTAGTATATAGTTCGCACTACGGGCGTGTGTCGCACTGGTCGCTACCCCAGAGGTATGTCGATTTCTGTAGAGTCGCGCTGGTCGCTACCCCAGAGGTATGTCGATTTCTGATGTTCTAGACGGGTGTGTGAGTTGTGAGGCTTAGATCGAGTAGACTACCCTTGCCCATACGTCGAAAAGTTATCCTCATTTGCATTCATATAGATTGTCTTGTACAGCGTACTTATTTATTTTCAAATTATATGCATGTTTACTGTATTCAAGTTGGCTCGTATTTTCTGTATCTTGTTACGTCCCTCTGAGGACCTGGTCCGCTGCCAGGTGTATCTGTTCTTGAGTATTTGTAGGAGCGAAGATTTGGATGGTTGTATATGCTTAGTGGATGTCTTCTCTTCGAGCCATGATCAATAGCTGGTATACTTATATTGGGTTTGATTGTGTTGTACTTATATTGTATTTACCTTCCTATTCGAGTTGGTAGTGGATTTGTTTCCATCCAACTATCATCCTAGATACTTCTTATTAAGATCTAGTTTCATCGATACTATTTATTTATTTCTATATGATTTTGGTGGATGAGATTTAGATTTTACCCTGTGACTTGTATTACAGTTATACCACTTGTGGATTTGATATTCATATTACAGCGTACGTGTGGATTTGGTTTCCATATATTGGAGTTGCCATATCCATGCGGCTGGCATGCTTACGTATCCTAGTCCTACGTATTTTTGGGACTGGGACGTGACAACCTCTGAGCAAACTTTCCGGCCTTGACCATCGATCATCACGTCCATATTACCTCTGATATCGATTGTCTTCCAACTTATCATTCGTACCCAATCCGGAGTATGCCCGCGGTGTTAAGTCCACAAAAATGGTCACGTCCATATTACCTCTGGCAAGGCTTATCTTAAACCTTTTACTTGCACTAACGTGCGTAAAAAGTAATGGGTCCACAAAATCTATCACATCCATGTTACCTCTGATAGGGTTTTTTCGAATCTATTACTCGCCCCACAAATGCGCAAAAGGGTAATAGGTCCACCCAAAATCCCCTAGTGGGATGTCCTCAGGACCGTACCTAACCTCTCGGTATGGCCATTGAGCAGCTTATGTCTACGTTACCTCAGAGCTATCATCGTCATATCCTCCTTCGAGGGTCCTCCATATCCTTCGCACCTCTGAGCAAACCTTTCGGGTTGGCTATCGATCATCACATCCACAATACCTCTGATATTGATCGCAGTCTTAACTTATCACCTGTACCTAAATTTAAGTACGCCAATGGTGTTAAGTCCACCAAACTTGTCACCTCTGGCAGGGCCTATTCAAACTTATTACTTGCACTCTTGTGCACAAGAAGTAATAAGTCCACCAAAAATTTCCCAGAAGGATTTGCCATATCCTTCGCACCTTTGAGCAAACCTTTCGGGATGGCTATCGATATATCATGTCCATAGTACCTCTAATATCGATCCCCGTCTCAACTTATCACCTGTACTTAAATTTAAGTACGCCAATGGTGTTAAGTCCACTAAACTTGTCACCTCTGGCAAAGCCTATTTTTGAACTTATTACTTGCACCCTAGTGCGCAGAAAGTAATAAGTCCACCGGAGATTCCCTAGTAGAATATCCTTAAAAAACTATGGTATTATATTATATTTATATTTTCTCTGGTACGATACCCAAAGCTGACACAAATGAATAGCAAAACAGAGAATATAGCTTTTATTTTTCTCCGCAAGAAGAGATTAAAAACAAAACTACATTTTCGGGGATTATCAAGACCTCAAGCCCAAGGACAAAATGAAGGTACAAAAAAAACTACTGGTGCTATGAGTCGGAGCATAACTCTGCTATCTGCTCGCGAAGCTCTAGTTGTTGCATCAGAACCTCAATGCCAGCCATGTTCTGTGTTGTTTGGCTCACCTCAGTACGAATGGCCTCCTCTTCCTGCTGGGCCTCCCGCAGCCTATTTCTCGTTGCATCAAGCTCAATCTGGAATCGTCTAATCTGCTCGGTCGGGTACTTTTGCCGAGAAAGGCACTCCTCTCTGAGATCGCCCAGCCGGTCACGCCTCTCCCGCAAAATTTAGAGATCACACTGCAGGCACTCCATAGACGAAGCAAAGAAGGTCTTCTCTGTCTCCACCTTCTTTGAGAACTGGTTATATTCATGGGAGATCAGCATTCCCATGTCCGTCTGCTGATACTGCTGCAGCTTTGTTAGACATCTTTTTACCTCCTGCAGTTTATGGCCCAGAAAGTTGGCCATCTGCTCAAAGCTAGGGATACCCCATCAGAGAATGGACCTGGCCCTCAGTAAAGTAACTTGCCCAGGCGAAGGATTTATTACGCTCTAACACACCCTCGATCCTATTCTTCAAAAATAGGTGGAAGCTCCGGACAGAAAGTTTGATGGTCTCGTCAATCTCCTCTAATATGGTCGGAGTCAAGGGCGGCAGGATTGAAGAAGAGGCCACATACGCAGCATGTAAACCCCCTCACCCAAAATTAGGTCTACTTGGCTTAGATAGTAAAACTAAGGCTAGATGAACCCAATTAGAATTAGAACACGTCATTTATTTAATTTGTAATATTTATATCACTTAGCACGCCTTACCGTTGCTTCGATAATTGGAGCACTACACCAGCCAATGCCTTCCTACATATTTCACAACCTTGTCCTAGACAGGCCCGCCTACTATTCTGACCTTTGTGTAACTTATAAATATGTTTTTTTGTGCTACATTTTAGTCGCACAACATTCGTCGCAGACGTTTACAATTATTCTAAATAAAATATGACTTTGTATCCTTGTGCGTTCTAATCGAAATTGGAGACACAATCTTGACCCGTTTCGTACAATCTAATTTATGATAAAATTTTACTCTGAGTCTTCTATGTCCATGACACTTGTGTCCCACCTAATTTTATTCCTATGTACTTCTAATTAATTCCAGAACATCATGTGCACTCATTTTAATTAATTTAATCCAATTTTCGTCTATGTATAATTTTCCCAATTGTTGGGCATTTTTATGCAAAAATGCATAGAGGTGTCCATACTATTGAACAATACGTGAAGAAACCCAATTTTTACTTCACATGAATTTTTCCCTTAATTTTCGGAATGTGCAACGCGCGACATCGCCCCTTTTATTTTAAACCTATCATTGCATTTAAATAATACAAATTATAGCCCTCCCAAACATCCCCATGTGAGCCCAAGGCCCAAGCCCAAGAGTGTTGACCAAGTCAAATAATTCTAGGTCAACCCAAAATAGCATGTGTATATAAATATCCCTTTCATTACTTTTTCTTTATTTTTCCTATTCCTAAACCCAAGTTTCAACCGACTTTCTCCCTTTCCTGTTCATTTTCTTCCTCCCATCTCGCCGGAGCAGTCACCCGCTCGACCGCCGGAGAACCCTCACCATCTTCCCTGTCCTCTACAGCAGCACCATCTCTTCCCCTCTCCTCCTCCTCGATCGATCCTCCCCGCTGAAGTCTCCACGACGACCCATCCGGCCATCTCCCTGTCGACCTCGCCATACAAACACCCTCGCTGAACCCCCTGCACTGTGGTGCCCCGTTCCCCCTATTCGGGGAGCGCGGCTAAGAAATACAAGACGGTATCGTTCGATCGGGATAGATTGAATTAAGAACTCGTCCTCGTTATGGATTTGTTTCTTCGGAATCGATTCCCATATTCAGTGGACCGTGCCCCCGGGATCGACTTAGCGGCAGAGTCAGGAGGGACCTCTCCGCTGCATTCTTTTGTTGCCTAGTTTTCGCTGTCGCTTGTTGCTTTCGTGCCTTGAGTTGGATTTCGGATTTTGGCTTGGGTTTTCTTGAACGGTTTCGATAATTTCATTGCTTTCGTTCTTAGGACTGCACTTCAATTCCGATAATGGAAAGAGAGGAAGAAGTACTGATCAGCTGTTCGTGTCAATACAGGTGAACCAGCTGTAGTCGTCGCTCGAGCGGACGCCTAAAGCACTTCCTTCCTTCCTCCTTCCAACCACTAAAGTGAGTGGCTACCAACCCGATTAGATAGCCCTACTTGCTAGTCTTCACATCTAAAATCTCGTGTTCGTGCTTGCCCCGATCAAACGATACCAAGTTAATAACTAAAAGATATCAAGATAATAAGGGAATAGACTTGGGAAATATTGCTTGTCAAATGAAACTCATGAACGATTACTTACTTATATGCTTGCTCGTTTGGAATGTTCATCATATGCATAAATATAAGTTAGAATGTATATTTCTTCTTAGAACTGTGCTATGTATAGAACTCATTTTCAATGCCATAAACTGAACAGATAGGCTATGCAAAAGTAAATCTTGCCCTGTACTGCCATGCTCCTGATATGCCCTGATTTGCCTCGATTGCTAACTTAGTGTACTGCGTTGATCACGGACAACTTGTGCACAAGGTCTTAGTTCCTGCGGACGGTCGCTGGGGCACCGGCACCGATCCGATCCGGACGGAACTCATGATAGTCGCCTGCTATAGGACGGAATGCCTTGGGACGTCCTGATCTATGCGTCGCATGGCACTCCGTACTGAGACTAGCCCGTCCATTATGGCAACGTGCCAGTGATCCCCTCGTATATTTAAACCTGTTGCTACTAACTTGTGTCTTCTTGACAGGGAAGGCAAGGTAAGTATTATGCAGGTGGTTCAGACGGGCAGGTAAATGTCACCGAACGGTGACGAGTCATTTCAATGATTCTATATCTATGTCTTGTTGTAAAATAAACTAAGGCAAGATAGAAATCCACAAATATGCATGCTTCATTAAAACAACGTGTTGATTGGTATAGTTGGGATAGCTTGCCTTCACCAGTACGTTTCGATGTACTGACCCTCGTTGAAACAGGTTCCCCGCGCTAGGAAGAACCGAGCGAGGAGCAGGAGACAAACCCCCAATCCAGTCCAGCTGTAGGCACGCCTCGACCGTGCCACCTTAGAAGCATTTTGGAGAAGAAGCCTTTGAAGAAGAAGCTAGCCACCAAAGCAATCATGCAGCTTCGTGGCAAGGCAGTCGTTCCGTCCCAAGGTCTTATATTTTGAGTTTAGTAAGGGATGTAATGTACAGGACTGTTATCTCATTTTGTGTCAACATTTTTGTAAGCCCATAGAGGCAATCCTTATGTCTCAGTTCAAGGAGTTTGTAATAGATGTTTATATTATCAATAAAAGAGAACTTTTCCATGTTTCAATATGCGTTTCAATTATCTGCGTACTCTGAATATGTGCTCGCTATGCAAAACAAAAATACTTAGCCTTGTGCGGTGCGCAACCTAGGCCCGCACGGCGGTCACGCCCGGGGGACGACTATCGATTCCACGGGATCGGGGCGTGACATGTTGGTATCAGAGCACAGCTTCAAAGTTCCTTTTATTCATGAACTGGAAAAGTTCCCTTAGCGATAACTCGCTTATGCGAACTCCTGAACTCGTTAAGGCCAAAATGAGATACGTTCATGCAATAAGTCCATAATACATTATGATCCTGATGTAATTTACCTTCCTTTCAAGGAACGACGCAAGCGCAACCATCAGCGCTGGCGCCAGGCGAGCCTCGGACTCAGGAGAGCAGCTCCGGAACATCAGGAAGCTCTCGGAGCCAACGAGGCATGTCTCAAACAGATTCGATCCAACAAGTGGTGCAAATGTTAACCGAGCAACGACAGAGGGATGATGCCCGCCAAGCCAAGTTCGAGAGCAACCTAGAGGCACGGCTCTCAGTCCAACAAAAGCAGGTAGATACCCTGCAACAGCTTGTTCAGACCCTGGCCTCCAACCATTCTGCCGCAACGACAGCTACACCAGTGGAGCAGCCAGCGCTTGAAGTTGAACTACCGCCCGTGCCAAGGACGAGGGAAGTGACTACCTTCTCCTTTGGAAACTTTAAGAAGGTCTGCAACACGCCATTCGAAGGGACTGAGGACCCGATCGTGGCCCTAGATTGGCTTGCCGAGCTTGAAGATCATTTTTCCCTCTTGGAGGTGCCGGAAGACAAGCGCGTCACCTGTGCCCAACTACTGCTTTGCCTCAATGCGCACGACTGGTGGGACGTGCATCGACGATCTCTTCAACTTGGCCATGGAGAGGAGGCGATCGCGTGGACGACTTTTCGTGCCGCGTTTGAGGAGGAGTTTGTACCCCCGCCTCTACGACGTCAATGGGAAAATGAGTTTGTTCAGCTCCGGCAGGGCAGTATGACGGTGAAGCAATACTCGGCAGAATTCAACAAACTGGCCAAATTTGCTACCGCTTATCTACCGGATGCAGCGAGTCGTGCCAGACGATTCGAAGGAGGGCTACGTCCTGGCATTCACGGGCACGTAGCCGTTCCGCAGTATCAGACAATACGGGAAGTATTAAATCATGCCCTCTCCCTGGAACCGCAGTATCCTCACGTTGCTGCCGGCGCTGTGCAAACTTTCAATCACAAACGCCAAGGCAATGATAGAGGAAACAACGCTGCAAAGCGTCCAAATAACGACGGTAAACAGCGTGGAGACACTAGCAAGACCTGCAACTTTTGCAGGAAGCCAGGGCATATCGAAAAAGATTGTCGTCGCAAGCTTGGGACTTGTCTCCGTTGCGGCGATCCAGGCCATCAGATTAGCAGCTATCCGCGTCGTCCACCGCAACAACCAGACCAGACTCCGGCTCCTCAGGCAAATCGAGCGGCGCCTCAGCAAGGGCGTAATCAAGCTCAAGGCTGAGTCTACACCATGACACGGGAAGAAGCATTGGCTTCGGATACCGTCGTGTCAGGTACCTTACTTTTCAATAATATACCTGCTCGTGTTCTATTTGATTCAGGTGCAACGCATAGTTTTATTTCCACAAATTTTGCCGTGGAAAACAATGTAAAAATGACTCCGTTGCACTTAGATTTAAATGTTAGCACCCCCTCTGGTACAAAGATCCCTGTTCGTTCAGTATGCCTAGGTGGTTACATTTGTATTGGGGAGAAGAAGCTGTCGCTCGATGTCTTAGTTCTAGATGTTAGGGACTATGATATCATCTTGGGAATGGACTGGCTAGGCGCATGCGCAGCAACTATTGAGTGTGCAGAGAAGCGAGTCGTTTTCTGTCTGTCCGGAGAAGCCGTGTTCTGTTACACCAGTAGTCCAGCGAACGATGCGACCAAGGCCTGCATGGTGATTTCAGCAAAATCTGCTCGGCGAATGCTCTACACAGGCTGCGAGGGATTTCTAGCATCAGTTCGGGACGCGCGGCAGGACTACGCAAACGTCGAGCCTAATTCCGTTGAGGCGGAGTTCCCCGACGTGTTTCCGAGCGAACTACCCGGCATGCCGCCCGATCGAGAGATTGAATTCACTATCGACACATTTCCAAATACACAGCCGATTTCAAAGCCTCCGTACAGAATGGCACCTGCAGAGCTGAATGAATTAAAGCGCCAACTCCAGGAATTGCTAGACCGTGGGTTCATCCGACCGAGCGTATCTCCTTGGGGTGCGCCCGTGCTCTTCGTGAAGAAAAAGGACGAAACTCTATGCCTCTGTATCGACTACAGAGAATTGAACAAGGCCACAATCAGAAACAAATATCCTCTGCCACGAATTGATGACTTGTTCGATCAACTACAAGGCGCAGCAGTATTTTCGAAAATCGATCTTCGCTCGGGTTATCACCAGCTGAAGATTAGGCCCGAGGACACCCACAAAACTGCCTTCCGAACCCGGTACGGTCATTACGAGTTTTCCGTGATACCGTTTGGACTGATGAATGCGCCTGCAGCATTCATGGACGTTATGAATCGGGTATTTAGACCTTTCATCGATAAATTTGTGGTGGTTTTTATCGATGACATCTTGGTGTACTCGAAGACTAGGGATGAGCACGCAGGACACCTGCGGATGGTGTTGCAAACCCTTCGAGACAATCAGCTGTACGCCAAACTGAGTAAATGTGAGTTTTGGCTAGACAGTATATCCTTTTTGGGCCATGTTATCTCGTCTCAAGGCATCTCAGTTGACCCGAAGAAGGTGGAAGCCATTACACAGTGGAAACGTCCGGAATCAGCTAGCGACATCCGAAGCTTTCTTGGACTGGCAGGATACTACCGTCGGTTCATACAGAACTTTGCTAGAATTGCTTCGCCCTTAACGCAGCTCACACGGAAGGGTGCAAAGTTTACTTGGACGGACGACTGTGAAGCTTCGTTTACGGAGTTAAAGCAGCGCCTCATCTCCGCCCCGGTCCTTACTTTGCCAAATGGACCAGATGACTTCAAAATATATAGCGATGCATCAGGAAGGGGACTAGGATGTGTCCTGATGCAACGTGACAAAGTGATCGCCTACGCGTCTAGACAGCTAAAGCCTCACGAGCAGAACTACCCAACGCATGACCTCGAGCTTGCCGCGGTAGTGTTTGCATTGAAGATGTGGCGCCACTATCTTTATGGTGTGCCGTGCGAAATCTATACAGATCATAAGAGCCTGAAATATTTATACACTCAAAAAGATTTAAATCTTCGGCAGCGGCGATGGCTTGAACTCCTAAGCGACTTCGATCTCATGATCAGATACACGCCTGGTAAGGAAAATGTCGTAGCTGACGCACTGAGTCGAGTGTTTGCAGGAAGTTTGGCTATTGATGATAGGCTGCGCCGAGATCTTGAATCACTGGGTATTACCTTAAAAATCAGATACACAAAGTGGGCGCAAGTATCATAACTGCGCCTCGAACCCGACTTGTTACAACGAGTAAAGACCGCTCAGAGGGACGACCCGTTCCTGCAAAAGATTCATGCCCTTATCTCAGCAGGGAAGGCGTCCGACTTTGCGGTAAGCACGGATGGGATGCTTCGAGTGAAGGGAAGACTGTGCGTTCCAAGCGACGCGGCCCTCAGGGAAGAGATACTCACAGAAGCCCACTATGCTAGCTATACTTCTCATCCGGGTAGCACAAAGATGTATCGGGATCTTCGCACGACGTTTTGGTGGCACGGCTTGAAAAAGGATGTGGCGCAGTTTGTGTCGCATTGCATGGCTTGTCAACGAGTAAAGGCCGAACACCAGAAACCAGGCGGAGAACTGCAGAGCCTTGCTATTCCGGAGTGGAAATGGGATGATATAACGATGGATTTTATCGTTGGTTTGCCGAAGACGCAACGAGGACATGATGCAGTCTGGGTTATCGTCGATCGACTCACCAAGTCAGCTCACTTTCTGCCTATCAAATCTACTTGGAGTGCCGACCGCCTGGCTCAGATATATCTCAACGAAATCGTTCGACTCCATGGCGTGCCCGTAACCATAGTCTCCGATCGAGATGGTCGATTCATATCACGTTTCTGGGGAAGCCTGCAGTCAGCAATGGGGACGAAGTTGAAGTTTAGCTCCGCCTACCATCCACAGACCGACGGCCAAACCGAGCGTGTCAACCAGATCCTCGAAGACATGTTGCGACTCTGTGCCTTGGACTTGAAGACGAGTTGGGACCTTCATCTACCTTTAGCTGAATTTGCTTACAACAATAGTTATCAATCAAGCATTCAAATGGCGCCGTATAAGGCGTTATACGGGCGGAAGTGTAGATCTCCTATCTGCTGGGATGAAGTTGGAGAACGGCAAGTACTTGGCCCTGAGCTCGTGGAGCAGACCGTCCAGAAAGTCCGGCTGATTCGGGATAGATTAAAAGTAGCTCAAAGCCGTCAAAAGAGCTACGCGGACACACATCGAAGACCGCTAGAGTTCCAAGTAGGCGACCGAGTATTCCTCAAGGTCTCGCCCATGCGAGGAGTCAGCAGGTTCGGGGCAAGAGGAAAGCTAAGTCCGAGATTTGTCGGCCCGTTCGAAATACTAAAGCGGGTTGCCTCAGTTGCGTATCAGATTGCTCTGCCACCATCCCTATCCGACGTACACGATATATTCCATGTTTCACAGCTTAGGAAATATGTGTACGACCCGAGCCATATGGTAGACCTGGACCAACTGAACCTTCAAGCCGACTTGACGTATGTAGAACAGCCTGTGCAAATTTTGGATAGAAAAGAAAAGCTGCTTCGGACCCGTTCGGTTCTTCTAGTGCGCGTGCTTTGGCGGAATCACTCTGTCGAAGAATCTACTTGGGAGCTTGAATCTGAAATGGGGGAAAGGTTCCCCTCATTATTTCCTAGTGGTAGGTTCAATTCTTTAAGTTTCGGAATGAAACTTCCAATTAGTTGGGTAGGATGTGGTGCCCCGTTCCCCCTATTCGGGGAGCGCGGCTAAGAAATACAAGACGGTATCGTTCGATCGGGATAGATTGAATTAAGAACTCGTCCTCATTATGGATTTGTTTCTTCGGAATCGATTCCCATATTCAGTGGACCGTGCCCCCGGGATCGACTTAGCGGCAGAGTCAGGAGGGACCTCTCCGCTGCATTCTTTTGTTGCCTAGTTTTCGCTGTCGCTTGTTGCTTTCGTGCCTTGAGTTGGATTTCGGATTTTGGCTTGGGTTTTCTTGAACGGTTTCGATGATTTTATTGCTTTCGTTCTTAGGACTGCACTTCAATTTCGATAATGGAAAGAGAGAAAGAAGTACTGATCAGCTGTTCGTGTCAATACAGGTGAACCAGCTGTAGTCATCGCTCGAGCGGACGCCTAAAGCACTTCCTTCCTTCCTCCTTCCAACCACTAAAGTGAGTGGCTACCAACCCGATTAGATAGCCCTACTTGCTAGTCTTCACATCTAAAATCTCGTGTTCGTGCTTGCCCCGATCAAACGATACCAAGTTAATAACTAAAAGATATCAAGATAATAAGGGAATAGACTTGGGAAATATTGCTTGTCAAATGAAACTCATGAACGGTTACTTACTTATATGCTTGCTCGTTTGGAATGTTCATCATATGCATAAATATAAGTTAGAATGTATATTTCTTCTTAGAACTGTGCTATGTATAGAACTCATTTTCAATGCCATAAACTGAACAGATAGGCTATGCAAAAGTAAATCTTGCCCTGTACTGCCATGCTCCTGATATGCCCTGATTTGCCTCGATTGCTAACTTAGTGTACTGCGTTGATCACGGACAACTTGTGCACAAGGTCTTAGTTCCTGCGGACGGTCGCTGGGGCACCGGCACCGATCCGATCCGGACGGAACTCATGATAGTCGCCTGCTATAGGACGGAATGCCTTGGGACGTCCTGATCTATTCGTCGCATGGCACTCCGTACTGAGACTAGCCCGTCCATTATGGCAACGTGCCAGTGATCCCCTCGTATATTTAAACCTGTTGCTACTAACTTGTGTCTTCTTGACAGGGAAGGCAAGGTAAGTATTATGCAGGTGGTTCAGACGGGCAGGTAAATGTCACCGAACGGTGACGAGTCATTTCAATGATTCTATATCTATGTCTTGTTGTAAAATGAACTAAGGCAAGATAGAAACCCATAAATATGCATGCTTTATTAAAACAACGTGTTGATTGGTATAGTTGGGATAGCTTGCCTTCACCAGTACGTTTCGATGTACTGACCCTCGTTGAAACAGGTTCCCCGCGCTAGGAAGAACCGAGCGAGGAGCAGAAGACAAACCCCCAATCCAGTCCAGCTGTAGGCACGCCTCGACCGTGCCACCTTAGAAGCATTTTGGAGAAGAAGCCTTTGAAGAAGAAGCTAGCCACCAAAGCAATCATGCAGCTTCGTGGCAAGGCAGTCGTTCCGTCCCAAGGTCTTATATTTTGAGTTTAGTAAGGGATGTAATGTACAGGACTGTTATCTCATTTTGTGTCAATATTTTTGTAAGCCCATAGAGGCAATCCTTATGTCTCAGTTCAAGGAGTTTGTAATAGATGTTCATATTATCAATAAAAGAGAACTTTTCCATGTTTCAATATGCGTTTCAATTATCTGCGTACTCTGAATATGTGCTCGCTATGCAAAACAAAAATACTTAGCCTTGTGCGGTGCGCAACCTAGGCCCGCACGGCGGTCACGCCCGGGGGACGACTATCGATTCCACGGGATCGGGGCGTGACATGTTGGTATCAGAGCACAGCTTCAAAGTTCCTTTTATTCATGAACTGGAAAAGTTCCCTTAGCGATAACTCGCTTATGCGAACTCCTGAACTCGTTAAGGCCAAAATAAGATACGTTCATGCAATAAGTCCATAATACATTATGATCCTGATGTAATTTACCTTCCTTTCAAGGAACGACGCAAGCGCAACCATCAGCGCTGGCGCCAGGCGAGCCTCGGACTCAGGAGAGCAGCTCCGGAACATCAGGAAGCTCTCGGAGCCAACGAGGCATGTCTCAAACAGATTCGATCCAACAAGTGGTGCAAATGTTAACCGAGCAACGACAGAGGGATGATGCCCGCCAAGCCAAGTTCGAGAGCAACCTAGAGGCACGGCTCTCAGTCCAACAAAAGCAGGTAGATACCCTGCAACAGCTTGTTCAGACCCTGGCCTCCAACCATTCTGCCGTAACGACAGCTACACCAGTGGAGCAGCCAGCGCTTGAAGTTGAACTACCGCCCGTGCCAAGGACGAGGGAAGTGACTACCTTCTCCTTTGGAAACTTCAAGAAGGCCTGCAACACGCCATTCGAAGGGACTGAGGACCCGATCGTGGCCCTAGATTGGCTTGCCGAGCTTGAAGATCATTTTTCCCTCCTGGAGGTGCCGGAAGACAAGCGCGTCACCTGTGCCCAACTACTGCTTCGCCTCAATGCGCACGACTGGTGGGACGTGCATCGACGATCTCTTCAACTTGGCCATGGAGAGGAGGCGATCGCGTGGACGACTTTTCGTGCCGCGTTTGAGGAGGAGTTTGTACCCCCGCCTCTACGACGTCAACGGGAAAATGAGTTCGTTCAGCTCCGGTAGGGCAGTATGACGGTGAAGCAATACTCGGCAGAATTCTACAAACTGGCCAAATTTGCTACCGCTTATCTACCGGATGCAGCGAGTCGTGCCAGACGATTCGAAGGAGGGCTACGTCCTGGCATTCACGGGCACGTAGCCGTTTCGCAGTATCAGACAATGCGGGAAGTATTAAATCATGCCCTCTCCCTGGAACCGCAGTATCCTCACGTTGCTGCCGGCGCTGTGCAAACTTCCAATCACAAACGCCAAGGCAATAATAGAGGAAACAACGCTGCAAAGCGTCCAAATAACGACGGTAAACAGCGTGGAGACACTAGCAAGACCTGCAACTTTTGCAGGAAGCCAGGGCATATCGAAAAAGATTGTCGCCGCAAGCTTGGGACTTGTCTCCGTTGCGGCGATCCAGGCCATCAGATTAGCAGCTGTCCGCGTCGTCCACCGCAACAACCAGACCAGACTCCGGCTCCTCAGGCAAATCGAGCGGCGCCTCAGCAAGGGCGTAATCAAGCTCAAGGCCGAGTCTACACCATGACACGGGAAGAAGCATTGGCTTCGGATACCGTCGTGTCAGGTACCTTACTTTTCAATAATATACCTGCTCGTGTTCTATTTGATTCAGGTGCAACGCATAGTTTTATTTCCACAAATTTTACCGTAGAAAACAATGTAAAAATGACTCCGTTGCACTTAGATTTAAATGTTAGCACCCCCTCTGGTACAAAGATCCCTGTTCGTTCAGTATGCCTAGGTGGTTACATTTGTATTGGGGAGAAGAAGCTGTCGCTCGATGTCTTAGTTCTAGATGTTAGGGACTATGATATCATCTTGGGAATGGACTGGCTAGGCGCATGCGCAGCAACTATTGAGTGTGCAGAGAAGCGAGTCGTTTTTCGTCTGCCCGGAGAAGCCGTGTTCTGTTACACCAGTAGTCCAGCGAACGATGCGACCAAGGCCTGCATGGTGATTTCAGCAAAATCTGCTCGGCGAATGCTCTACACAGGCTGCGAGGGATTTCTAGCATCAGTTCGGGACGCGCGGCAGGACTACGCAAACGTCGAGCCTAATTCCGTTGAGGCGGAGTTCCCCGACGTGTTTCCGAGCGAACTACCCGGCATGCCGCCCGATCGAGAGATTGAATTCACTATCGACACATTTCTAAATACACAGCCGATTTCAAAGCCTCCGAACAGAATGGCACCTGCAGAGCTGAATGAATTAAAGCGCCAACTCCAGGAATTGCTAGACCGTGGGTTCATCCGACCGAGCGTATCTCCTTGGGGTGCGCCCGTGCTCTTCGTGAAGAAAAAGGACGGAACTCTACGCCTCTGTATCGACTACAGAGAATTGAACAAGGCCACAATCAGAAACAAATATCCTCTGCCACGAATTGATGACTTGTTCGATCAACTACAAGGCGCAGCAGTATTTTCAAAAATCGATCTTCGCTCGGGTTATCACCAGCTGAAGATTAGGCCCGAGGACACCCACAAAACTGCCTTCCGAACCCGGTACGGTCATTACGAGTTTTTCGTGATGCCGTTTGGACTGATGAATGCGCCTGCAGCATTCATGGACATTATGAATCGGGTATTTAGACCTTTCATCGATAAATTTGTGGTGGTTTTTATCGATGACATCTTGGTGTACTCGAAGACTAGGGATGAGCACGCAGGACACCTGCGGATGGTGTTGCAAACCCTTCGAGACAATCAGCTGTACGCCAAACTGAGTAAATGTGAGTTTTGGCTAGACAGTATATCCTTTTTGGGCCATGTTATCTCGTCTCAAGGCATCTCAGTTGACCCGAAGAAGGTGGAAGCCATTACACAGTGGAAACGTCCGGAATCAGCTAGCGACATCCGAAGCTTTCTTGGACTGGCAGGATACTACCGTCGGTTCATACAGAACTTTGCTAGAATTGCTTCGCCCTTAACGCAGCTCACACGGAAGGGTGCAAAGTTTACTTGGACGGACGACTGTGAAGCTTCGTTTACTGAGTTAAAGCAGCGCCTCGTCTCCGCTCCGGTCCTTACTTTGCCAAATGGACCAGATGACTTCAAAATATATAGCGATGCATCAGGAAGGGGACTAGGATGTGTCCTGATGCAACGTGACAAAGTGATCGCCTACGCGTCTAGACAGCTAAAGCCTCACGAGCAGAACTACCCAACGCATGACCTCGAGCTTGCCGCGGTAGTGTTTGCATTGAAGCTGTGGCGCCACTATCTTTATGGTCTGCCGTGCGAAATCTATACAGATCATAAGAGCCTGAAATATTTGTACACTCAAAAAGATTTAAATCTTCGGCAGCGGCGATGGCTTGAACTCCTAAGCGACTTCGATCTCATGATCAGATACACGCCTGGTAAGGGAAATGTCGTAGCTGACGCACTGAGTCGAGTGTTTGCAGAAAGTTTGGCTATTGATGATAGGCTGCGCCGAGATCTTGAATCACTGGGTATTACCTTAAAAATCAGATACACAAAGTGGGCGCAAGTATCACAACTGCGCCTCGAACCCGACTTGTTACAACGAGTAAAGACCGCTCAGAGGGACGACCCGTTCCTGCAAAAGATTCATGCCCTTATCTCAGTAGGGAAGGCGTCCGACTTTGCGGTAAGCACGGATGGGATGCTTCGAGTGAAGGGAAGACTGTGCGTTCCAAGCGACGCGGCCCTCAGGGAAGAGATACTCACAGAAGCCCACTATGCTAGCTATACTTCTCATCCGGGTAGCACAAAGATGTATCGGGATCTTCGCACGACGTTTTGGTGGCACGGCTTGAAAAAGGATATGGCGCAGTTTGTGTCGCATTGCATGGCTTGTCAACGAGTAAAGGCCGAACACCAGAAACTAGGCGGAGAACTGCAGAGCCTTGCTATTCCGGAGTGGAAATGGGATGATATAACGATGGATTTTATCGTTGGTTTGCCGAAGACGCAACGAGGACATGATGCAGTCTGGGTTATCGTCGATCGACTCACCAAGTCAGCTCACTTTCTGCCTATCAAATCTACTTGGAGTGCCGACCGCCTGGCTCAGATATATCTCAACGAAATCGTTCGACTCCATGGCGTACCCGTAACCATAGTCTCCGATCGAGATGGTCGATTCATATCACGTTTCTGGGGAAGCCTGCAGTCAGCAATGGGGACGAAGTTGAAGTTTAGCTCCGCCTACCATCCACAGACCGACGGCCAAACCGAGCGTGTCAACCAGATCCTCGAAGACATGTTGCGACTCTGCGCCTTGGACTTGAAGACGAGTTGGGACCTCCATCTACCTTTAGCTGAATTTGCTTACAACAATAGTTATCAATCAAGCATTCAAATGGCGTCGTATGAGGCGTTATACGGGCGGAAGTGTAGATCTCCTATCTGCTGGGATGAAGTTGGAGAACGGCAAGTACTTGGCCCTGAGCTCGTGGAGCAGACCGTCCAGAAAGTCCGGCTGATTCGGGATAGATTAAAAGTAGCTCAAAGCCGTCAAAAGAGCTACGCGGACACACATCGAAGACCGCTAGAGTTCCAAGTAGGCGACCGAGTATTCCTCAAGGTCTCGCCCATGCGAGGAGTCAGCAGGTTCGGGGCAAGAGGAAAGCTAAGTCCGAGATTTGTCGGCCCGTTCGAAATACTAAAGCGGGTTGCCTCAGTTGCGTATCAGATTGCTCTGCCACCATCCCTATCCGACGTACACGATATATTCCATGTTTCACAGCTTAGGAAATATGTGTACGACCCGAGCCATGTGGTAGACCTGGACCAACTGAACCTTCAAGCCGACTTGACGTATGTAGAACAGCCTGTGCAAATTTTGGATAGAAAAGAAAAGCTGCTTCGGACCCGTTCGGTTCTTCTAGTGTGCGTGCTTTGGCGGAATCACTCTGTCGAAGAATCTACTTGGGAGCTTGAATCTGAAATGAGGGAAAGGTTCCCCTTATTATTTCCTAGTGGTAGGTTCAATTCTTTAAGTTTCGGGACGAAACTTCCAATTAGTTGGGTAGGATGTGGTGCCCCGTTCTCCCTATTCGGGGAGCGCGGCTAAGAAATACAAGACGGTATCGTTCGATCGGGATAGATTGAATTAAGAACTCGTCCTCGTTATGGATTTGTTTCTTCGGAATCGATTCCCATATTCAGTGGACCGTGCCCCCGGGATCGACTTAGCGGTAGAGTCAGGAGGGACCTCTCCGCTGCATTCTTTTGTTGCCTAGTTTTCGCTGTCGCTTATTGCTTTCGTGCCTTGAGTTGGATTTCGGATTTTGGCTTGGGTTTTCTTGAACGGTTTCGATGATTTCATTGCTTTCGTTCTTAGGACTGCACTTCAATTCCGATAATGGAAAGAGAGGAAGAAGTACTGATCAGCTGTTCGTGTCAATACAGGTGAACCAGCTGTAGTCGTCGCTCGAGCGGACGCCTAAAGCACTTCCTTCCTTCCTCCTTCCAACCACTAAAGTGAGTGGCTACCAACCCGATTAGATAGCCCTACTTGCTAGTCTTCACATCTAAAATCTCGTGTTCGTGCTTGCCCCGATCAAACGATACCAAGTTAATAACTAAAAGATATCAAGATAATAAGGGAATAGACTTGGGAAATATTGCTTGTCAAATGAAACTCATGAACGGTTACTTACTTATATGCTTGCTCGTTTGGAATGTTCATCATATGCATAAATATAAGTTAGAATGTATATTTCTTCTTAGAACTGTGCTATGTATAGAACTCATTTTCAATGCCATAAACTGAACAGATAGGCTATGCAAAAGTAAATCTTGCCCTGTACTGCCATGCTCCTGATATGCCCTTATTTGCCTCGATTGCTAACTTAGTGTACTGCGTTGATCACGGACAACTTGTGCACAAGGTCTTAGTTCCTGCGGACGGTCGCTGGGGCACCGGCACCGATCCGATCCGGACGGAACTCATGATAGTCGCCTGCTATAGGACGGAATGCCTTGGGACGTCCTGATCTATGCGTCGCATGGCACTCCGTACTGAGACTAGCCCGTCCATTATGGCAACGTGCCAGTGATCCCCTCGTATATTTAAACCTGTTGCTACTAACTTGTGTCTTCTTGACAGGGAAGGCAAGGTAAGTATTATGCAGGTGGTTCAGACGGGCAGGTAAATATCACCGAACGGTGACGAGTCATTTCAATGATTCTATATCTATGTCTTGTTGTAAAATGAACTAAGGCAAGATAGAAACCCACAAATATACATGCTTCATTAAAACAACGTGTTGATTGGTATAGTTGGGATAGCTTGCCTTCACCAGTACGTTTCGATGTACTGACCCTCGTTGAAACAGGTTCCCCGCGCTAGGAAGAACCGAGCGAGGAGCAGGAGACAAACCCCCAATCCAGTCCAGCTGTAGGCACGCCTCGACCGTGCCACCTTAGAAGCATTTTGGAGAAGAAGCCTTTGAAGAAGAAGCTAGCCACCAAAGCAATCATGCAGCTTCGTGGCAAGGCAGTCGTTCCGTCCCAAGGTCTTATATTTTGAGTTTAGTAAGGGATGTAATGTACAGGACTGTTATCTCATTTTGTGTCAACATTTTTGTAAGCCCATAGAGGCAATCCTTATGTCTCAGTTCAAGGAGTTTGTAATAGATGTTCATATTATCAATAAAAGAGAACTTTTCCATGTTTCAATATGCGTTTCAATTATCTGCGTACTCTGAATATGTGCTCGCTATGCAAAACAAAAATACTTAGCCTTGTGCGGTGCGCAACCTAGGCCCGCACGGCGGTCACGCCCGGGGGACGACTATCGATTCCACGGGATCGGGGCGTGACATGCACCCCCGACCGTCTGTACCTGACCCGCTGGAGCCCCGAATCCCCTCTACCGGAGACCCGCCTCCCAGTCGACGACCAACCCGAACGCCTCGCCATCACTGCCTGTACTCGACCAGATCCACCCGCCTGGAGCCGGAGAGCACCTGCCGACGACCCACCGGACCCGCTGAACGCCCCTCCTTCTCCATGACGAACCGTCTGAACCGCCATCATCTTCCCCGTTCTCCTTCCCTCGACTGAACCACAGCTGGACCTCCCTCTCCTCCCTCCTGTCAACTTGAGTTCACCACCACCACCATCACAACTCCGGCCACATCCAGACCTCCTTCCCCGACTCGACATGATCTCGTTCTCCTCTCGACGAACTCACCACCAACCCTGCCTCCTCCTCTTCTCCTTCGGCAGCCTCGTCATGATCATCACCTTCACCATCATCGTAGTTATCATCATCGTCACCACTGTCGTCATCCACAATCGTTGCCATCATCATCGTCATCATCGTCGTCAACCACATCGTCATCGTCTCCGTGCACGTACCCCGAGGTATAAATTTGTTCCCCTCCATTCATATTTTTATGTGTGTGTAGGTGTATATATTTAGGTATCCCATTAGTATATGTTAATGTATATAATTGGTATATAAACGTATAGTATATGTATTCCCTACTATATGGTTAATATAAATATATGGTATAAATTCAATTAGTGTACATATATATATATATATATATATATATATATATATATATATATATATATATATATATATATATATATATATATATAATTGGTGTGCATATATATTATAAGTATTAATGATATATGTTAGATAATAATAGGTAGAATTATAAATGTACTAGGTGACCCGAGCGTAATTACGGATATCCCGTATTTACTATTTACCTGTGACCATGTGACTTGTTAGCAGACTGCCATTATGTACACTGACGTACTGGCAAGTCCCGTATCAATTTGACTGTCTGTTTTGCACAGCAATTACAGACGCGACACCTGTGCAACTAGATGCACACTTGACCATAGTTGACTAGTGACATACCTAGCTATGCCACGAGTTCAATGTATTTATGGTTGTGTAATGGCTAATGTTGTATTATATTATATTATATGTATATAGGACATCGGATTGTTCTGCGCGACTTCAGGAGCAGGTTATTGGTACTACGTAGCTTTCTTGCCAGGCAAGTATACCTTTCCTTTGTTGTACTGTTTAAATTCAGTTATTATTTAGTTGCATGTTTATTTATTTTTAAACTGTGATCGTCCGAGAGAGACTCGGGTGCAGTCAACGAATGCGTTGACGTTAGGACTTGTATCTGACCTAGAGTCTAGTAGACCCACCTAAAATTGTGGAGTTATTGGTATGGCTCCCCAGGCCTTGATACGTATCATTACACGTCACAGAGTGAGTTCATGTAGGGACGCGTGCCTCATACTCGACTGGCCATCGGTGTGAGCAACACGTGTAACGGTATTTAGCTTAGTTGTTTATTTCTATAGAGACTTGCATTATAGTACGAGATGTCCACGTCGTGTTCACAACTTGTATATCTACATTGGGCGGGGAGGACGACTTATAGGCGTATGGGACACCCACTTCCTTTACACTGCTGCCACACTCGACGGAGTGATATGGACGATATATACTATACTGCTGCCACGTTCTTTGGAGCGATATGGACGATATATACTATACTGCTGCCACGTTCTTCGGAGCGGTATGGATGATATATTATAAAGATGCCATGCTCTTTGGAGATGAACGTTATTATACAGCACCCTTGTATGGGGGCATATGTGGCATATACTAGCCAGTCATGCCGATTGGTAAATTACGTCAGCATATGTCTAGCATACACTTTCCTATACACTCAAAGTTGTCCTCAAAATTGCATTTGACTTAGATGGTTTGCGCACCACTTTATTTATTCAGTATTTACTTTATGGCATGCTTCTATGTATCTTGTTATGTCCCTCTGAGGACCTGGTCCCTTTCCAGGTGTAGATGTTCATGAGTATTCGCAGGAGCGTTGATCCGAACTGGTTACTTATATTCCGAGGAGGTCTTCTCTTTGAGTCTCAGTAGTTGGTAGTTGTTGTACTTATACTATATTTATCTTGTTTATTCTTTATTCTAAATTCGGCAGTGGATTTGTTTCCATCCGATTGTCGTCTTTAGATACTTTACATTGAGATCTAGTTTCATAGATACTGGTCATTTATTTATATTTGATGCTATGGATGAGATTTAGATGATACCCTGTGAATTGAGATTTAGTTATACCACTTGTGAATTATTGTTCATATTATAGCGTATGTATGTATCATGGTATCCATATATTGGAGTTGCCATGTACATACGGCTGGCATGCTTACGTGTCCTAGTCCTACGTATTTTTGGGACTGGGACGTGACACAGCTGGCGGCACAACGGTGCTCAAAAACCTCGAAGGCGAAACAACATTAGAGGAGCTACCAGCGGACCTGTCTGTGAGCCAATCTTTCATGGACTCCCGAAGAGCCTGGATGCCCGGCAGCTGAGCCACAAATGCCGGAGTATTATCAAGACTGGGAACAGAAGTAGCGGGGTGCCCCGCCACATCGACTCACTCCAGTACGCCATCCCTAGATCGCGTTGCGACGGCTTTGGGAGGTGACATAGCAACCTCAAGAGGGGGAACAACCTTATCACAATGATTCACCTCCCTACTATCCAGAGAATCTTCAGCCACGGAGACCCTGACAACTATAGCTGGAGTAACAACCGTTGTCACGCCCCAGTCCCAAAATACGTAGGACTAGGAATACGTAAGCATGCCAGCCGTATGTATATGACAACTCCAATATATGGAAACCATAACACATACGTACGTTGTATTATGAACAATAATTAACAAGTGGTATATAATTATCACAAGTCATAGGGCATAACTAAATCTCATCCACAAAAATTATAAAAAAATAAATAACCAATCAACTATATAACTGAATCAAGTATAAGATGCTTGATAAGAACAAGTAGTTGGGTGGAGACAAATCCACTACCAAACTAGAATATGAGATAAAACAAAATAAGTACATCATATAATGGACAATGAGACTCGAAGAGAAGATCTCCTCGAAAGAGAATAGAGTAGCAAGTCCTGATTCGTGCTCCTGCGAATAGTCATGATCGTCCACACCTGGAAATGGTTCAGTTTCTCAGAGGGACGTAACAAGATACATAGAAGCATGCCAATAAAGTACTGAAAATAAATATCCAAGGGTCGCCTAACCATCTATGTGAATGCACTTTGAGAACAACTTTCCAACAAGTGGGTTATCTGGCTAAAATGGGATTGGCATGATTCTCTCGGAGAATCAGGGGCCTACAAAGTATGTCGTCTTTTGAACGCCAGAGGCCGCCTGATAATATATGGGTCATTATGACCGCGCATCTCTGGTGGAGCGTACGGGTTACACAAGGAAAGTGCAAAGGAGCCAAAATGCCTTACTTGTCCTCCTTCACCCCATGCTCTAAGAATGTCATATCATGACACGATGATACCTCTAATAACTGCCAAGGCTTATAATAATACAAATTCTATCAGTAGTTATCCCTATCCGTCGCACGACCCATACGTACCGATGATCAGCCGAATACGCAAGTTCGTGTCCTACATGAGACTCACACTCATGTAACAACTGTGTCACAGCCAAGGAAACATAAGAATGTCTCATGATCATGTGGTGGTCTCATAAAACTAGGTCAACATGCATAATATATAATAAAGATAAAATACGACGCCACTGTTGCTGCACCCAAGTTATTCTTGAACGCCTAGTTTATATAGCAGTTAAATAAATAAACTAAATAAAAGAAATAACTACATGCATCATATGGAATATAAATCACAGTACAATGGCAAGGTATACTTGTCTGGCAAGAAAGCTGCGAAGTGTAAGCGTCCAGGTATCAATTACAAGGGATCGAAAACTATAACGTCCGAATAAATATCTTCGGATGCTGAAATAAACATCACCAACATTCCTGGAATAAGCGAGATAGCTAGAAAATACTACCCTTTCGTCCAATTTGGACACAGGGGTAAAACAGTAATTTTGGGTCAAAGCGGGTCCACATGTGGGCTACTTTGCACCGAAAAGTGTGCCAGAGGTAAAGGTCTCTAAATAGGACAAATTATAGGTCAAACAAATTCTAAACGTCGATACGAACTCAACGGTATGTCCAATTTTGGATTTCGGTAAGCCGATCACAAATTCGCCCTTAAAGTCAACCGTAGGACCCGCAAATAGGCGGCTTGATCAACTGTCTCAGAATTGCGTGAAACTTGGGTCACAGGACCAACGTGATACCACGAATCCAATGGCGTAAGTTTCGTCGTATTCCGACGAGCGTACACAAAATGGCAGGGTATTTTGCAAAAGTCGCGATACGAGATCTTTTTACGGATACGGGGCGATTTCGACACGCACACACGTCCAAATCAGTTTCCGCGAAAGCCCACACATTAGGATATACCATACGCGCTGCAATTGGTATGCGACGAGACGGTGTTGTTTGGTGGGGCGCACTCGGTATCACAAAATTTTAGTTTTAAAAAATTAAGTTTTTGGTCGTTTTGGAGGTCGAATAATTTTACACATAGAACAAATTAATAAAAACTAAAAAAATAGAAAAATTCTTGGTTATATGTGGAATAAAAATCCTTCAATTAGTTTTTGAAAATATAAAACAGGTTGGTGACAAATTGGGTGTGAACATGGGGGTTTGGTGTTGAAAGTCTGGACTGTTTTGGTCAGTTTTTCGATCATTTTCGGTCGATTTTTCGACCAATCCGGGACACAAAAACTTGTCCCGCTTGAATAAAAATCCTAGAGGGTTAGGTTGTGAACGCACACTGACAAACCGCTCGAGAAAATGATCAAAGATGAGAGAGATACATCACCGTGAAGATGGGGCGACGGACTGCACTGCTGTGAACGCGTGCGGTGAGCGGATGGCGCAGACGGTGGCGGCGACGGTCCCGGCGGCTGCTGCGGTCGGCGCGGGGGCGGCAACGGTCGATCGGGGTGGCGTCAGCGTGGGTTAGGGTTTGGTTGAGTTAGGTTTTAGAGTTTGAATTATATATATATATATGTGTGTATATATAAAGAGAGAGAGGGAGAGAGAGATCGGCTTTGCTGGGGGGCTGGTTCTGGCCGCGAGGGTTTTGTAGCTTAAGGAGGGGTTTTTGGGTTAGCTTAGGAATTAGATTTGGGTTTAAGTCATTTAGGTTTAGGATTAGTATTTATCTTCTTCTTCTTCTTTTCTTTTCTTTTTCTTTTTCTTTTTCTTTTTCTTTTTCTTTTTCTTTTTCTTTTTATTTCTTTTTCTTTTCTTTTATTTAGGAATAGTTTTATATTATTATTATTATTATCAATATTATTATTAGTATTATTAATATTATTATTACTATTACCAATATTATTATTATTCTTGCTATTATTAATATTATTAACATATATATTTACATATATATATATATATATATATATATATATATATATGGAAAAAAAGATATTTGCACATAAATAAATTCTAGAAAATTACTTTGTCAAGTTCTAACAAAATACCACACTCAAAATATTTTATGTAATATTTTGTAATTAATAATTAGGTATTTATTTAGTTATATAAATCAAATAACTGTATTATCTAATTAACTAAATAATTAATTAAATAGTTATCCACAAAATAGGTTAATAGTAAATAATATGCAATCTTACAAAAAGGGAATATAACAATTTGGCACGAAAAATTATGGGCTACTAATTGTAGAAAACTTAGAATTAGAAAATAACCACAATTAAATTATATATATAATATATAAATATTTAATAATTAATCTATGGTCGTTACACTAATGTCATACTAATACCAAGGAATTGAATTTCTATGCCACGAAAGGATCCTACAGGTAGTGTCTCTTGTGTAGGTTACTTTCTATGAAGGAAGATATAGGTTTTGGGGCCATCCTATATTATTAATGTCCAAATCATGGTGAAGTATCTTAATATAATCATTGGAATTTAATTATTTTGAAAAATAATCTAAAACAAATACAAGAAATATAAAATACACACAAGATACCTATTTTTGGGTGAGGGAGTTTACAATCTACCCAACTTAAAAGAATTTCGTCCTCAAAATTAAAAATAAGGCATGATTTGTTAACTCCTTCACATTAGTATCTAAGACAAGTCAACCACAATTTTCTTAAAATTTAAATGACAAAATCTATTCAAATATATCGTAATTCCTTCAAAATTAAAATAATCACTGTCAAATCAAAATTCAACCTAACGTAATATCTTCTTAATTTTTAAATAATTATCATCCAAATCAAATTCAAATCTATATGACATCCCACATCAAGATTCACATCACAATTTCTAACTATCATAATCTCCTCTAGACTTTGAACAATAAACAATTCTAATCAAATCTTATTCCTATTCTCCACTTAATAATTTCGTACTCTTCAAATTTTAAATTTAATTTCATCCTCAACATTTCAAATAGGTGATCCAACAATCAAATTTTAACTCTTAATTCAAATCATCAAATTGTAAAAAAATTAAATCTAATTTACCAATTTTTGAAGTCTAGAATTCTATATTTATCCTCAAATTTTAAATCGATGATTTAACCTTCAATATTCAAAGTTTAAATCATGTGCTCAAATTATAGATATTTGGTCTGCAACATCAAATTTTCAAAATTTATTAGATCCTTATCATCTTAATTATTCTTCTAAAAATTCTCAAAATTAAAGTGACTTAAATCTCTCAATCTAATCTTACTTGATCATAATCTAAAAGAAATTCACCTCAAGTTGATAATGCAATTTCTATCCAACTTAGAATTTACCCATTTATCACACAAGACTATACCTTTAAGAAAGATTTCCTCAAATTATTTAATCATTTTATTCAATCCTCAAAAGTTTTAACACACAAAATATCTCACATGTGATATGCCCTTAATTTCGAAAGATAGTCACTAAGTAATCTGATTGGCCTATGGGGTCTGTCTAGTACTCTCCGTGTATCAAACTCATACCAAGCACGAGGTTTCGCCTTTCCGAAATAGGGGAAGACGGAAAACAATAATAAAGAATTTAAGGAGGAGGTGATAGAATACAAGTACGGGGTTCAAAGCGATTAAAGAATTCAAAAAAAGAGTTGTCAAGGCAGTTGTGGATTGAAATCTTATTTTGATAAAAAAATTTATTCGCATGCTCATATCAGTACTGTTATGTAACCGATAAGATATGCTCGGAGATGTCTAAGGGCAAGTATATTCGTCTAACATGCTGAGTCAACTATTCTTAATCCACGTAAAGTAATCATGCGAAGAGCGAACCAAGTGCACTAAGGTTAGCTAGACCATAATACACTGATTCTAAATAGATAATTGTATTAGTGTGTCGACCCAATAATACATATGTCATGAACAAGCTCGATAAAAGAATAAGCTTGCAAAACTAGGCTATAATAGCAGCATAAGTCGAGGTAGTCCAGAAAATATAAGTACGCTGGATTATGATGAGGGGAGGTACAAAATAATTTAAGTTCACAAAGAAGATAAGACTCGTCCGGTGTTGTGCCTCTACAGTTGCCATACTAACTCCTTGTCTAAGTCTCTAGTCGACCAAATGGGGTATGAGCCTCTAAGTTCTACTATCTGGATAAACACTATCGTCTTATGCTAGCATATAGTTAATGTCATTCATTTACACTTCATTAATGGGTCAAAAGGACTAATTCATTAATGGGTCAAAAGGACTATGTGATACTAGGTTGTGAGGCATACTACCCAGCTTAAAAGAATAAACTAATACTATAACTACCTTGAAGGAATTCTACAAAATAACCTTGCCCTTGTAAATAAAGTAGAAACTCTTGTTAGGGTATACGAGAAAAAGATCTTGGTACTTATTAGGGTATCCTATTGCATTATAAAACTCTATAGGTAATGATCATCTTAAGTCTTAATCATAGTGCTTATAAGTGTTATATTAAGAATAGAGGAGTTACTGGCTCTCAAGTAAAAGAGGATATAATCTATTTTGAAATATGGGTACAAATTACGTGATTTGAAACTAAAGGATAATCATCAAATCACAATATAAATGAACAACTAAAATTATCAAGTTCTATCTACTAAGCACAGAATTACAAAATTCAAGATTATATAATCCTAGCAAACTATATATTATATCATAAAAGAAATCACTTGGCCTACAATCTGAAGGGTTAGGTGGCACAAATTGAAAGATGAAGGAAAAGTTTTAGTCGTCGCACAAATAGCGAGCGCTAAGGTTTCAGAGGAATAAAATATGAATTTAAATAGAGAGACTCTTAATAATATCATGTTTTCTTAAGGAAATATGGTATGTTAATCTCTGTGTTCGATGTATGATCAAGAAAAATATTTTATTCATTCCTCTTGGTTTTCTAAGGTACTGTTATGCTAGTATCAAGACAAGAATTTAAACTTAAAGTTCTCTAATACTATCCCACTATGAAAGTTAGGTTTAGTCCTAATATTCAACCTTGGATTTCTATTGGTTCCTCAATGTTATGATCAAATAATATGGTTAAATTTCTAACTAACCCTAGTAGTGTCTATACTACTCTCAAGTCATTCATAAATATATCAAGGGATAATGGTCAATTAATCTACAGGTAAGGGATGCTAGGGTTTATTAGGTATTCTAAACTTAGTGATGTGTCAATATTCTAGTTGTATTCTTAGTAGGAATGTTACCCTAATTATCATCCTAACAATAATGATTTCTATATTCTAGCAGAAGGCTATACTCAAGGAACTATTAGGGAAGCACATGAATCAAGCAGTATGCAATTATTTAAATAGAATGGATTAGAAGAAAGGTGAGTCATAGTCAAATATGGATGAAATCCTATACTCTAATCCTATTTGCAGGCTTGCTCGGTACAGTAACGTAACCAAGACAATATACTCTCGACCTACATGGGCCACCACTAAAAATATGTCATGTCCCAGTCCTAAAATACGTAGGACTAGAAATACGTAAGCATGCCAGCCGTATATATATGGCAACTCCAATATATGAAAACCATAACACATACGTACGATGTATTATGAACAATAATTCACAAGTGGTATATAATTATCACAAGTCACAGGGCATAACTAAATCTCATCCACAAAAATTATAAAGAAATAAATAACCAATCAACTATATAACTGAATCAAGTATAAGATGCATGATAAGAATGGGTAGTTGGGTGGAGACAAATTCACTACCAAACTAGAATATGAGAGAAACAAAATAAGTACATCATCTAATGAACAATGAGACTCGAAGAGAAGACCTCCTCGAAAGAGAATGGAGTAGCAAGTCCTGATCCGTGCTCCTGCGAATAGTCATGATCGTCTACACTTAGAAAGGGACCAGGTCCTCAGAGGGACATAACAAGATACATAGAAGCATGCCAATAAAGTACTGAAAATAAACATCCAAGGATCGCCTAACCATCTATGTGAATGCACTTTGAGAACAACTTTCCAACAAGTGGGCTATCTGGCTAAAATAGGATTGGCATGATTCTCTCGGAGAATCAGGGGCCTACAAAGTATGTCGTCTTTTGAACGCCAGAGGCCGCTTGGTAACATGGGGTCATCATGACCGGGCATCTCCGGCGGAGCGTACGGGTTACACAAGGAAAGTACAAAGGAGCCAAACGCCTTACTTGTTGTCCTCCCCCACCCCATGCTCTAAGCATGTCATATCCATGACACGATGATACCTCTAATAACTGTCAAGGCTTCTAATAATGCAAATTCTATCAGTAGTTGTCCCTATCCGTCGTACGACCCATACGTACCGATGATCAGCCAAATACGCAAGTTCGTGTCCGACATGAGACTCACACTCGTGTAACAACTGTATTACGGCTAATAAAATATAAGAATATCTCATAATCATGTGGTGGTCTCGTAAAACTAGGTCAACATGTATAATATATAATAAAGATAAAATACGACGCCACCGTCGTTGTACCCAAGTTATTCTTGGACGAGCAGTATATATAGCAGTTAAAATAAATAAACTAAATAAAAGAAATAACTATATGCATTATATGAAATATAAATCACAGTACAATGGCAAGGTATATTTGCCTGGCAAGAAAGCTGCGTTGTGTAAGCGTCCAAGTGTCAATCACAAGGGATCAGAAACTATGGCGTTAGAATAAACATCTCCGGATGCTAAAATAAACATCACCAACGTTCCCGGAATAAGCGAGATAGCTAAAAAATACTACCCTTTCGTCCAATTTGGACACAAGGGCAAAGCGGGTCCACATGTGGGCCATTTTGCACCGAAAAGCGTGCCAGAGGTAAAGGTATCTAAATAGGACAAATTATAGGTGAAATAAATTTTAAACGTCGATACAAACTCAACGGTATATCCAATTTTGGATTCCGGTGAGCCGATCACAAATTCGCCCTTAAAGTCAACCGTGGGGCCCACGAATGGGCGGCTTGGTCAACTATCTCATAATCGCGTAAAACTTGGGTCACAGGACCAACGTGATACCATGAATCCAATGGTGCAAGTTTTATCGCATTCCGATGAGTGTACACAAAATGGTGGAGTATTTTACAAAAGTCGCGATACAGGGTCTTTTTACGGATACGGTGCGATTCCGACGCACACACACACGTCCAAATCAGTTTCCGCGAAAGTCCACACGTCAGGATATACCATATGCGCTGCATTTGGTATGCGACGAGATGGTCTCGTTTGACAGGACGCACTCCGTATTACAAAATTTCAGTTTTGAAAAAATTAAGTTTTTGGTCATTTTGGAGGTCGAATAATTGTATACATAGAACAAATTAACAAAAACTAAAAGAACAAAAAAATTCTTGGTTATATAGAGAAGAAAAATCCTTCAATTAGTTTTTGAAAATATAAAACAGGTTGGTGACAAATTGGGTGTGAACATGGGGGTTTGGTATTGAAATTCTAGACTATTTTGGTCAGTTTTTCGGTCATTTTTATGTTAATTTTTTGACCAATCCGGGACACGAAAACTTGTCCCGCTTGAATAAAAATCCTAGAGGGTTAGTTTGTGAACACACATGGACAAACCGCTCGAGAAAAGGATCAAAGATGAGAGAGATACATCACCGTAAAGATGGGGCGACGGACTGCACTTGTAAGAACCCTAATTCTGAAAATCGTATTTCTCTATTATTATTAATTATGTAATTTATTATTTATATTAGTTATGAGCTAAATAGAGAGATAGATTTTATTATTAGATTTTATTTTGAGATGTTTGAGTATTTAGAGTATTATGGAGCCATTATAAATTTTTTCAAATTTATTCCATGTAGGAGACCCTTTGTACAGTTGCATATGCACCAATATAAATTTTAGAAATTTCTAAGTGTATATATATATATATATATATAGTTTATTAGAAAGAAAAATAAAAGAAAATGGGTTGGATTCCTATTAGATCTCAACCCAAAAACCATTAACCCAAACCCAATAGGAAAATATCAGCAGCCACAGTAGCAAAACCGAATTGCTATTTCCAATTCCGTGTGTAAACTCCACCACCTAAATCCTTTCTCTACGCGTAAAACAAACCCAAGCGTAGAACTCCACCACCGCCTAAATTCCGCTCCGCGCGTAAAGCAAACCTCCGCTGATCCGCGCGTAAAACAGAACTCCACCGCTTAATTCTCTCCTCCGCACGTGTGGGGAAAAAAATATTAGCAGCAACCCACCGCCTCTTTACCTGTAATTACTAAACACCCCTTAACCAAAATCTAAACCAACAAAAAGAAAACAGCAGCAGCAGTAGTTTCTTAAATACTAAGTTTCCCTACCGCCTCTTATCACTATATATATATTACAACTCCTCCAAACCCTAACACACTTCTTCTTACTAAAATTTAACACTATTTGGACGTGTTATACAGAACTTTTGCTCGACAAGTATACCTTGCCATTGAACTGAATTTACATTCCATATGATGCATGCATGTTTATTCCTATTTTTTTAGTTCAATTATTGCTATATAAATTGTGCGTCCAAGGAAACTTGGGTGCAACGACGATATCGTCGTATCATGTTTATTTCTGTAGATTTTGGACCTACTTTATGAGACCACCTTATTATTATAAGGCATTCTATGTTTCATTGGCTATGACACAGTTGTTACACGAGTTGTGAGTCTCATATAGATCACGGACTGCGTGACAGGTCTGGCCTCCTGTACGTATGAGCCGTGCGTTAAGGGATGACTGTTGATAGAAACTTTGTATGCTAGTAGACCTGACAGTTATTTAAAAGTTTTATCGTATCATGGACGTGGCATGCTTAGAGCATGGGATGGAGAGAACAACAAGTAAGACATTTGGGCTCCTTTGCACTCTCCTTATATATAACCTATTTGCTCCACCGGAGATACGCGAGATGACCCATATACTACTTGGCAGCCTCTGTCGTTCAAAAGACGACATGCTTTATAGGCTCTGATTCTTCGAGAGAATCATGCCAATCCCATTTATGTCCAGATAGTCCACATGTTGGAAATTTGTTCTCAAATTTTATTCACTTAGACGGTTAGGCGACCCATTGGATGTTTATATTTCAGTACTTTATTGGCATATTTATATGTATATTTATACGTCCCTCTGAGGACCTGGTCCCTTTCCAGATATTGACGAGCAGGAGTGCCCACAGGAGTACGGACCTGGACCTGACACTACGTACCTGACTGAGGAGGTCTTACCCTCAGAGTATCTGTGATTTATTTCCACTGGTTTGAGATTTTGTAGCTATTTCAGTATAGTCATTTTGTAATGGATTTGTTTCTACCCGACTATCAGACTTAATACACATCTTGATATTTAGTTATATTCCAGCTCTTTATTCCTACTTATTATTTGTGCTGTGGATGAGATGTAGATTGTGTGTGACTTGTTGTGACAGTATATTACCACTAGTGGATTGCATATTCATTTACAGCGTACGTGTGTATATAATTTCCATATATTGGAGTTCGTATACATACGGCTGGGCGTGTTACGTATTCCTAGTCCTACGTATTTTGGGACTGGGAGTGACAGTACTGCTGTGAACGCGTGTAGTGCGCGGATGACTCGGACGATGTCGGCGGCGGTCCCGGCGGCTGTGGCGGTCGGCGCGGGGCGGCGACGGTCGATCGGGGTGGCGCCGACGTGGGTTAGAGTTTGGTTGAGTTAGGGTTTAGAGTTTGAAATATATATATATATATATATATATATATATATATATATATATATATATATATATATATATATATATATATATATATATATATAGAGAGAGAGAGAGAGAGAGAGAGAGAGAGAGAGAGAGAGAGAGATCGGCTTTGCTGGGGGGTTGGTTCTGGCCGCGGGGGTTTTGTAGTTTAAGGAGGGGGTTTTGGGTTAGCTTAAGAATTAGATTTGGGTTTAAGTCATTTAGGTTTAGGTTTAGGATTAGTATTTTTCTTTTTCTTTTCTTTTTTTCTTTTTGCTTTTCTTTTTATTTCTTTTTCTTTTATTTTATTTAGGAATAGTTTTATATTATTATTATTATCAATATTATTATTAGTATTATTAATATTATTATTACTATTACCAATATTATTATTATTCTTGCTATTATTATTATTATTAACATATATATTTATATATTTATATATATATGGAAAAAAGGATATTTGCACACAAAATAAATTCTAGAAAATTATTTTGTAAAGTTCTAACAAAATATCACACTAAAAATATTTTATGTAATATTTTGTAATTAATAATTAGGTATTTATTTAGTTATATAAATCAAATAACTGTATTATCTAATTAACTAAATAATTAATTAAATGGTTATCCACAAATAGGTTAATAGTAAATAATATGTAATCTAACAAAAATGGAATGTACCAATTTGGCACGGAAAATTATGGGCTACTAATTGTAGAAAACTTAGAATTAGAAAATAACCATAATTAAATTATATATATAATATCTAAATATTTAATAATTAATCTATGGTTGTTACACTAATGTCATACTAACACCAAGGGATTGAATTTCTATGCCACGAAAGGATCCTACATGTAGTGTCTCTTGTGTAGGCTATTTTCTATGAAGGGAGATACATGTTTTTGGGCCATCCTATATTATTAATGTCCAAACCACGGTGAAGTATCCTAATATAATCATTGGGCTTTAATTGTTTTGAAAAATAATCTAAAACAAATACAAGAAATATAAAATACACACAAGATACCTATTTTTTGGTGAGGGGGTTTACAACCGCCATACCAGAAGAACCCACAATGTCTGAGGGGTCCTGGACAGACCATGCAAGGTGTCCTCCATCTCCAGAAGAACGGGGGAGAGATCCAGACCTCCTCCGAACAAGCCTACCACCTTGTTCTTCTTCGACATCTTCCTCAACGGCCACATCTACAGTCTGCAAGGGAAATATAGGGTCTGCGGAACCAGAGCAACCGGTAATCAGCTTTACTCGAAGAATTGAGAGTTGAAGCCAGAAAATCTGATCTTTCGTCAAATTATAAAATGACGTACCAGAGGGAGGTGGCGTAGGTTGTGACTCGTCCAGCGATGTCATAGCCGTCCCCATGGCTTCTATGTCGTCCACGGATATGTGCTCCAAAGGGGTATAAGGCTGCTCCGCCAAAACAACATCCAACCCCTGAGCCCCCGAAGCCTCAGGTGCTAGTTCTGAGATACCTACACGAACTCCGGGGGAGATTCCTCTTCCGATTCGGCGTAGGAAACCATCGAAGCGGTTGCCCGCCGGGGACGACCTATTTTCTCCTGTGTCTGCAAATGTCCAAACATATTATAAGAGAGGGACTTATAAATGGGACCGGGAAGAATCAAGCTAAGAGGATTTACGGATACCGCCATAGCATCTAAATATGGTTCTACTTCAGAAACCATTAGTGCAAGGGGTCCTACGTCTTCGCTTGCGGTCCCCTCCACAGGGGGCTTGGTCTTCGCATTTGGTCTCATCTCTGGGACCACATCGGTCCTCGCCTTCTTGGAGTAGCGAGCATGCTGGGTCCCCGCCTTCAGTTTGCGCTTCACAATCGGAGGATCATCAGAAGGAGACGTCGTCTTCTCCCTTCACCGGTTGATGTGTCCAGCTCCACAAGCAGGGGCCTAGCAACCCCCTTACCTTTCTTGGGCGTTCTGCGGCCCTTTGCCTCGGGAGACATCAACAGGGTGCCCTCGATATAACTCCTCTCTGGGTCAAAGTTAGGCGGCGGGGTGTTGGCCATACAATAATACTTGGCCGCCGTACATAGTATTCTCGGCATGACCCCGACCGTTGGCAATTAGAACTGAACTTTGGTGCCAGTTGCATTATAATAACTCCAGGCCCTAGCTCCATCAAGCAAGCTGCCATTGTATCCGAGGGAAGCACTCGGGTGGCCCAATAAAAGCTGAGCATATCTAAATTGACGGACGAATCGGCTGGGCAAGTAGGGCTCTACGAAAATAACAGCCTTATTCTAGTACACCAGATGGGAGGGACATATGGCTTAGAGCCAGCGAAAGAGCCGGCCAGACAGACTTCGAGGCCCGTCATCATAGTGAACGATATTTTATTCGTCGTTGGTAAACTCTGGCTTAGACATGAAGAAGGTCCAGCCATTCATGAAAGAGAGCTCCCTCCTACCAGCAGGGACGATGTCGCATCTCCACTTCATCAGGCGATACTTGCGGATCAAGGCGTCAACAACCACCATGTCTTTGTCAGTCCCGGGGCTCATCAAAGACCCGTGATGCAAGAGCAGCCACCCCATCAAGTAATGGTAGGGAAGCTCAATTCGATTGAAGTGACCTCTACCAGGGTGATCTTCGAACTTCACAGCAAAGGTACGGAAGGCTGCGATGGATGCAGCACACCATGGCAGGTAGGAGGGCCAGCTTATAGCCGAAGGCCAACTTCACAGCCGGTAAAATAAGGGTGCGACTGATCCGCTATGTCATGCCAGACCTACCCGGGACTACGCAATTGTGCAACCAGAGCATCAGATACCCCGCCAACACGGCCTTCGAGGATAAATTATGGGTATCCATGTAAAAATAACTGAGCTCCTCCTCGAGGCCACTTAACTCGTCAACTGGTTCGTCCTCCTCCTTCGAGGAACCTCCAGCCTCCTCACCCTCGGGGGCCAGTTCCCTCTGCTCCCGGATGAAATCAGATACTTCTTGCTTGGATTGGGGGCCTCGAACATGAACTTTATTGGACTCCTTCTGCTCCGGGAAGAGGTAGCGAGTCCAAGTTGTGATATGGGAAGAAGACCCCACAGTAGATTTCTTCCTCTTCTTCGAAGATCTCTGGCAAATGCCATGGTGGCATAGCAGTTCCTGGTACACCGCCAGGACCTCGGGGTTCTTCGCTTCCAACTCCCCGAGTTTTTCATTGCTTGGGGTATACTCTTCATAGGGCTCGTCGCCCCAAGGAAGCTTTGAGACGACATACATCTCATGCAAAGCCGGGCCTATCTCGTCGCCAGGTGTAAAAAAGGTTCCTGTGCGAAGATTGTACAGCTCTATCAGGACAATAAATAGGGGACGATTAATCTCCAAACCATAGCAGGTGTCCCTCACAACGAAAAACAAGTCTGCAACCCTGAGCTCCCACTCGAACTTCTTCAGAATCCACTGGGTCGACAGACGACACCAGGAAACGTTATAATGAGCCTAGCTGAGAATCCGTAGCTGCCCCAGGGGGTAAGTTCCCTTCTTGGCGACCTGATGAAGGAAGGTGCCCGCCGCATATATGCTGAGTTTTCGTCCAGTTCACTTCCAACAAGACCAGGCTTCGGTCCCAATAAGAAGTACGAGGGTGACTCCTTCGTGCTATAAAACTCCTTATTGTTTTTTTGGTACCACACCTGATATTGCCGAGGAGAGCTCCTTGTTGTTCAGGGGTCAAGTTCCAGTCCATCCGCTATTGACCCATCATCACCTTCAAGTTTGATAAAGAGAGGTGACGTTCAAAGAAGGGGAATGACATCTCCATCTCGCGGAACCAAAATGACAAGTTCTCTCTGGTCACACCCATGCCAGACTGAGAAGACTCCAAGGCATCGCCAAACAAGAAGTACGACTTCTTAAAAGTGCCGTTGCCATCCCCGACATGGATCTCCCCTGCGTTTATCTGGCTCAGCATGAATAAAGGACTTTGCTCGCCAATCTTCTGTTGTCGCCCAAGAGGAAGATCGTTATCAATCTGATCCTGGGCAGTTGCAACCAGGTCCCTCAGATTCATGTTTAAGGGTAGCGCGTTCCGTCCGAGGACCAGCTCGCCAGAGAGTGTAGTGGGCAATATCACTGCAAATTAAATAAAGCAACACGGTAAGATCATCAAAAATAGCATATGCGGCCTAGATACATATGCTGCCGAGAAGACCATGCAGCTGCAGTATACATGCGGCATAGTTAATCATGCGGCATAGTCACCTATGCGGCCGAATAAACTATGCGGCACGATGGGTCATGCGGCTTGGTCAGTTATGGGCAAAGGTAGACATGCGACCGAGCTACCCATGTGGCAGTGAGAGGTTGGCGCATAAACAAATCCATGCGTCCAACTGTGCAAAAGTGTCTTTGTGTTCAGAACTTCACTTTGTCTTCCCCGACGACCTACCCTGGACAGGATGCTGAACGTCGACGGGGAAAGACGGAGGGTCCGCCGCAGCGGTGCGACCCTTCCCCTTACTGGCCTTGGCCTTGGCGGCTGCGACGGTGGCTGAGGGAATGACTTTGGGAGCCATGACAAGAACAACAGTAAAAAGAACAGGAAGAAGAGGATGAGAGAAGGAAAGAAAGATTTCTCTCTCCTTTGCCCCCATATATATAGACAACAACATGCGACTGAAGATAAGGCGGCGACTGCTCAGATCCTGAGTCGTCTCTATCCCCGTAACAACCACGGATGACGGTGACTCCTCGATTATTGGGCCACTTTATCCCATGATGGCGCAGAATCCCAAGAGATCTCCTCGAAGATCGGACCAAATCCACTCAAATTAATGACTTGAAAGTCTGTCAGAAGTGCCTATGCGGCAACGTATGTATGCGGCACGTTAAGTCATGCGGCTGAAAAGTGATTAACCATGCTTCTTATTCAAAGTATTTCAAACTTGACACTTTGAAAACTTTGAAGGGGTCTTGTAGAAGCATGAAAAATCTATAGTCATGCGGCTTATATGCAGGCCACATCCTCATACTGAAGAAATGCCCATAGTCATCCCCCATGTGACCTGGACAGACAAAGAGAGCCGAGTCGTATAACATGTCCTCTGACACGGCCTCCAAGGGTCTGCCACAGTTCCAATCTAAACACTTATGGCCCTGATTGCATCGAAAAGTGTGAGAGGGACGGCGACACACCATCCGGCAGAAAAGTCACGTCAGGCATTAATGACTTCGTCAGAACGCACAGAGCACGTATGCGACTACATGACCCATGCGGTCTTGCCAACATACGACCAGAGTGTCTAGTCGATCACGAGAGCACGTATGCGGCTACACGACCCATGCAGCCTCGCCAACATGCGTCTAGAGTGTCCATTCGACCAAGGCCCAAACGAGAGCACGTATGCGGCTACATGACCCATGCGGCCTCGCCAACATGCGTCTAGAGTGTCCATTCGACCAAGGCCTAAACGAGAGCACGTATGCGGCTATATGACCCATGCGGTCTCGCCAACATGCGGCCTAGTTGTTATGCGGCCTCCAGCTCCAAAGATCTTCCCGTTACAACTGCAGAGATCTTCGCATAGTTGGTGGTGACTACGTGTCCAGCTGACCAAGTCACGCCCACAATGGGTTGATAACAACTCCGAGATCTCATCAACAACATATTTCAATCAAGACCACGTGACAATCTGTCCACGACATGAGGCAAGAGTTGCAACCGCATTATGTTGAATGAGCCTTATGCGACCACAAAATAGAGGCATATGCGGCACCATAGCCCATCAACACGATGACTATAAATATGAGCAACTTGAACGTTCTAAAGGTCGGACCGCGACTCCATCACCGCGGTCCCCTCCTTCCCCGCACCGGAGGTCTAGGATTTCGTGAGGGCCACAACCTAGTGCTTGATCTCCGTCCTTCTCCTCCTCCTCCTCCCGCTCCTCCACCTTGTGCAGCTCCGCACCCCCCCTTCCGGCCTCCACGCAGTCCTGCCCTCATGTCACCTCGCGTAGCCCTTCCGAAAAAAATTTGACAGTCCTACCAATTTGAAGGACTGCCAAAATTTTGACTGTCCTAAAAAATTAACATATTTTTTTAGGACTGTCAACATTTTGACAGTCCTTCCAATTGTTAGTACTGTCAAAATTTTGAGAGTCATTCCAATTTATAGGACTGTCAAAATTTTGAGAGTAATTCCAATTGGTAGAACTGTCAAAATTTTGACAGTCCTGATTATAAAAAAAAAAATCAATTAAAAATATACTGCCCGATGAGTAATATTTGGAAGTAGCAAATTTGTAATTATCAAGGGTAAAAATTTAGACTGTACTGAGTCTTTTTTGTAGTGCTTGATCAAAGGCCTTGCTCACCCTATCCCCACACCCAACCCAACCCAACCCAAACCAAACCAAACCAAATGAAGCAGACCCTCGATGTCAAATAAAATATTTACGATCTTGCCACAGTCAGTCTTACAAAACTGAACTAAAAGAAAAAGGAAAAACAAAAAACAAAAAACAAAAATCCACTCCATTCGCTCCAGAGACTTCCAACAACAGGTAATGCTCCATGAATAAATAAAAAAAATCTCCAAATTTCCTTCCATCTGCTGATCCTATCCAGTTTATATTTCTAGGGTTTAATTCATCTACAATTCGATTCGCTTACGTTTCTTTCAATTGGAGTTCTTGCCTAGGGTTTCGACGTAGTGATCGATTTTCCTAAATTTGTTTTTGTTTCTGTTTTTGTTTCAGGAACTATGAGTAGCCGCTCCAGCCAGAAGATTTTCGTGGGGAATCTCCCCGGCGACATACGTGAGAAAGAGATCAGAGATATATTCCACAAGGTTTCATTGTGTTTTCTCATTAAATTTTTTTCCCCTATGGAAACTAGGGTTTTAGTAGAGAGAGAGAGAGAGGGAGCACCAAGTTAGAACGGAGGAGGATGCGAAGAGGAAGAGAACCGTCGACTTCAAGATAGTAAACTATATAAAAGAAAAACTAAATCCAAACTCCAGTTAATCTGAGTGGACTTTCATAGCTTGTTGAAACTGGAGTTAAAGAACCCCTTTAACTCTTAAATAGATATAATGGATTTTTGTTCGCGGGTCTCTTTTCGTTTCTTGAACGAGTTCATTCCAAGTTTCGACTAAAATGTACACGAGAAGTGTTTATGTGAGGGACGAGGGTTCGTATTTATATTTTGGCGAGGGGCTAGTATTTATACTATCCTTACAAGTTCCATGTACTTAATGCACCATGTTTTAAATGGAAAATGATATGTTGCCCGCGGTCTGTGATCGCAAGGACTTGGCAAAAAACTAGTGGAAGTGAGGATGTATTGAGAGAAATTAGACTGATGCCGATAACAGATATGAACAATAATAAAACCTAAGTGATCGATTAAAACATTATCGATATGGTAAGCACAAGTAACTAGTTAATTTTGATACACTATCACACACAAACACTCTCTCACACAGACATCTACGAGCAATACGGAGATTGTGCTAACTGCAAGGGTACGAGGATGAGCCACTGGATTGATCTATAAACCTGGGTTAGGACGATTTGTTTAATGCTAGGTGGAAGCAGATCGTTTTCAATGAGGACTTAGACAAGTTCTTTTGAACTTACATGTTTCAGTGCTTATATGCTTGACTTCACTATGCAGTATGGACCTATTGTGGAGATTGACCTGAAGATTCCTCCAAGACCTCCAGGTTATGCCTTTGTTGAGGTAAATTCATATACTCGTATTTTTTGTGGTGAAAGTGTCATAAATAAAATAACAGCTCTCTTTAGAGCATCTCCAACCCTATTGTCTTGTTATGTATTGAGATTCCTATGTGGCATGAGGCACAAGGCAATGTCTTTCTTAGGTGGCAAGATTATATTCACACAAGACAATGAGATAGAAAAGTGTTCTCCAATGCAAAAGTATTGAGAAGACAATAAAAAGTACTTTTTTCAACTTCCAAGACAACTTTTCCTCTTCTTCCTTTTTATAAATATTTTTATTCATAATTGATGATGTGGAGGTAAAGTCATTGTGAAGTGCATTGTCTAGAACAAGACAACCAACTTCACAATGTCTTTGCCATGTCATGCCATGTCATATTCACAATTTATTTGACATTTGCATTGGAGAAGGACTTTTTAAAGGAAAACTTGTCATTCCTATGTGCAACAATTTTTTTCCAAACTCACAATAGGGTTGGAGATGCTCTTAATTTATAGGGTTTCCTAGCTCAATTTTGACTTTGTCAAATAATAAATTCAGCAAAACTCAGATGGTTGTAGATTGTACTCATCGGGGTTACAGTTGTAAAATAGATACTGTGTACATGGAGCTATATATGTTTGCCACTATCTGATTTTATGCGTGTAAGCTTTTAGCAATAACATCTAATTTTGCAAGGTGTTGATGTCACATGTTTGCTGTTTTTTAGTTTGAAGAAGCTCGTGATGCTGAAGATGCTATTCGTGGCCGAGATGGTTACAATTTTGATGGTCACAGATTACGCGTAAACATATTTTCCTGACCCATATTTTGATAGTTGCAATGCATTGATATACTCTCTCTCACCTTTTCTTAAAACATGTTTTTGTGACTGTAGGTAGAACTTGCACATGGTGGAAGAGGTTCATCATCTTTTGATCGTCGTAGCAGTCACAGCAATGGGGGAGGCCCTCGCGGTGGTGTCTCAAGGCGCTCAAACTATCAAGGTACACTTCATATTAGTTACTAGTTTTCTTGGTCTCCTCGTGGGTGTGTTCTTCTCAGGCTTTCATTTGATATCCCATGCAGTGGTGGTTACTGGCTTGCCCTCTTCTGCATCATGGCAAGACCTGAAGGTAGAGTCAATTTCGCCATTGTGGTTTGTTTTCTTTCTTCCTATCTACTTCAAATATGATGTAATTAAATGGTTATCGTCTGCAATTAGGACCATATGCGTCGAGCTGGTGATGTTTGCTTCTCTCAAGTATATCGTGAAGGCGGAGGTGAGCTAATTTCTTATATTTTATTACAGGTTAACTTTATACATTTTCTTCAGTTTGTTTGCTATTGGAAATGCCTTTTATTTTTTCTCATAACCGTTAACGAGAATCATCCTTGCTCAGGACAGTCCTGATTCTTGATAATAAAAGATTCTGTAAGATGGAATAATAGGATTGATTATTATTGAAAGAGAGATTATATATATATATATATATAGAGAGAGAGAGAGAGAGAGAGAGAGAGAGAGAGAGAGAGAGAGAGGAGAGGTTTGGTCTCTTCCTTATTCTTCTATCCGATGTGGGACTAAAGCCCAATAAATAATAATACTTATACTTAACACTCTCCCTCAAGTCAGGTTGGAGCATAGATATCAATCATGTCCAGCTTGTTACATAGAAAATGAAAAAGTACCTAAAAGGGACTTCGTGAAAATATCTGCTATCTGATCAGTTCTCACATGGTGAAATGTTATCATCCCCTTTTGGTATTCATCATGAACGAAGTGGATGTCGATCTCAATATGTTTTGTCCGTTCATGAAATACGAGATTGGTAGCAATGTGGATGACTGACTGATTATCACACCACATATCTACACCACATATATGTTATTTTCGATCATGCTTCTTCACCCAGCTCCTTTAGAAGATTCTATAGATATAACCTCTACTGTGCCATGAGCAATAGTTCGATATTCTGCTTCTGAACTTGATCGTGCGACCACACTCTGCTTCTTGCTCTGCCACGATACTAAGTTTTCGCCAATAACCAGATGTTGACCTTCCATCTGTAAGACTTGCACCCGAGTTGGCCTCTCTAAAGCACTTAAGATGAGTATGTCTCCGATTCTTCATCCGAATTTTTTTTCGAATTTTGGGATAGATAGCGCAAGATCCTGAGAACTTTCTGTCAATGCGGAACTCGTGGAGAAGCCATAAATCTACTTGCGACACTTACAACAAAGAAAATGTCTGGGCGAGTCATGACAGCCAAGTAGTTGAGTTTTCTAACCACCCGACGATACTGATCAAGATTGGACATCAGTATCCCCTCATCGGGGAGTATCTTTACCCCTGGAGCCATGTGTGAGGTTGCTCCTTTAGCTTGCATCATTTTTCCTTCAGTTAAAATGTCAAGCATATTTTTTCGTTGAGACATTATGATGTTTTGCTTTCCCTTTTTGACTTCAATATCCAAAAAGTATTTTAACGATCCCATATCTTTGGTCTGAAAATGTTCACATAGAAACTTTTTTAGCCCTTTAATACCCCGGTTGTCATCTCCCGTAATCACAATGTCATCAACATAGATACCAAGTAGTATCCTTCCGGCTGATATCTGTCGGTAAAATACCGAATGATCTTTCTTTGATTGACACATGCCAAACAGGGTAACAACATGCGTAAATCGTCCAAACCAAGCACGAGTTGATTGTTTGAGACCGTAGAGGACCTTCCGCAGATGACATACTTTACCCTCCCTTGCAACAAATTTAGAAGGTTACACCACATACACTTCTTCGTCAAGATCCCTTGGAGAAATGCATTATTCACATCCAGCTGAAGTAATGGCTAGTCATAGTGGACGGCTAAGGCCAGGAGCACGTGCACATAGGTCATCCTGTCAATTAAGGTGGTCTCAAAATAATCTTTACCATAAGTTTAAGAATATCCTTTAGCCACCAGGCGAACTTTCAGACGATCAAGAGTGCCATCCGGTTTCACTTGATTGTGAACACCCATTTGCAACCTAGTGCCTTCTTACCAGTAGGCAAATCTACCAAGTCCCAAGTATAGTTCTTCTGAAACGCACACATCTCTTCTTCCATAGCGGTACGTCAATTAGGATGTTTGAGCCCTTCCTCTGCAGAATTGGGGATTTGAATCCCGTCAATAGTAGCCACCAAGGACTGTCTGACTCGCCAGCCCTTTGTAGTTGTCGACATACAAAGGATGGTTGCGACATGCACGACGGGGGCGAACCGGCATATCAGACGATGGTGAATCAGTGGAGCTGGAGGACGATGGCTCTACGACCGTGAGCACCATTGGTGATGCTTGTTTTGTCAGGGCTGGTGAGACTAGCGATGCTGGTTCTGACTGAGTCGGTGTTTGCGAACCGTCAGACTGGGAGACAAGCTCGGCATGGGAGGGTACCCTTACGGGGGGTTGCTGTGTTTGAACTGGATACACCAGGAAATCCTCTTCTGGTTTAACTTTTGGAACAAAATATGTAGTTGGTGGGAGTTGAGGAAACTTGGTTTCAACAAAGGTAACATCCTGAGACATAAAATACCTATTCAATGTTGGGAAAAAAACGATACCCTTTCTGAACCTTAGGATACCCAAGAAAAATAACTTGATTGCTTTTAGATCCAATTTAGAAAGAGTAGGTCGAGTATCCCGGACGTAACACAAGCAACCAAAAATTTTGAGAGGTAGAAAAAATGACACGATTGGGATATAACAAAAAAATGGAGTATTGCCATTGAAAACAGAAGATGGCATGTGATTGATCAGATAACAAGCTGCGAGGACCTGCATCAGACCAAAATTATCTGAGAGTACGTGCATGAATCATAAGAGCACGCGTTGTTTCAAAAAAGTGACGATTCTTGCGTTCGGTCACACCATTCTGCTGTGGTATGTAAGGACATGAAGTTGACAGGAAGTTTGGTGGATGATGCCATGTTAGAAATACTCACGACCAATGTAACTCCGAAAATACTTAATAGGAACTCCAAATTGGGTTTGGATTTTCTTGCATAAATTGCACCAAATATCAAATAATTCGGAGCGATTTTTATCAAGTAGACAAAGGTGACGTGCATAGTCATCAACAAAGAAAACAAATACTTAAAATCCATCACAGATTCAATAGGGCAAGGCCCCTATACATCAGAGTGCACTAGCTCAAAAGAAGCTGATGTAGCTTTATTTAGACTCACCGTATAGGATATCCGGTGATGTTTAGCCAAACTACATGATTCACAATGAAAAGGAACTGAAAAATTTAAAGACGAATATATCTTCTTGAGAGCTTGGATAGATATGTGACCTAACCGACAATACAACTCAAACGGATCGAGTGTCACGTCGACACATGCAACAGAAGAATTCATGTCAAACAGGTACAAGCCTCCAGCCACGTGCCTCTTATCGATTGTCTTTCCAGTTTTCAGGTCCTGAAAAACACAACCATCAGAAACAAATGTTATCGAGCAGTGCAAGTCATGAGTAATTCGACTAATTGATAGTAAACTGAATGGGTTTTCTGATGTATGCAATATTGAAGTGAGTGGCAGACCGGAAGAAAGACGAGTACGTCATTTTCCATGAACTTTTAGTGAACTGTCATTCGCAACAGTAATATCGATCATGACACCGATAAAAAATCTCGCAATATATCTGCGTCGTCTATCATGCGTCGTCTGTCATGTGATCAGACGCACCAGAGTCAATCACCCATTACTTCGACCTTACCACACACGCCGTTGAATATCCGATTGTGGATCCAGATGTAGAAGTGTCATCACGACGTTGATTTTGGAATTCAGCCGTTTCAGCGAATTCTGCGTAGGTATTTGTCGTCATCTGCACGAATAGCTTGTCATTGTCAGGAGCATCTGATACAATGTTGGCGGTAGGTGCTTTGGGACACTGCTACCGAAAGTGTCCTTATTGACCACGGTTAAAACATGTCCGCAGTCGGCCTCCATCACGGCCACCATCATCTCGACCACAATTTCAGCCAGCATTTCGGCCACCACGTCTACCACCATTACTATCACGGAATCCATCACGAGCAACATCCAAAGCAGATCGATCAGCAGGTGTGTCACTCGTATCAGTCCCAACTATTTTTGTTGTTCGTAGGATACGAAATTGGGCTTCCAGCAGAGATGGAACCTCCGTCCCAGCAATAATCTGAGACCGTGCAGAGTCTGCAACAGGACGAAGGGAGGCAAGACATGAGCTGCTAGCATCGTGTCCTTGCCTCATTGATATCCGTCGTCAACGGTAGCACACGATCCACCTCATCAGTTAGTGCCTTAAAGGCACGGAAGTGGTCCTTATGTGACTTGTCTTCTTGATCAGTTCGGTAGACTCTGAGTCATAGATGCGAGACAAATCACGTTTACTATCAAACGCAGTCGCAAGGACCTCCCATAAGTCCTTCACTGAATTCGTGTTTTGATCATGTCCTTAACTGATGGTTCAATCGAATTCATCAACTGTGTAAACAGTCGACTGTTATCCGTCTTCCATTGCTCGTATGTGGGATCACTCACTGCTGGGGTGTTGTCAGTAAGATGTTTTGACAACCACATTTCCCGAAGTATCTCCTGGACCTTCTTGTGCCACGTCGAGTAACCATCTGGACCTTCCAGTCGTCGATCGATGAGTCGAATCGATGAAATCGTTGTGCCAGTGCTCGGTGTTCCCGCCACTGCGTTCCAGGCACCGGTATTGTCAGCACTGCTACTTGCCTCAGTGTTTGTCATCCTTCAATGTTTTCGATTCGACTGTCGTTTGGTCGTTCCGACCCGATAATCACACAAGCCAGGACAGAAAAGCAACCCATGTTACTTTCTGTTAGATCCTGATGTGGATACTGGGTCAGGAACAGAGATTTACGCAAACCCAAGTTTGCTCTATGTTAACTCATGATACCCTCGTCGAGGTTCATGCAAACAAATCATTGTTTACCCTCCGAAGATCCCAATGCCGACTTTTTTTGTTTAAAAAAAAAAAAACTAGGGTTACGTTTTCGGGGTTAGATGGCTGTTGAGTATGCATGGTTAGGGTTAGGGTTTGTGTGAACAAGGGACATGGGGAGAGGATGGCGGCTATAGATCTAGGGTTAGGGTTTGTGGAGGGGTTGACGAGAAAGAAGGGGGGGGGGGGGTCGACGAGAAGGGGGTACTGTAGGGGGTACTGTAGCAGCAAGGGGGAGCAGGGGGGTCAGCCGTCGGGTGGTGGGGGGGAGAAGTATTTTTTTGTAGGGTTTGAGAGAGAGTAACTTGGTTCTGATACCATATAAGATGGAATAATAGGATTTATTCATTATTGAAAGAGAGATTACATATATACAGGAGAGATTTGGCCTCTTCCTTATTCTTCTACCCATTGTGGGACTAAAGCCCAATACACAATAATACTTAACAGATTCAAACAATATTAGTCTATTAGAAATTTAGAACATGGAAATTTATGCAAACTCTATCAAGGTAGACCTGCAGAATTGAAGTCTCGACCGATTTTCTTAAATACTTAAACTTTATAATTCCGCACCAATATTGCAAGGCTTCTCAACAAGCTTAGATATGATTAATTTTTTTTACTTATGCTTTAATTTTGTTTTTATGCTTCTATATTGAACAATGGAATGGGTTATATGAACTTGGTCTATATCACATTTTAGGTATATCTATATCTATATTTCTATTTATTTGTTATTTTACTTCATGTTGTAGATCATATTATTTGTTAAATCTTCAAAAAGTTCAGGACCTGTTTGAATGCCATTAACAATTTTAATTGAAGCACTCAATTTTTGAATGACACACAAAACACACTCATCCTGCTCATTCTGGAAATTCTATCTTCTATCGCTGTCTATTCAGAATATTCTTTGCATTTTGATCTATTTATGCTTTGTGACTGTTATGAAGGTAACACCAACTAAAACCCCCTCTTTCTAGGTTTTCTTCTCCTTTTGCTCACTGTTTCCCCCTTTCGGCCTTTGTTTTTAACTTGTAGCTTTTTTCTTGGTCAAATTGTCTTTTGTATAACAAAAAAATAAAAAAAAATGTTTTTGCTCTATATCTGCAGGCACTAGAGGGGTTGTAGATTATACAAACTATGAGGATATGAGATATGCGGTAGGCTTATATCTCTGCTCTCATCTTGAGTAGTTGGATCTCAGGAAATTTTCATAAAGTTTTTCTTAGTGTTTGTCCTCTCTTTGTAGATCAGGAAACTTGATGATTCAGAGTTCAGGAATGCATTTTCCCGGGCATATATAAGGGTATTACCTTTTACCCATCTTATGTGTAACCCCCATTTTCTCTGTTATTCCACTAAGATCTTTGATTTGTAGGTTAAGGAACATGATTCCAAGAGAAGCTTATCTAGGGGTCGCAGCCTTAGTCGTTCCTATTCAAGAAGCCGAAGCCGCAGCCACAGTGCAAGCCCAAGCCGTGGCAGAAGGTATGGTATAGAGAATTACTTGTTCAGAACATTGATGGGAACCAAATTGGATTATCTTTAAGCTGTGCTGAAATTTTGTGCAGCAAATCTCCTAAAGTTAAGAGAACACGCCGTTCTTTGTCTAAATCTCGGTCAAGATCTCGTTCTCCTTCAGCATCAAAAGGACGCTCTTTGTTAGGGTATGCCCCTTTTAACTGCCAATTCATGTGAATTTGCCATATTTGTTAAATTGGTATGGTCCAAGTTATTTCATTAAATTTGAAAATCCTTTGTTGTATTGGCTTGCGATCTTCAACCCCTACCCTTCCCTTTCTTCTTATTAGATGTCTGAAATCATTGTAGTTTTTTTTTTTGTCTTTCAGTCTTAAATAGCAGGTTGTATTATATTTTCTTGGTAGTTTATCCATGTTAATCTCTGATAAGAGGTTTGTTTGGTCCAATTGCTGTTGATGGATTGCAGAATTTGTGGCCAGAACTCTAGTAATGTGTTATCTACTCTAAAGGAAGTTATTTTAGTGTCCATTTAAAGAATATGATATCTTCTTGTCTTCTTTCCTTCGTTAATGGGAGATGGTTTCGACTTCTTAGTTTGATGACTACCCTGGTTTACTATCAACTTCTATCCTGCATAATTTGTTTGGAAATTTTTGACAGTTACTTTAGCTTGACCAGAATGTTACATGAGACAGTTGAGACATGTATAGATAGGACACTAATTCTAGGTTGCATGTGTACAAGTTACTTGTTGAACTTGATCAGTCTTATTTGGTTTTATGTGGCAACTTGTGTAGGGGTCTGCTTGATGGGAGTAGGATAATAGGATCCCACTATTGTCAAAGTTGAATTCTTAAGACATGATTGAAAAATGAAAACCTAAAATAAGAGGTATGAAGTAACTATTTGGAATTCCGAAAGCTTGCGTTGGTAGGGGGCTATTCTTAAAATTGAATAGTGGAGAAGCCGAGAAGGATTGCTATAACCAAATGTAATATCATCAAGGCTTCTTATTTTTCTTACCAAGCCAATTTGAAGTACTATTAGTGGGGTAGGAAATGTTTTTTGTAAGCAGACCTGGAGTTATATATAATTGGCAGGAACTTCCTTTAGTTTCATTTATGGAATGAAATAGTGTACTAGTTTGTGGGAACTGTAATATTTCAGTTCCATTTTTTACAGCGTAAAGTGGTATGGATGTTTGAAAGCTGTTGTTAAGTGCATCCCACCCACATTTTGACTACGTTCATAGCAGCCTGCAAATAATGAACAGAATGCTACAACCGATCTCCTTTACCATGAATGATAAGCTACATACACGAGAAACATGCACTTGTTTCTTGTCTTTCTCTTGTGACGGGTTGTCATTTGGGGTTCTACTGCTGGCATGTAAGCTTTACTTTGTCTTCATTTGGTAAAATTTTCCAACTTCTATAACAATGATGTTATATAAAGTCACTTTTGTGGAAACTATGAAGATAAATCATAAAGCATAGATTGGTAAAAGACATGATTTATATAACTGGAGATTTCCAAGACATGCATACATATATAGTCGGGTATGTATACATGTTTCAAATATTTGAACTTGGAGGCCTGCAAGTCATTGTTGTGACTCCAGTGATGCGGAGAATGTAGGAAACACAATCACATGATTTTGAAAACCAGTGTCGTGTATGGGCCGACTTGCATTCAACATGACATGAATCGGCCAAGGACACGCCAAACCAGCACCTTCTCCATTTTGTATTATGTCACTTGCTCCATGTCCATGCAACTGATATCGTTGATGTTAGAACAATGCTGATGCTGGTAGTTATAGTTTAGTATACTTGAAGCACTCTAGGGTCGGGACAGAATAATAGTTGTCCAGTGGAGTCGTTGGAAGTCAATGTCACACTAGTCATTGACCTGGATGTAATTAACAAGGATTGCCGTGTGCTCTGTTTCAGAGTAGATATTCTATTTAAAATTTCATGTATTTCATTTATTTGCCAAGAGCGTCTGCAAAAATGAAAAAGGTTATTTATTAACATGAATAACTTTTATGGTACATCACATTCGACCTCATGCATGCTTCAATTCTTTCATTTACATTGTTTTTTTTTAGTGAAAAGCTGTCGGTTAACTCAAACTTAGACATTTACGATTCATGCTTCAAAATCTTCTGTTAGACACCAATAAGCCTTTTAAAAGCTTACTATTCCTGTTCCAATTTTACTTCCCTGGAGAACTAGTAGTTTGAGTGTCGCTTCTGTGCATCTTTTATGCTACTGTAAAAAGGCAACTTACCTGCAGCTCCTGATGTTCTCTTTCATTTGGTTGCTCCGTGGCTTCCATTTGTGATATTTCCAAGTGACTGGCGTGTTTGAAGGCACTCAAATCCATCTGATTATTATGCATTTTTTGAAAGCTGCCCTCTTTGTTTTCTAGATATGGGCTTATGCGGCGATCTGGGGATTGCATATTAGGAACTTGGTTGGACACTGTCATATGTGGGCTGCTTTTGGAATCCACAGCAATTTGATTCTAATGTCTGGTACCCATTGGAGCCTAGTGGGCAGAGAGGATTGGTTGCAAATTAGAGCTGGATTACCATGATTCTTTTTGGAAATTGGACTCAATACATGTCTTCTCAAATGCATCACTCTTATAGGAGCACTCTGGAGTCTGGATGGAGATTCTGGTGTGGTATTGAATAACTAATTCTGCTCTTCTGATAACTATAATATAGTTTTGTTACATTTTTGCTCTTTACAATCATGGCATTTAGTTTGGTCATTGACTGTTTATATATTTGCCCTGATTTATAAACTTGCCAATCCCCAAATATCATTGGGTGTCATCATCTTGCACTTTGAATGAAGACCTTTGTGCGTGGAACTATTTTTAAGAATTGGATGCTGCTAAATATTTTTTCATGAGCTTTCCTTCTTTCCAATATGGCATCCCTGTTCTGGAGGAGGCATCAAGTATTTAGGATCCAGGTGTCTTAAAGCAACATACAGGTATTAAATTCAGTTATGAAACTTTTTGCAGATCGCGATCAAGATCCAGATCCCCTGCTACTTCTGTAAGTCAATCATATTTACGGTTCTTTCTTAAGAATTTTATGATATAGAACCTCGTAGAGTTATATGTGAAACTTAGGCAGCTTAAAGTTTTTGACATCGTCTTCACAACCATGAACCATGCACCATCAACGCTATCATCATAATCATCATCATATAATCTTTTTTTACCTTGAAAAGGACGTTGATCAAGAAACACGACTCAAAAGTGGGTGGTTTATGAAGAGATTGACCAAATTTCAGAACGTGATATCACACCCGACAGAATGGTGGCAAAAAAAGAAAAGAAATACTGCAAATGCATTTCTTTTTCTTTCTTTTCCTTGTATCTTCTTTTTAAGGTACGCGTAATCCTATGAATAATAATTGTGAAATGGAAGGTATTTCTCTGTTGCACATTCTTCTATGAGATTGTGAGATTGGTTACCAGTTACAAGTTCGGAAAATTGTTGGTTAGGACAGTTAAAATTGACGTGTGGGGAAATGCCGAGAAGTCCAAGCTATCACTAAAAATATATGAATTTAGGCTGGGAAACTAAATCATGGAAAACTTATTTCTGTAGGTGGGTATATTTTTTTGTCATGGAAATAAATAGTGCATGGTTGTACATGGGTCAGTTGGGTCTAGCTCAAGTCCAGGTCAGTCATGTTCGGGTCCGAGTTGGGTAATATTCTGGTATCGGGTCAAGGTCGGGTTCGGTTCGGAGTAAGGTCCGGCGGGGTCGAGTTTGAGTCGGTTCCAGTTAGGGTTGGGTCCTAGTCGGGGCGGTTCTGGAGGGATCCGGTCTAGTCAGGTCCGTGTGGGGTTCAGGTCCTGGTTAGATTCAGGTCACTAAAAATTATTTATGATACTAACAAAATTATGATGGCTGAGAGATTGGCACCATGTTCTTTTCGGTAGTAGTCTACAACCCTAACCAACTAGACTACAAGGTGTTTAAAAAATGATTAGGGATCGAATTATTTTAGAACAAAAATGTTCTAGTAAAAAATGATTGGGTATTAGTCTACAGTCCTAACAAACTAGACTATAAGATGTCTAGAAAATTATGATGTTATTTTGGAATATTACCGAGAATTATATTATCCTAGGAATATTTTTTTTGGACATTGATTGAAAATTTATATTTGACATGTGTGGTAGATGTATAATATTCTTGGGTAGTTTGTAGTAAGATGCAAGGACACTCATACAACACGACATGGTTTAGACATAGCGACACAGATTTGGCACCTATTTTTTATTATAAAAAATTAATTTTTACTGACCAAACCCCGCCCCGAACAGGACACAAGGACCCATGTCCAACCGGACCCAGATCAATCATACCCGGACCCAACCTGACCCTGATACCAACCTGGACCAGGACCAAGACCCGACAAACCAATCCCGGACCCAACCCTGACACGGATACAACCGGACCCGGGCCCAGCTGACACGCACCCGATCCAGACCCACACTCAGTCGAACGAGACTGACCTAAAATACTTGATGTGTTTTTGATTAACCCAAACCAGAACAATAATTTTATTACCATGGGATATTAATATACCCGTGTATTTTGTGGGGAATATACTCCCCATTTTCCATGATTAATGGGAGAATTGTTTTCCCAGGCATTCAAAATTCTTGGGAATAATTTTTTATACTTCAAACGAAACATGGTAATTAGTTTCCCAATCCTAATGTTTTTCGGGAATAGAAAAATTTTCCGTGTTACACCAAAATGACCTAAGGGATTATATTGATCTAGGAACATTGTTTGGGCTATATGACTAACTAACATCATGCCTGTTGAATCCCATGTTTCACGGACACTCATACAACACGACATGGTTTAGACATGGCGACACAGATTTGGCACCTATTTTGGTGAGGTTCCTAGTGTATTTTGGAGTGCCTATGCTATGTCTGATACTTTTCCAACACGATGCAGCATGGACACTGCATGAATCTTTTGGAGTGTCCGAGCTTCCTAGTTTGTAGTAAGATATATTTATTGGTTATTCCTTGTAAACCAAAAATTGTAACAATCTAGTCGGTTAGAATGGTGGACTCATACTTGAGATGAGAGATCGAATCCCACTAGCAACAATTTTTTATCTTAAAAAATTAATTTTTACTGACCGTACCCAGACCCGAACAAGACACAAGGACCCAGATCCGACAGGACCCGGATACAATCATACCCGTACCGTACCCATCCTGACCCTGAAACCAACCCGAACCCGGATCAGGACCAAGACCCGACCAAGACCCAACAAATTCCGAACCCAACCCTGACACAGACACAACCAGACCCGGGTCCAACTTACACGCACCCGACCTAGACCCACACTCAGGCGAACGAGACTGTGACCTAAAATACCCGATGTGGTTTTGATCGACCCAAACCAGAACAACAATTTTATTCCCATGGAGATAAATATACCCATCTATTTTGTGGGAAATATGCTTCCCTTTTTCCATGATTAATGGGAGAATTGTTTTCCCGGGCATTCAAGCATTCAAAATTCTTGGGAATAAATTTTTATAACTCAAACGAAACATTGTAATTAGTTTCCTAATCCTAATGTTTTCCGGGAATAAAAAAATATTCCGGGTACGTAGCCTAACTGACCTAAGGGATAATATTGATCTAGGAATATTGTTTGGGCTATATGACTAACTAACATCATGTCTGTTGAAACCCATGTTTCACGGACATTCATACAACACGACATGGTGGCAGATTTGGTACCTATTTTGGTGCGCGTCCTAGTGTATTTTGGAGTGCCTATGCTATGTCCTGATACTTTTCCAATACGATGCGGCATGGACACTGCATGAATCTTTTGGAGTGTCCGAGCTTCCTAGGTTTTCTTAGTCATCTACTTGGTTGCTCAAATCACTGTATTGTTCCAGTTTTGACATTAAATACGCTTCCATCGAATAAAATTACCTGTCAATTTTTTCAGTGATGTTTATTCTTTAGGGGCAGTTCGTGCTGACATGGTGAGCAAGTACACTAAATTATATAATATTAGGCTAAAACATATTTACCAGTTTGTGGTGTACAACAATTTCTTTTGTTTTCTCGGTCTTTTTGACTAAAGTTGTAATGCAGCCTCACAAGAAGAGATTGAGTGAAAGCCTGAAGAAGCGGAGCCCTAGCAGGAGTTTATCAAGGTCCTGATTCCCTTACTGTACAATGCTTATAGTTCGGTTTTGCTATTTTGCCTGCTTGAAAGTTGTAGTAGTTTATATAAGGAAATGATATCATCTCCTACTACAGGTGAGAAAGTTCAAGCTCAGCCAGCCACTTGGTGACCGGGTGACCACATAGACCCTTTGAAGAAAATGAAAACTAAGCTTGGTGGTGGCAAATTAATTTGGATAGTGAATGAAAGTCTGAAGAGTGCAAATGAACTACATTGGATGTCGTTTTATTCCATTTCAGTAACCTTTTTAATGTTTTGATCGTGTCGAAGTCGTTTGTCAGAATTGCAGCTTCTTTTTTGTAACCTGAGGATATTTCTTACGAATTGCTATTATGTTGTGTACTATCCTTCTGGTTTACAGTACCTGGTGTGTTTTAGTTTTAGTATCTAAATGTCTGAAATACTTTTGTTGCTAATTTAGTTGATTGCATTGTGTATAAGAGCTTGTTTGGCAACACCAACAAATTTGCCATGAGGCCATGATATCAACATTGGAACAGTTTAATTGTTGGGCTGAGTCAGACCAATGAAATTATCAATGGGATAACATTTTGGATGTTTGGATTGTTGGAAGTAAATCTAATTACCAGAACAAATGTTTGCAAGATTTTTCTCAAACTATTGTGACCGGCGGTTAACATGGAAAAAAGAAAATTGTTGCAAAATTCCTTGCAAGAGAGCAATGAGTCTTCTTTTTTAATGTCATTATCTGTCTGTTGAAATGTTGTTGAAGTGTTTGCTGTTAGGTGCTGTTTGGTTCTCCGAAGTGGAGAAGTGGAAAACTAGAAAGACATTTTGCATTTGTATTGCGGTGAAGTGGAACGAAGTAGAATTTTTTTTGTTTGGGAGCTTTGAAGTAGAGGTTAGAAGTGAATTTTTTTAAAATTTGGTGTTTGGTTGTCGTTGAAATGTGAGTGGAAATGGGCAACTTTTTGTTGAAGGAACATGAATAGTATTAAAGTATTAGTATTATTATGTTATATTTCAATATGTGTGGACATATATGTAATATTCCTATTGCTATATATATATGAGTTCAAACCATCTCTAAAGGAATTAAGCGCTTTATTATTTTCTACATGATATTAGAGCCACTCCATCTCTAAACCCTAATCCTAGTTGCCGTCCACCTCTTCGTCTCTCTTAAACCCTAACCTTAGCTGTCGTCGTCGCTGTCGTTCCTCCCTCTTCTACTCTCTTTCACATCTGCCCCTCCCTCCCCGTCTGGTGTCCCTCTAGTCCCTTTTGCTGCTGTCGCTGTTCTGTTTTCGTCGTTCCGTCGCTGTTAAATAAAAAAACAAAAAATATCATTGGAGTCCGGTTTTTCAGAGAGTAAATTGTGAGAGTTTTGCAAGAATCTCGGAACCTCGATAACAACATCATGATTTAACAAAGAGCAAATTGTGATAGTTCTGCGTGAATATTTGTTCATGGCTTGGTATCCACATTACGATTTAACAGAAAGCAATCTGTGATAGTTTTGCGTGAGTCTGTGTTCCTGGTTTGTGTGTTCCATCTTCCATTTCTGTCAAGAATGTGCGAGCTAGTATTGACGGAGTTGATGTGAATATTGAGCTGTTCTGAGCAAAGATATTCGAATCAAGAACCTGAAGGATGCCGAGCCTGAGGTGAATAACAATGATGACACCATCAGTGTCGAGAACACAGTCGGGGACACAGAGCACTGGTTCGACGGTTTCATCGATTACTAGTCGATCGGAGGCTAGATGGTCCGGATGGCTACTCCACGTAGCGCAAGAAGGTCGTGAAGACGCTTATGGGAATGTGGTTGTCAAAGCTTCTCACTGACAACCTTTCAAAGACGGATAATCCTACATACGAGCAGTGAGAGATGAATGATGGCAGATTGTTCATACAATTGATGAACTCGATGGAACCATCAGTCGAGGATATGATTCAGAACACAGATTCGGTAAAGAAATTATAGGAGGTGCTAGCGGCTGCGTATGATAGAAAGTGCGATTTGTCTTGTATTTATGATTCAGTTGTCAGGGTCTACCAAGTTGATCAAGGGGACAGGTCATATCAAGATCAGTACTTCCGAGCCTTTATGGCCCTAACTGATGAGGTGGATTGTGTGTTACCTTTGACAACGGATCTCAATAAAGCGATGAATCAATGTCAGCAACTCTATGTTATGGCATATCTAGCCTCACTTCGTCCTGATGCGAATTCTATACAGTCTCAGATATTGCTGAGCTGAGGTTCCAACTTTGATAGAAGCCTATCTACATTCGTGTCATACGGGCTGCGAAAGTAGTTGGGACTTATACGAGCGATACACCTCCTGAGTTGGTGCTGTTCGTGGTGGATTCCGTAGAGGTCGCGATGGTAGACGTAGTGGCCGAAATGTTGGCCATGACGATGGACGAGATAGTGGCGGTTGTGATGGAGAACGACCGCGCACATGCTTCAATTGTGTTCTACCAGAAAATTTTCAATGGCAGTGTACGACCAATGTTGCATTGGATGCTAATGACGAAGAGCGATCCATGAAGATGACTTCAGAGACCTATGCAAAATTTGCTCAATTCCAAGATTAGCGGAATGGTGGAGCCTCTACATCTGGATTCACAGTCGGATACTCAACGACGTGTGTAGTAAAATCGAAGCAATGGATGATATATTCGGATGCGTCTGAACACATGATAGACGATGTAAGTATTTTGTATAATTATGTATCTGTGGACCGTGTGACAGATATTACTATTGCGAATGATAATTCTCTAAAAATTTATGGAAAATGGAGTACCCGCCTCTCTCCCAGCCTGCCACTCACTTCAATTTTACACACACCTATAAACCCGTTCAGTTTATTATTCGTTAGTCGGATTACTCGTGACTTGCCTGCTCGGTAACATTCTTGTGTTTTTTAGGAACTGAAGACTGGGAAGATTATTGGTAGGGGGCATGTGGCTGGAGGCTTGTACCTGTTTGAATTGAATTCGTTTATCGTCTGTGCCGACGTGTCCCTCAACCCATTTGAGTTGCATTGTCGGCTAGGTCACCCGTCTACCCAACCTCTCTAGAAAATGTGTCAATCACTAGATCTTCGAGTTCCGTTTAATTGTGAGCATGTATCTTAGCTAAACATTATCTTGCACCTTATCCGATTAGTTTGAATAAAGTTGTTTCACCTCATTTTGAGTTAGTACATTCTGATATATGGAGTCAATGCCCTATCGAGTCTGTGTTGGGGTTCAAATATTTTATTTTCTTTGTTGATGACTACTCGTGAGTCATTTTTGTCTACTTAGTAAAAAATGTTCCAAATTATTTGATATATGGTGTACTTTTTATATTGAAATAAAAAAGCTAATTTGGGGTTTCCATTTAGCATCTTCGGAGCGGCAATGGTCATGATTATTTGTCTCGATAGTTCACTTACCATCTTGTTAGACATATGATTATCCACCAAACTTTTTGTCCCTACACATCATAGCAAAATGGCGTGGCAGAACATAAGAACCGTCACTTCTTAGAAACAACTCGAGCACTTATGTTTCATGTCCGTACCTCTAGAAAATTTTGGTTGGATGCTGTTCTTAGGGCTTGTTATCTGATTAATCGTATGCCATCTGTTGTCTCTAATGACATTACTCCTTTTTCTAGGTTATATCCCAAACTTACTCTATTTTTTCTATCCCTCAAAATGTAAAATCTCCTTCCTAGAAAATCGTATATACCCTTTTATTTATTTAATTATTAATTAAATTGTAGTAATTAGGTCCAAATAGGAGAAATAAATTTTTAATAATTTTTATGTTAGGTGTTCGGGCACTTAGAGGACTTGTGGGACCATCAGGAATTTTTCGAAATTTATTCCATGTAGGAGACCCCTTGAGCAGTTGCTAGCCTAACGATGTGCAATACCCTATCCTATAAATTTTCTTATGAGTATATATATATGTATATACAAATATATATATATGTATATATATTTATAAAGAAAGAAAGGAAAAGAAAAGAATTAAATAAGTATATAATAATAATACTAATATAATAATAGTAATAATAATAACAATGAACTACTATTCCCATCCAACTTGCATTAACACTTAGCAAATGCCCAGACCCCCTTAGCATACTTCCCAGACCCCCTTGGCCGCACTTTTTCCTCCACAGACCCTATAGCTTAGCGGCTTCACCCTTTGCAACCCGCGGAGTCCAATCCAACTTCTCTCTCTCTCTTAAAATATATATAGTATATATATATATAATAGCTCTCTAAAACCCTAACCTAGAAGCTCCAGACTTCCTCTTTCCATCTAGAGCCGTCACCGCAGCCAGAGAAGCCTCCCCAAGCCATCTAACCATCCCGTCGAGGCCGACATCGCGAACTGCAGTCTCCCACTCGAGGCACCTTCGCTCCGGCGTGATTTTCCGTCGACTCGCTCTACCCAACGCCGTTCCGTTTTCATAGGTATGATCTTCCCTTAACCCTCTCCAATATTTGTTTTATAGTCAACCTCGGATAACGTGTGCCTCTAGGTGTAAAACAGCGCCCAAATCAGCGCGAGCAGACAGAATTCTGCAATCGCAGAATTCCAGAATGACCACCCATATTGCCGAGTTCGTATCTCCCACCACAGAGATCCGAATTCGGTGATTCTTTTTGATACCTGTAGATTACATGACCTAGTTCATTTTCTGTATAATAACTTTGTGCTATTAGTTGCTGTGGACAAAATTGTATTTGCCACAAAACTGCGCGCACCCACTTTTTCCGGTTTTCTAAAAGTTGGAGATCGGAGCGCGCCCCGCCAAACGGGACCGCCCCGCAGTGTGCCAAGTGTACCGAATGGTGCACGCAGCATAATCGGACACGTGAAAATTGGTGGAGACTAATTTGGACGCGTGTGCGCGCCGGAATCAGGCCGTATCCGCGAACACATTCCGTGTCGCCACTTTTGTGGAACTCGCCCGTATTTTGTGCACGCTTGTCAGATTGTGACGAAACTTGCGCCACTGGACTCGTGGTAACACGCTGGTCCTGTGACCCAATTTTCACGCATTTCTGAGACGGTTGACCAGATCGCCAATTGGCGGGCCCCACAGTTGACTTTTTGGACCAAATTATGTTCGGCTCATCGGAATCCAAATTTGGACATACCGTTGGGATCGTATTGACATTTAGAATTGTTTGACCCATAGTTTGTCCCATTTAGAGACTGTTACCCTCGGCACGCTTTTCGGTGCAAAGTGGGCCACATATGGAACCCTCTTTGACCGAAAATGACCTTTTTGCCCCTGTGTCCAAATTGGACGTAAGGACAGACGTTCCTAGCAGTTTGATACCTTCTGAGACTGTTGGTGATATTTATTACAGCTTTCGGAGTTGTACCTACCGGATCCACCGATACCAGGACGAAAGTTGATATACAAACATCAGGCAAGTGTACCTTGCCAACTCTGCAGTTTGTTACCTATTTTCTTATCTCATTATATTACTGTGCATGCTCAACCTAGGACCGTTTGACATACTTAGCGTCCGATTATCAGTCGGGTGCCAACATCGTACGCGGTGTTGGGTAATGTCATCTAGATATGGACATACGTGACACTTTATCTTCTCGTACTTGTCTTACCAAGTACACTTTGACCTAGGACACTGGACACTGATCATGAGACAGGATCTTTCCGAGATGTTCGAGGTGATTCTGTATAGGACTTGCATAGATTCTATATTCTAGATACATTATGACTTGTGCATTAGTTATGACCCCGCTGACATGGACGTGAGACGTTATGTTCATGATTTGCGTGGTTACATTGGGTGGGGAGAGACACACAGACTACAGGCTGATTATATATATACACCCCTACTATTGTGAGGCCAAGACTCTGAAGCCCGAGCTTGGCCCATTACTCATTATTACTGCTACTACCGGCTCCCCTACATAGAGCTTGTAGTATGCTTCAGCCTGAGTTCTAGTGCTGCTCTCATCTTGCATATCACTTAGCTGGTTATTTTAGTATTCCCTTATTGTTCCATCTATTGCTGGATAGATTCACAGGCTACAGGTTGATATTATTATGTCGGCTACTCAGTCTCCCGCTGAGCTAGACCACCTCATGATACCCCTGCTACAGGCTCCCCTACACAGAGCTTGTAGAGGTTCAACCTAAGTACTATTGATATTCTCTCCTGCATTTATACAGATGTTACATACTTACCCTGCTTATCTCATTGTTTGCTGCACTGTTTATATTCTGGCTTGTATTATTTTCTGTACCTTGCTATGTCCCCTGAGGACCTGGATATGGATTTGTCCCCAGATTTTGCAGACCAGGTTTACCCCGAGGTTTACGGGACCGCAGCAGGAGGAGCCGATCCAGGAGCCGTACCACCATCTGAGGACGAGGTCTTAGCTGAAGACTTCTCTTGAGCATCCATGTTCATGCTCAGTTTTATTTATTATTTCAGTCTTTTATTTTCTGGTCTGTGGAACCATTATACTAGATATTTATTGGGTTGTTCCCGAAGTACTTTGTGAGACTTGCTGATGATTTACATTCCTTATTTATTCTGTGGATCATATTTTACATCTTGTGTGATGGGATTAGTTGTGCCATGATTGTCGTAGATTTGTTTTACAGCTTAAGTATGCCCTGATGGATCCATTAAATTGGGTTTGTCCATCGGTGCGTACTGCTGGCCATTGCCACGTATCTAGTCCCACGGTATTTTGGGATTGGGGCATGACATGATTTTTGTGGTGGCCCATGCAGGTCTACGACAAAATTGTTTGGTTTCAACTTAGGGACCGAACCAGCCTGCCCTAAGGATAGAATAAGTTCTAGGATCTCATCCATTAATTAAACCATTCTTGAACTCCATATCGAACTCGAAATTGTTACTTGATTTGCATCCTGTGTTGACTCCTATGAGCGTTCTTATAGTTTATCTTTTGGTTGCAGAGAAATGGATCCCAGGAACGGAGACGAGATTCCTTTGGATACACCACACGACTCTGTGGTTACTTATGGAGATGGAGTGACTCCTGGAAGTGGAGGACAAGCATCGCGGAGCGATCAAACCGGTCAGCCTAATCCAAGGTTCCGGAGAGATGACATCCCACCCCTACCACAGTTCACTCCCCAGATGCCAGCTTTCCCGCCAGGACAAGCCATGGACGGGCAACAAATGTTCCAGATGATGTATGCTATGATGCAAGCACAGCAGCAGATTCAGCAAGAAGTCCAACGTCAGGAGGCCGAGAATCTGAGAACCAGCCTGGTATCCGCATTGGAGCAGGCAAATCCACCATCGAGGCGATCGGCGTCGGGATCTATCACCGACTTCCGTCAGCTCAAGCCTCGTACCTTTTCTGGTAAAGAGGGACCAACAGAAGTTCATGAATGGCTCACAAACATTCAGCATCAGTTGGAAGCCGCAGAACTTCCGAGAGAGAAGTGGATGACTGCAGTCAGAATGCAGTTAACGGAGAATGCACATCACTGGTGGTTAGCAGAGGAGATGAGGCTCGGGCAGGACCGAGTCACCTGGGAAGAGTTCTCCAGACTCTTCAAAGAAATGTACATTTCGGCAGTTGCACGATCAGAGCTCAGAGACAAGTTCCACCGCCTTATCCAAGGCAGCATGACAGTGGAGGAATACAACGCGGAGTTTATACGCCTCAGTCGCTTTGCCCCAACCTTGATTTCGACCGAGGAAGAGAAGGCTGAGAAGTTCTTTGATGGGCTGAAATTCGAGCTTCAGAGATTGATTGGCTCAGTCGCACCTACATCTTATACCGACGTTCTCGCAGCAGCCCGACGCATGGAGCGCGTCACCAGAAGGGAGTCGACCCTGAAGAGGCATATCACATCAGCACCATCGAGGACAGGACATGGGGAAGCAGCAAAACGGACCCAGAGGAGTATGCCTGAGAGGACAGCGCACAGAGCCATATCTCTCCCTACTTGTCATCACTGCGGCAAGATAGGTCATATTGAGAGAGAATGCAGACGCAAGTTGGGACTCTGCCTAGCTTGCGGTTCCAACCAGCATCAGACCAGAGAGTGCACCGAGCGCAAAGAGGGAGCACCGAGATTAGCTTTGCCTGCACCACGACCAGCTTACCCAGCAGTAGGAGCACAGCAGGTAGGAGTTGGAGGCGTCAGGCCACCAGCCCCAGGAGGGAATCAGCAGAGACCAGCCCTGGCACCACAGGCAGCTTTATTTCAGCAGGCTCAGCAGCAGCGAGGCCAAGCACAGGGGCGAGGACAGGCATTCACTTTAGCTGTTGAGGAGGAGGCTACAGCAGGCGAGGTTATCGCAGGTACTATTTTAGTAGCTTCACTACCAGCTGTAGCATTATTTGATTCTGGAGCATCGCATTCATTTATAGCAGCTAGCTTTGTAGCCACCCATAGAGTAGCTACCGCACCCCTTCCGAAGATGAAGAGAATTCTGTCACGCCCCAGTCCCAAAATATCGCGGGACCAGACGCGTGATAATGGCCAGCAGTACGCACCGATGGACAACCCAATTTAATGGATCCATCAGGGCATACTTAAGCTGTAATATAACAATAAGTAGATCCAGTGGTACCAGTTACAGTCTATACTAATCTCATCCACAACAGATAATCACAGATCAAATGACAGAAATAAAGTAAATAAATAACTAACAAGTCCCAATAAAATATCTCGGAGAACAATCCGAGTACAGTCTGCTACATCAATGAAATAGACTGAAAGTAAATAACTAGAAACTGGAATAAATGAGTATCTCAAGCCAATACTCAAGAGAAGTCCTCTGGTACGATCTCGTCCTCAGATCCTGGCTCTGCTCCAAGGTAGGCACCTGCTCCTGCTAATGCCAATGCTCCGGTCCCGTAAACCTCGGGGTAGATCTCGTCTGTAATATCTGGGGACATAATCCGGATCCAGGTCCTCAGGGGACAGCAAGGTACAGAAAATACAAGCCAAAATAAATGCAGTGCAGCAATAAATGAAACAATAGGGTAAGTAAATAACCAGCTAAGTGATATACAAATGAGAACATTATTCCATACTCGGGCTGAGACTACTACAGGATCAGTGTCGGAGAAACCCATAGCAGTATTTTCTCGAAGGGCCAGAACTGGTGCCATAGCTCTGTGTCAGAGACTAAGACACATCCAGATGTCAATATATGATATAATCAGCCTTTCATATGGTAACACTCTCCCCACCCCATGAAATCTCACGTCTCATGTCCATGACACGCAGGATCAAGACTAATGCAACAAGTCATACTATATCTAAGAATATAATGTCCAAGTCCTGTATCCTATACAGAATTACCACAAATATCTCAGGAAAATCCTGTCTCATGAATAGTGTCAAGTGTCCTGAGTCAAGCGTACTTGGTAAGACAAGTACAAGAATATATAGTGTCACGAATGTCCATCTCTAGATGACCGTACCCAACACCGCGTGCGGTGTTGGCACCCGACTAATAATCGGACGCTAAGTACGTCACACGGTCCTAGGTTAAGCATGCACAATAATGTAAAAGAATCAAAGAGAATATGTAACAAGTCTGCAAAGTTTGGCAAGGTACACTTGCCTGGGGTCCTGACTCCAACTGTAGCTCTGGTCTCAGTGTGATCTGCAGGTACTACTCCGGTTGCTGAAACAAACATCACCATTAGATTCAGAAAATATCAAATAGCTAGAAACGCCTGTCCTTACATCCAATTTGGACACAGGGGCAAAAATGATAATTCTGGGTCAAAGCGGGGTCCACATGTGGGCCACTTTGTACCGAAAAGCGTGTCAGGGTCAAAGGTCTCCAAATTCACCAAACTTAGTGTCAACAGGTCAGAAACGCTGATACGAACCCAACGGAACTTTCAGAATTGAATTCCGATGAGCCGATCACAAAATCGCCCGTCAAGTGGAGCCTGTGGGGCCCACGATACGCGATTTTGTCAACGTTCTCAGAATCGAACCAAACTTGGGTCACAGGACCAGCGTATTGCTACGAGTCCGATGGCGCAAGTTTTGTCTCGATTCGACGTGTGTACACGAAGTTACAGCGTGTTCCAGAATCGACGGATACGGGACGGTGTCGGCGGATACGCGTTGATTCCGGGGTGCACGCACCTCCGAATCGACTTCTGCGAAATCCCACACGACCGTATCAACGTCGCGCACAGTTCGGTAAATACCGCGTGCGACCAAGTCGTCCCGATTGACAGGGCAGACTCAGTTCCGGGGTGAAACAGGGCGTTGATTTTCCTGTTTTTCGATCGCGGTTTGCGATCACCACAGGACGCGATGCACCGAGCGGGTTGCACGGGCACCGAGGGGGTCATACAGGCTACGCAACGCAACTGACGAAATTGAAAACGGGTCAGCGAGGAGAGAGAAAAGAGTACCTGAACAGGGCTCCGCGAAGACCGTTTCTCACGTGTCCGAGTCGTGTCCGTGTCCTGTGCTGCGTGTCCTGTGTCGCGTTTAGGTTCTAGGGTTAGGGCTAGGGTTTCGATCACAGCGGCTGGGACTGGGGGATTCGCCGGAGGACAGCGGCTCGGGCGAAGGCTCGTCTGCGGCTGCCGGTGGCTAGGGTTGGGGAGATCCGACGGAGGAGGTGGCCACGAGTAGTGCAGCTAGGGTGGAAGAAGAAGGACGAGTCGGCGGAGAGATCTAGGGTTTAGGGGGGTTGCTGCGGGTGCTGGCCACGACGGAGAAGGAGGAAGAGGGAGCGGGGTTGGCCGGCTAGGTGGCGATGGGCGGTCGAGGAGAGGAGGGGAGGAGGATGATGACGGCGCGACGGTGATCTGGGAAGGAAGAAGAGGGAGAGGGCTAGGGCGGAGAGGAGATCTGGAGACGGGTCGACGTGGTTCTGGGAGGAGGAGGAGGGCGGAGCTAGGGTTCAGAAGAGGGTCTCGACGGCGGAGCTGGAGAAAGGCGGCGGTGGCGCGTTAGGGTTTCGGTCTGGGCACGAACGTCGAGGGTTTTTAAGGCTGCCGGAACAGTGTTTCCGGATAGAATTAGGGTTTCGGGTTTCGGTTACGGGTCTGCGGGTCGGGTTCAACATGGATCCGACCCGATCCGCTACGATGGGTTAGCTTGGTTTGGTTTAGGGTAGCGGTTTGGTTTGGTTCAGCCAGGTTTGGTTTATTTCAAATAAATCCGGTTTATTTTAAGGTTTAAATTGGTTTATTTTTAAATAGTTTTTAGGGCTTTAAATGGGTTTTCGGAGTCCAATAAATTCACCAAAAATTACCCCGTGCTCGGTTTTCCATTTTATACCATAAAATATTATTTCCATAATATTTTAATATTAATTAATAGTAATTAAAAATCATTTAATTAGAAAATACCTAGGTTTTAATGACAGAAAAATCCTGAAAAATTCTAGAAAAAAATTCTTGGAAAAAATCAGGGGACTTACAAATTCTTACGGGAGGTGAAATTATTCCGGTTAGTGACGTCTGTAAATCATGTTCTGTAGTCGTTTGTGGCCGAGAAATACGAGCGCAATTTCTGATATTTTCTATGCCGGATTATGATGTCGTACTTGGTATGGACTGGTTAAGTCAGTACCATGCGACTCTTGATTGCCGACTTGGGCGGGTTATATTTAGACCGCCTGGACATCCGGAATTTGAGTTTCTCCGAGGAGCAGTAGAGCAAGGAGCTCAGCCTACTCTTAGGGTACTATCTGTAGAAGGGGAGACAGGTTATCCAAGAGTCATATCTGAATTTGTGGATGTATTCCCCGATGATCTTCCAGGTTTACCGCCTGATCGGAAAATAGAATTCACAATAGACTTAACTCCAGAAGCAGAGCCAATCACTTCAACAGTTTATCGGCTAGCACCCAAGGAGTTAGTGGAGTTGAAAGCACAGGTTGATGATCTTTTGGAGAAGGGTTTCATTCGGCCCAGTGTTTCACCTTGGGGAGCACCCATATTATTTGTGCCAAAGAAGGATGGAACAGTACGGTTGTGTATTGATTACCGGGCACTAAATGCTGTAACCATCAAGAACAGGTATCCCTTGCCACGTATTGATGACCTATTTGATCAATTGAGTGGCGCAAGGGTATTCTCGAAGATTGACCTTCGATCCGGCTATCATCAGATCAAAGTAAGGAAGGAAGACATCTCGAAGACAGCTTTCAGGACGAAGTATGGGCATTATGAGTTCTTGGTGATGCCGTTTGGTTTAACCAATGTGCCAGCAGTGTTTATGAGCTTAATGAACAGAGTCTTCCATCAGTTCTTGGATAAATTCGTGGTGGTGTTCATAGATGACATTCTCATATATTCCAAGAGCCCTGAAGAGCACGAGGAGCATCTCAGAATCGTGCTGGAGACCTTGAGGCAGGAAAAGTTATATGCTAAACTTAGTAAGTGTGAGTTCTGTATGGACAAAGTGCCTTTCTTGGGACACATCATATCAGGAGAAGGACTTTCAGTGGATCCAGAAAAAGTTGCGGCAATATAGACTTGGCCTACACCCACATCAGTTGCAGAGGTGAGAAGTTTTTTCGGACTTGCGGGATATTATCGAAGGTTTGTAGAGAATTTCTCGAGGATTGCAGAACCGATGACGAAGCTGACACGGAAGGACCAGGAGTTTATATGGACAGAAGACTGCCAGAAGGCTTTTGAAGAACTGAAGAGAAGATTAACAACAGCACCTATCTTGACTCTTCCTTCAGGGTCAGGAGGTTTTGTTATTTACAGTGATGCATCAGGCAGTGGACTAGGATGTGTTTTGATGCAACATGGCAAAGTCATTGCTTATGCGTCAAGACAGTTGAAGGTCCACGAGAAGAATTACCCAACACATGATCTGGAGCTAGCAGCAGTTATTTTTGCATTAAAAATTTGGAGACACTACCTTTACGGGGAGAAAGTAGACATCTTTACAGATCACAAAAGTCTGAAGTATGTATATACTCAGAAGGAGCTTAACATGAGGCAGAGACGCTGGCTCGAACTAATGGTAGATTTTGACATTGATCTGCAGTATCATCCGGGAAAGGAGAATGTTGTTGCAGACGCACTCAGCAGGAAGCCTACGGCTTATTTCTTGACGATGCAGCCCGAGTTATTGAGAGATTTGCAGGAGCTACAGATAGAGGTCGTCTTACCGGGACAGACTGGATTGATGGCTAATCTTGAGATTCAGTCATCACTCGTAGAGAAGATTAAAGAGGCATTGCCCACCGATGCTAGATTCCGAAGACTCAAAGAAAGGACAGAAGCCGACATGCAGACATGACTTCGCATCCACGAAGACGGGACATTGAGGTCTGGAAACCGCTTGTATGTTCCAAATAGAGAATTGAGACAGGAGTTAATGACCGAAGCACATAGCTCTATGTACTCTGTTCACCCAGGAGGAACCAAGATGTATCGGGACTTGAGACAGTATTACTGGTGGCATGGAATGAAGAGAGAGATAGCTCACTTTGTAGCTAAATGTCTGGTATGTCAACAAGTGAAGGCGGAGTACCAGAGGACAGCAGGATTATTGCAACCACTTTCGATTCCAGAGTGGAAGTGGGAGCACATCACTATGGACTTCGTCACGGGTTTTCCCAAGAGTCCAAGTGGGAGAGATGCAGTGTGGGTAATAGTGGACCGACTCACCAAGTCAGCCCATTTTATACCCTTTAGAGTGGGTCAGTCTACATAAGCTTTAGCTGATTTATATATGAGGCAGATCGTGAGATTGCACGGCATACCAGTCAGCATTGTATCGGACAGAGATTCGTGCTTCACATCGCACTTTTGGAGGAGCATGCAAGAGAGTCTTGGTACTCGTCTGAAGTTCAGTACATCTTACCACCCGCAGACAGATGGGCAGTCGGAGAGTACTATTCAGACCTTGGAGGACATGTTGAGGGCTTGCATGTTAGACTTTGGAGGATCATGGGAGGACCACCTACATCTTGTAGAGTTTTCTTACAACAATAGCTATCAAGCGAGTATTCAGATGGCTCCGTTTGAAGCATTGTATGAAAGAAAATGTAGGTCTCCTGTGTGTTGGAGTGACGTGGGAGAACGTCAGATTCTGGGACCCGAGTTGGTGGTCAACACCGTAGAGACAGTCAAGAAGATTCAGGGACACTTGCGAGCAGCGCAAGACAGGCAGAAGCAGTGGGCAGACCTCCATCGTCGACCCTTGGAGTTTAAAGAGGGTGATCACGTCTTCTTGAGGATATCACCGACCAGAGGCACCATCCGATTCGGAGGGCGCGGCAAGTTGAGTCCAAGGTATATTGGACCATTTGACGTGCTCGAGAGAGTTGGAGAGGTGGCATATCGACTTGCGCTACCACCTTCACTGGAGGTAGTACATGACGTATTCCATGTATCGCAGCTCAGGCGATATGTGGCAGACAGCAGTCATGTCCTCGACCATTCAGAGATCACCATTGGGCCGAGCTTGTCATACCAAGAGCAACCCATGGGAATCCTTGATCGTCGAGAGAAGGTATTGAGGAACCAGTCTATTCCCTTGGTTCGCGTAGCATGGAGGCATGGCGCGCCAGGAGAATCAACTTGGGAGCGCGAGGACGACATGCGCAAGCGTTTTCCGAACCTATTCGCAGACCAAGGTATGAATTTATATTGTTAATTTATATCTTATACCATCCTTGCATTCTATCGTGGCTTAATTTTAATTTCGAGGACGAAATTTTTACAAGTTGGGTAGAATGTAAAACCCCCTTCCTAGAAAATCGTATATACCATTTTATTTATTTAATTATTAATTAAATTGTAGTAATTAGGTCCAAATAGGAGAAATAAATTTTTAATAATTTTTATGTTAGGTGTTCGGGCACTTAGAGGACTTGTGGGACCATCAGGAATTTTTCGGAATTTATTCCATGTAGGAGACCCCTTGAGCAGTTGCTAGCCTAACGATGTGCAATACCCTATCCTATAAATTTTCTTATGAGTATATATATATGTATATACAAATATATATATATATGTATATATATTTATAAAGAAAGAAAGAAAAAGAAAAGAATTAAATAAGTATATAATAATAATACTAATATAATAATAGTAATAATAATAACAATGAACTACTATTCCCATCCAACTTGCATTAACACTTAGCAAATGCCCAGACCCCCTTAGCATACTTCCCAGACCCCCTTGGCCGCACTTTTTCCTACACAGACCCTATAGCTTAGCGGCTTCACCCTTTGCAACCCGCGGAGTCCAATCCAACTTCTCTCTCTCTCTCTTAAAATATATATAGTATATATATATATATATATAATAGCTCTCTAAAACCCTAACCTAGAAGCTCCAGACTTCCTCTTCCCATCTAGAGCCGTCACCGCAGCCAGAGAAGCCTCCCCAAGCCATCCAACCATCCCGTCGACGCCGACATCGCGAACTGCAGTCTCCCACTCGAGGCACCTTCGCTCCGGCGTGATTTTCCGTCGACTCGCTCGACCAAACGCCATTCCGTTTTCATAGGTATGATCTTCCCTTAACCCTCTCCAATATTTGTTTTATAGTCAACCTCGGATAACGTGTGCCCCTAGGTGTAAAACAGCGCCCAAGTCAGCGCGAGCAGACAGAATTCTGCAATCGCAGAATTCCAGAATGACCACCCATATTGCCGAGTTCGTATCTCCCACTACAGAGATCCGAATTCAGTGATTCTTTTTGATACCTGTAGATTACATGACCTAGTTCATTTTTTGTATAATAACTTTGTGCTATTAGTTGCTGTGGACAAAATTGTATTCGCCACAAAACTGCGCGCACCCACTTTTTTCGGTTTTCTAAAAGTTGGAGATCGGAGCGCGCCCCGCCAAACGGGACCGCTCCGCCGTGTGCCAAGTGTACCGAATGGTGCACGCAGCATAATCGGATATGTGAAAATTCGTGGGGACTGATTTGGACGCGTGTGCGCGCCAGAATCAGGCCGTATCCGCGAACACATTCCGTGTCGCCACTTTTGTGGAACTCGCCCGTATTTTGTGCACGCTTGTCAGATTGTGACGAAACTTGCGCCACTGGACTCGTGGTAACACGCTGGTCCTGTGACCCAATTTTCACGCATTTCTGATACGGTTGACCAGATTACCAATTGGCGGGCCCCACAGTTGACTTTTTGGACCAAATTATGTTCGGCTCATCGAAATCCAAATTTGGACATACCATTGGGATCGTATTGACATTTAGAATTGTTTGACCCATAGTTTGTCCCATTTAGAGACTGTTACCCTCGGCACGCTTTTCGGTGCAAAGTGGGCCACATATGGAACCCTCTTTGGCCGAAAATGGCCTTTTTGCCCTTGTGTCCAAATTGGACGTAAGGACAAGCGTTTCTAGCAGTTTGATACCTTCTGAGACTGTTGGTGATGTTTATTACAGCTTTCGGAGTTGTACCTACCGGATCCACCGATACCAGGACGACAGTTGATATACAAACATCAGGCAAGTGTACCTTGCCAACTCTGCAGTTTGTTACCTATTTTCTTATCTCATTATATTACTGTGCATGCTCAACCTAGGACCGTTTGACATACTTAGCGTCCGATTATCAGTCGGGTGCCAACATCGTACGCGGTGTTGGGTAATGTCATCTAGATATGGACATACGTGACACTTTATCTTCTCGTACTTGTCTTACCAAGTACACTTTGACCCAGGACACTGGACACTGATCATGAGACAGGATCTTCCCGAGATGTTCGAGGTGATTCTGTATAGGACTTGGCATAGATTCTATATTCTAGATACATTATGACTTGTGCATTAGTTATGACCCCGCTGACATGGACGTGAGACGTTATGTTCATGATTTGCGTGGTTACATTGGGTGGGGAGAGACACACAGACTACAGGCTGATTATATATATACACCCCTACTATTGTGAGGCCAAGACTCTGAAGCCCGAGCTTGGCCCATTACTCATTATTACTGCTACTACCGGCTCCCCTACACAGAGCTTGTAGTATGCTTCAGCCTGAGTTCTAGTGCTGCTCTCATCTTGCATATCACTTAGCTGGTTATTTTAGTATTCCCTTATTGTTCCATCTATTGCTGGATAGATTCACAGGCTACAGGTTGATATTATTATGTCGGCTACTCAGTCTCCCGCTGAGCTAGACCACCTCATGATACCCCTGCTACAGGCTCCCCTACACAGAGCTTGTAGAGGTTCAACCTAAGTACTATTGATATTCTCTTCTGCATTTATACAGATGTTACATACTTACCCTGCTTATCTCATTATTTGCTGCACTGTTTATATTCTGGCTTGTATTATTTTCTGTACCTTGCTATGTCCCCTGAGGACCTGGATATGGATTTTGTCCCCAGATTTTGCAGACCAGGTTTACCCCGAGGTTTACGGGACCGCAGCAGGAGGAGCCGATCCAGGAGCCGTACCACCATCTGAGGACGAGGTCTTAGCTGAAGACTTCTCTTGAGCATCCATGTTCATGCTCAGTTTTATTTATTATTTCAGTCTTTTATTTTCTGGTCTGTGGAACCATTGTACTAGATATTTATCGGGTTGTTCCCGAAGTACTTTGTGAGACTTGCTGATGATTTACATTCCTTATTTATTCTGTGGATCATATTTTACATCTTGTGTGGATGGGATTAGTTGTGCCATGATTGTCGTAGATTTGTTTTACAGCTTAAGTATGCCCTGATGGATCCATTAAATTGGGTTTGTCCATCGGTGCGTACTGCTGGCCATTGCCACGTATCTAGTCCCACGGTATTTTGGGACTGGGGCGTGACACAAAATTTTTGGGTGCTTGTGCTACGTTCGTGATAATCGCATTACTCTTTCTAAATTGGATCCGAAGACACTCAAGTGTATTTTTCTTGGGTATCCTAAGGATCAGAAAGGGTATCGTTATTTTTTCTCGACTTTGAGGAGGTATATCGTGTCTCGGGATGTTACCTTTGTCGAGGCCAAGTTTCCTTCATCCTCTCCAGTTAAAGAATCTGTCTCCAAACTTTACCCAGATGTGAATTTTCTTTTGTATCTGATTCAAACACAACAGCCGCATGTAAGTGTGGCCCCCTATCGAGCTAGTCTCACCATCTACGGTCCGTGAACACTAGCTCCGTCAAATTTGGATTTACCAGACACACTTTCCCCCATAGAATCGGTATCGTCATTTAGAGTCCTCCACCGGCTCTACAGATCCACCACCACCTGATCTATTGACTCGTCCACGTCGTGCATGTCGTGACCATCCATTGTCTGTTGAAAACTACAAAGAGTTCGCGAGTTACACTCAGTCATTGGTGGCTACTATTAAGGGAATTCAGATCCCACAATCGATCGAAAAGGGACTCCAACATCCTGGTTGACGCGCTGCTATGGAAGAGGAGATACGGGTGCTACGGGAGAATCGTTCATGGGACTTGGTGGATTTGTCTTCTGGTAAGAAGGCGGTAGGTAACAAATGAGTGTTCACTATCAAGGTAAAACCGGATGACACTTTTTGTCGCCTGAAGGCTCGTCTTGTTGCAAAAGGGTATTCTCAGACTATGGCGTAAATTATTTTGAGACATTCTCCTTGGTTACCTTGATGACCTCTGTGGGATTGCTCATGTCGTTAGCTGTCCGATATGATCAACCCTTACTTCAGTTGGATGTAAAGAATGTCTTTCTCCATGAGGACCTTGAAGAGGAAGTATATGTGTTACAACCTCCTAAGTTCATTGCAAGTATGTCATCTGCGAAAGGCATTCTACAGCCTCAAATAATTATCTCGTGCTTGGTTTGGTCGATTTATACATGTAGTTAACCAGTTTGGCATGTGACAATCGAAGAAGGATCATTCAGTATTTTACCGACGGACATCAATCGGATGGATACTACTTGTGTTCATTTTGATGACATCGTGATTTTGTGGCATGGCAATCAAGGTATTGTCGAGCTAAAAAAGTTTATGGGCGAGCAGTTTTAAACCAAAGATATGGGAACATTGAAATACTTCTTGGACATCGAAGTCACATGGGATGAGCAAAACATTATAATATCTTAGAGGAAGTATGTTCTTGACATACTAACTGAAGTAGGGATGATGCAGACTAAGGGAGCAATCTCACCCATGGATCCAAGGGTAAAGTTACTTCCTGATGAGGGGATACATGTGACCAGTCCTGATAAGCATCGTTGGCTAGTTGGGAAACTAAATTACTTGGCAGTTATGACTCTCCCAAACATTTTTTTTGTTTTAAGTGTAGTGAGTAGATTTATGGCTTTTCCACGAGTTTTGCATTAGCAGATTTTTCTCAGGATCTTGCGCTATCTAGCTCAGAATTCGGAAAAAAAAATTCGTATGGAGAGTCAGGGGCATATTCATCTTGAGTGTTTTACGATGCTGACTTGGGTGCTAGTCTTACAGATCGATGGTCTACATTCGGTTATTCAATATTTATTGAAGGAAGCTTAGTGTCATGGAAGATCAAGAAACAAAGTGTGATATCACGATCGAGTTTAGAAGCAAAATACCAAGCCATCGCTCATGACGCAGCGGAGGTGTTATATGTACAATATCTCCTAAATAATCTGGAAGAAGACGTATGATCGGAAGCAACAAATATGTGGTGTGATAATTCATCTATCTACATTGCTACAAATATCGTATTTCATGAATGGATGACACACATTGAGGTCGACGTCCACTTCGTCCATGATGAATACCAAAATGGGGTGATAATATTTTACCACGTAATAACCGGATATCAGATAGCATATATCTTTAAGAAGTTTCTTTTAGGCCCTCGTGTTCGATTTTTTTGTAACAAGCTGACATGATTGACATCTATGCTTCAGCTTGAGGGAGGATGTTACGTATTAGTATCATTACATAATATCTCAATAAGTGTGAACCTATATGTAATACTCCTATTGGTATATATATGAGTCCAAACCCTCTCTAAAGGGATGAAGGGGTTTATTATTTTCTACAAATAATAATTCTTTTTTTTTGTTAAAATAGGAAGGAAGTGGTTTTTCAACCAAACGTGCGAAGTGGGAATTAGAATTTTTTTACTTCCGCGTTCCACTTTTAAAGGAAAAAAACTCCGATGTCAAAACTTCGATTTCGTGACAGACAAAATTTACTGTTCATGTCTAATCACAGTAAATTTTGTTTGTAAATCCTCCAACCAAATACGTAAAGTGGTCAAAAATTTAAATTTTGGTCACTTTCGCGGTCTAAATCTGCGAACCAAACAACCTCTTATGTCACGAGTATTGAAACCAACCACCTTCTAGCAATAATGTAAAGCAAAAGGATCTTTTGATTGCACAATCATCATTTAATAAAGATCGTGTGATTAAACTTGGATTGTCAAGATTAGTGTTGGGCTATTTTAGAGTTTTTATAAACCCTAAATTATGTTTCTTAACCTTTATATAGAGGTTGAGACAGAAAGCCAAGAAGAAGCTCATACGGGACATTAAAGGGAAGTCCACAGAAATCTAAAAAAAAGGTCTGTGCTTTTTTCTCTTATGACTCACCATTCGAGACAGTTGGAAGGGAAGATCTGTTCAGAGAATTGTCTTCTTTATTCAGGGAGATCGTTACAGGGTTGGGTGAGTGATTTCATTGTGCATCTTTTTTTTCTTGAGATTTGTGAGGGATTGAACTTGGGATCATATGATTCATCATATTGTAATCAATCTTGTACTTTTGAGTAATATGGATTAGGATTTGTCAAGATGACATAGTTACCGAATATATACTGTGTTTGATCTATCTTTGAACTCATGTAAGATGGGGGTTTGTTATCTTCAGGTGGGTTGCCATCGTTTTTGCGGCATTCTGTAGCCAACACTTGGTATCAGGGCTCCCCACTTGTTGGTATCATTCTCGGAATGTTTTCCACTTGTTAGGAACGCGTTGTGACCTAAACCAGAATTGGCCCATGAGACGTGATATAGGACTGGGCCTATATGTCTTAAAAGAGAATTCTCATGTAAGGCTTGAACCAATTTTAATTATCTACACCTTATGACCTCACTTCCTACCCTATGGGGCTAAATTGTCAACTTTATTGTCACACATTTGAGTACTCAACCGAAAAAAAGATACAATCAATCTCCACCTTAGCTTGTTTTCGCTAGCTGAGCAACCAAGTCTTTGCTTGTTCCCGTCAACATAGCACTAATAAGATCTAACATATTTTTATCTCGATCTATTATCTACACCGTCATTGTATGCCAAACCACAACGTCTTGTTCTACTCTGGGCGTATCAGATCCACCTTTGAAGCCAATTCATATATGTGCCTCCAAAATGTCTGATTCGCCTTCTTGCAAAATTTTGACACTCAGACAACCTTATGGATGATGCTCCTAACTCCACCTTGAGAAAATAGTCCGTATAATTCGATTATACAAATGAACGTTCAGCATAATCTGTCTCGAACCAATTGGAGCCGTCCAAACCAGTTCCGTAACCTTGGACTCTAATACCAGTTGTTAGGAATGCGATGTGATCGAAACCGGAGTTGACCCATGAGATGCGATATTGGATTGAGTCCATATGTCTTAAAAATGAATTCCCATGTAAGGCTTGAAGTAATCCCAATTATCTATACCTAATGATCCCACTTACTACCTGATGTGGGACTAAATTATTAACTCCATTGTCACAACTTTTGAAAGCTCAACCGAAAACGGAATACAATCCAACAAAATCAAGGTAACAGATTTGACCGGATTTGTTGAATTTATAACATGGTTACCAAAGGCAAATCATAAGGTAATCCTAAAAAGTTTTTTAAATTGTATCCAAATGTTCAATACGAGGACTTCCTTGAAATGAATTGGACATGCCAACCGATTGGTCAGGTTGACCTTTTGCTCTCATGCATCCGAACGTGAAGCAAACTAGCACTATATATATGATGTTAAAAAGGCATTATCATAGATATTATTGTTTTAGAAGGAGAAGAGACCCAAATCTTTCTTCCAATTTTGTGTTTTCTACCAAGATATCAGACATCTATTATCAGTTGCGAACCAATAATGAATTTCAAGAATGTCAATTGTTCTCTGTCAAATATGCTTTGACATTCCAGGGGATCCCAACATTTATAAATCACTTCACTTCCTATAGAACCTGGAACATAATCAGGATTAAAGTTTCTTTTACCTCGATCACAGTTTTGAACCCTACTTGCAGCAGAACCAAAATTTTGAGTGGTTCATTGATCGACTTCATTGCTTTTGTGGGCATATTAGTAGCTAGAGAATATAGACTATGCTCATTGACTGAGAATTGAGATGAAGTTGGTATTGGAATAATGCATGTGTTTCCATCTTCTACACCCAATTCATTTGTGGGAACCAACCAGCTAGTCTTTGTGATATGTTAGCATCTTCTTATCATAGAAATGGTTTTAAGTAACGTATCTTGGCTAAGGCAAAGAATATTAGATGGGGTATCATGCATTCTCTGACTTGGTTGATATCCTCTCTTTCAATTATGGGAATATAAATATTCCTTGTGAATTTAAACACCAAATTATTGACTTGGCTGACTTTGAAGATGTATGGATCATCATGTCAGCCTTATAAATAGAGGGATGAGGAAGCTAAGTGCCATAACAACACAAATCAATCATATGATACGTTCTAGTGGAAGAGAGAGGGGCCTTACATGAAGATCATAGGAGCCTATCTTTGGTAAGCCAAGGATGACTTGCCTATAACCTATATCAGTTCTTTGACCTAAGCTCAGGTTAGTTAATATATCCATCCGAGACTAGTTGAGATCTGTATGTGGGCTCATAGGCAGTCTCCTCGGCTTTTCTACGCGGCTAGCTCCTATTTCTCATGCTAGTCTAACATCGATCTTTTCTTGCGTTATTATCGTCGATGATGATGGTGTCAGAACCGAACGATCAGTGGTATATATGCCAATTGTCTCTAATTTTATGGGGTAAGTTAATTTCGGTGAATGTCTTACTATGTATCAAGTTATTGCAGCCGCAGACATTCCCAACCATCGTCCATTTAGTATCGCATGAGGCGTTTTGTAGAGGTTTATGTGGTGGTGGTGGCTGTGAATTTGGAGAAATGTGAAGGTGATTTATCACACCCTGTTCAAAAAGAATGAACCCCGGCCCCTTCACCAACATCACCTCCTACCTCCAGTTTCAAGCCAACCCCTCCTCCTTTCTTCCCCTGTTCACCAACACTGTCATCCCATCAATCCCCCCCACTGCCAATTTCCCTGTCTTGAATCTTTGATCAGGCTAGTAATCTTTTCTTTTATGCTTTAGAAAAGATGAATCCTAACTAGTGAAACTTCATATTTTTTTTTTATAGGTGAGGTTGATGAAGTTGAAAGGATTATTTTGTGTAAGGGTACCAAGTTTATGATCTAATTAGACTTTGGGTACTGGATTTGTCCGTTTTAGACTTTGGGTACTTGAACTTTTTTAGTGATATATTTTAATGATGAAATTATACTTTCAGTGACGAAATGAGTCTTTAATGACGAATGTTCGTCACTAAAATGCGTTGGTAAAAAAAGTTTTGAGTACTCAAAGTCTAAAATGGACAAACCCAGTATCCAAAGTCTAATTAGGTCATAAACTTGGTACTCTTATACAAAATAATCCTTGCTTATAAATGGATAGAACTTCTTGTAGCTCCTTTGTTCAAGTCGTCTTTTGAACTCCTGGAGCAATGTTTTTTTTTTTTTGAGAACCAAAGAAATTTCATTACGAAATCCTCAACAGAATTTTGACATATCCTAGCGGATATTGTCCAAGATACAATTAGGGGGAATTCGATACACCCGAATAACCGGATGGGCAGAGTAGGATAGAGCTTCACATGCTAGATGGTGTGCAACATAGTTTCCTTTCCTAGGGACAAAGGAACAAGATACTCTGCAATAGGGGTGCAACTCGGACGGGTTGGGTCGGGCTTGAGCTCAATGACACAGTGAGTTTGCCACAGGAAGTTGCCATCTCTGAGATTGATAGCGTCAATTAGGACCTTGCAATCTCCCTCAAGTATGACATTGGAAGCTCGCTCCCTTTTGCAGAGTTGAATACCCAGGTGTAGAGCCTCGCCTTCTGCTTGTAATGGGGGTCCTCCATAACAGAACATGGCCATTGCTCCTCCATAACAGAACATGGGGAGCAGTGTTGTTCTCGTTCTTTCTCATCTTCATCAATTTCAGTGTGTAGTTATCACCCGCTACCAGAATGTTCCTGCAGAACTGTTAGAATTATGTTGTTTTCTTTTTGAAAAATTTTAGAATACAAAAATAAATTTAAACAGATGTTACCGGCCTCTGGGGAAGTCGTGTACGAAGCACTGCCCTAAGAGTTTATTCGGGATCTGTGTGCAGACGTTTCCGAAGCTCCTAGTGGTAAAACCCCCGCACTACCGGTATCTCGTTGCCGCACACGACTTGGAGAGAACGACCAGGACTTAGCTCTGCCCAGAGCTTGGAGACGATGAAGATCGAACAGAATGTCGGCAGCAAAAGTTTTGGAGTGAAGAAAATTCTGAATGGTTTTCAAAGAAATCAGCCCAAATATATAATACTAATATGTAACGGTCTGAATTAATTCTCCTATTAATTCAGCCGTTACACAAAATAAAAGAGTGAATCTGGACACAATAACGGGTCAGAAACAATGTAACGTTCAGAACTTAATTCCAACGTTCAGAAAAAATAAAAGAAGAAGAAGAGGAGCAAAAAGAATTTTAGGGTCCCAGCCCGAACCCGAAGAGAAAATCGAATCGGCATTCGGCGCCCGTAGATGTGGGCGCGTACCCGCACCCGTTACGCGCGCCGAACCGAACCGAACCGAGCCGAGCCGGGCCGGGCGGCGGCGGCGGCGCGCGCGTGTGGCCCAAGGGGTTCCCCACACAACAACTTAATAGAGCAAATGAGAGAAACTAATATATGTACACAAGAAAGCTTTGGTCCATCCGATGTGGGACTAAAGAAAGGAAGAGGAATTTGAACTTTTGCAAGCAAAGCAAAAACCAACAATCCCCCCCCCCAAAAGGTCAAGTTCCGAAACAGAGATAAGAGTGAAGTAAAAATAGAGAGAGAGAGAGAGAGAGAGAGAGAGCATCTGGGCAGTAAAATACTATGCATAGATGAGATGGACTACAGCCTTGAATCTCACGTAGTGACTATTGCCTTAATCTGAAGAAGTGCTTGATGGACTATGCCTTGAATCAGACTTCTTGAGCCAGATTTAGAAAAATAGCACACATAGTACGCTAGAGGTCCTTGATCTATCGGGTGGTGCTTTAAATGGCCATGCGCACTTTCCACATTCATGGGAGTTGTCTGGGATCGCCCTGTCCCATAGTCGCGGCCTTCACGACCTCTCATATAGGTAAGTCCTTAATGGTTGGTGATATGAATCAACCCAGCATTACAGCTTGGACCTATTAAGAGTTTAACCTCATCCTAACCATATCACACAGGAACACTGTCACCATAGGGATGGGGAGTCATTGTACACATGTACAGCCGCTTGGGCTTTATTTTAATGAGACTTTTAATCTCGAGTCAGTGTTCCATAAAGTCACCTAAGTTCAGCTTGTTTCTACCCATTGAACCGGCTTCTTGGGATCTCCAGTCAGACTCGGTTGGGTTGCCACTGCTGGTGACTAACTTATAGGCTTAACCCCATCCCCCTCGATGATTCTAGGATCAAAGTCCTAGACAGACCCTTCGTCAAGTGATCTGCAAGGTTCTTTTCTGACTTTATATAGTCAAGAACCACATATTTGCCTAGTAGGCTTTTTATTGACTTGAAGCGCAGCTGCAGGTGCCTGTTCATCTTAGCATTCACAAAATCATGCTTTAGTAGTTCAATAACAGATTTATTATCACAATTTATAGAAATTGCAGGAACAGGACTAAGAGAAACAGGTATATGCATAATAAGATTTTTAAGCCATTCAGCTTCTGTGCAAGTTGTATCTAAAGCTATAATTTTGGAGTCCATTGTACTCCTAGCTATGATAGTTTGCTTACAAGAGCTCCAGGAGATTGCAGCTCCTCCTAGAGTAAATACATATCCAGTAGTAGATTTTATATCATGTGAGTCAGTTACCCAGTTTGCATTTGAATAACCTTCTATGATATCAGGGTGCCTAGTAAAATGAAGTTTGTAATCTAGGGTGCCCTTGAGATATCTAAATACCCTATCCAAGGCAGTCCAATGAGACTGATTTGGGTTACTGGTATATCTACTTAGTCTCCTAATAGCAAATGCAATATCAGGTCTTGTCCTGTTTGTTATATACATAAGAGAGCCTATCATCTGTGAAATATGGAGCAGTTACCTCATGAATTATTCCATGTTCTTCATAGAAGTTAATCATTTCATTTGAGGTATATTCTCCACCACGATCAGATCTAAGGATCTTAATCTTCCTTTCTAATTGATTCTCAGCTTCAGATTTGTAGACCTTAAATCTATCTAGAACTTCATCTTTGGTTTTGAGAAGGTAGATATAACAATACTTTGAATAATCATCTATAAATATAACAAAGTATTTTCTACCGCCTCTGGTCAAAATCCTATTTGAGTCACATACATCACTATGGATAAGTTCTAGAAGGTCAGAATTTCTTTCCACAGATTTGAATGGTAATCTAGTGTGTTTGGCTTGAACACAAATCTCACATTTGTGTTTGTCATCTATTGGAGTCTTGGGAATAAGATCTAAAGTCATCATTCTTTTAATAGAACCTAGGTTGACATGACCTAGTCTGCCATGCCAAACATTTGAAGATTCTATATTAGAGACAATGAGAGAACAATCAGACATTTTATTCATTGTACTTAAAATAAAAAGACCGTCTTTTATAAAGCCTTTTCCTATAAAAGAGTCATGCTTAGAAAAAACTACTTTATTTGCCTCCATTACAATTTTGTATCCTGAGACTACAAGAAGGGATCCACTAACTAGGTTTCTCCTGACAGACGACACATGAAGAACATCATGAAGAGTTAAGATTTTTTTTGATGTCATCTTCAGGTTAACTTTTTCTCTTCCAATAATTTGTGCCGTTGAGCCATCTCCTAGGGTCACACCTCCTCCACTTGATTCCTGATAGTTTGAAAAACAGGAGCGATCAAACGAAACGTGAACATTAGCTCCAGAATCCAACCACCAATCATCAGAATGGTAAAAGAGGTTAATAAGGGGTTGAAAGCTTACAGACCTGAAGGAACTCGAAGAACCTTTGTGAAGCATGTTCGCTTCTGGTCTAACTGAGCCCTTTCCTTTGTAGGAGGTCTGGACAGCTTCCTTCTTCTTATGGTAGCAGTTGATGGCCATATGGTTTGTTTTACCACACACAAAACAAAATCTCTTTTGATCCTGAGTCTGACTGAAATTTCTAGGTTTTTGGTTTTGGTGATGATGGTTTTGGTGGTTAGGCTGAAAGTTTTTCTTCTTCTTGAAGAAATTCTTTTTGGAGGGAAAATTAGACTTGGGTTTTCCTTGGCCTTCTACAAGGTTTACTTTAGCTTTAGATTCAGTCTTAGGCTTAGACCTCAATCTAATTTGTTCTTCGGTTCTAATTTTCTTTAGGACTTGATTGTAGGTAAGATCTTCTTGTGTATGGATAAGATCCTTAGCCATATCAGACCAAGAGGGAGGTAGCTTGTCTATTAGACATGCTATTTTATGTTCATTGGAGAAAGATGTCCCTTTGGCTTGAATATGTCTACGGTATTCTTGGAATTCATGGAGCTGGTCATTCATTGGCTTGTTATCTACCATGAAATACCTATTAAAGGTTGAAGAATTAAACTTTTCTATTCCGGCATCATCACAGCCGTATTCATCTTCCAAGGCTTTCCAGAGTTCTTTAGCGCTCTTGTATTCAAAAAATATATCATACAAGGATTCAGATAATGCGCTTAGAATTCTATGAAAGCAGTGGAAGTCTATCTCTTTAGGGATTTTTGGTTTCGATGAGGTGGACACTCCTATGTCAGACTCAGTTTTATCAGAATCATTTGTGATGGGTGTGGACCCATCAATGGCAGAAATAAGTCCTAGGGTCGTGAGCCAAAATTTCATTTGACTCTGCCATCTTTTAAAGTAAGAGCCATCAAACTTAGCAGGTTTTGCAGTAGAGGATTTCTCCTTACCAGTCATGATTGCAGTCTGAAAAATATAAATTTATTTAATAACAATGTCTAAGATAATAGTTTAGGTGGTCTTTGCTAATCAATCTTAAAATCTTTAGTTTTTCAAGTGTTGATCAACTCAAGTTAGCTGTAGGGGCCGGTTCCCAGCTAGCGGTGGTCCGAAGACTCTTAAATACCGTGTCGCTTAGGGTTATTTACACCCGGTTGATAGAAGGACCCTTTCGGCTTGTGCCCGAATTTGTCTCTACTTTGAAACTTTAGATTTGAAGAATTTATTTGCAATTTCCTTTTTACTAAACTATTTTCTTTTTGATCCTAGATTGTTTTCAAAATACTAAGTGATAAAATTACCAAATGTGCTAACAATTTTTTAAAACACTTTAAACAAATTTGCAATTTGACAATATAGTAAGCAACTTGATAAGTAAACAAATAACTAAATTTAGGAAATGAAGAAAATTTCTAACAACTGTTTTGAGTTAACAAATCTATTCTTATCAAATAAATCTATTGTAACAAATGTTTATTAACCAAATAGTTCTATTGTTAACAAATAAATCTAGTTACTGTTTTGATTTAACAAATCTATTGTTTAACAAATAAATCTATTGTAACAAGTGTTTATTAAACAAACAGTTCTATTGTTAACAAATAAATCTAGTTACTGTTTTGATTTAACAAATCTATTGTAACAACTGTTTATTAAACAAACAGTATAGTAAGGAAATAAATCAATTCTAACAGTAACTAGTCACTATTGAAACAATTCTAAGAAAAACTATTGAACCAATTTTAATATAGAAAATTCTAACAAAAACTATTAAAACTATTGAAACTATTCTAATAGTAAGAATAGTTTTCAACAGTAACTATTGAAATTTTTTAACAATTCTAACAAGAATAAACTCTTAGATTGTTAGAATTATGTTGTTTTCTTTTTGAAAATTTCAGAATACAAAAATAAATTTAAACAGATGTTACCGGCCTCTGGGGAAGTCGTGCACGAAGCACTGCCCTAAGAGTTTATTCGGGATCTGTGTGCAGACGTTCCCGAAGCTCCTAGTGGTAAAACTCCCGCACTACCGGTATCTCGTTGCCGCACACGACTTGGAGAGAACGACCAGGACTTAGCTCTGCCCAGAGCTTGGAGACGATGAAGATCGAACAGAATGTCGGCAGCAAAAGTTTTGGAGTGAAGAAAATTCTGAATGGTTTTCAAAGAAATCAGCCCAAATATATAATACTAATATGTAACGGTCGTTACACAAAATAAAAGAGTGAATCTGGACACAATAACGGTTCAGAAACAATGTAACGTTCAGAAATTAATTCCAACGTTCAGAAAAAATAAAAAAAGAAGAAGAGGAGCAAAAAGAATTTTAGGGTTCTAGCCCGAACCCGAAGAGGAAATCGAATCGGCATTCGGCGCCCGCAGAGATGTGGGCGCATACCCGCACCCATTACGCCGAGCCGGACGGGGCGGCGGCGGCAGCGACGCGCACGTGGCCCAAGGGGTTCCCCACACAACAACTTAATAGAGCAAATGAGAGAAACTAATATATGTACACAAGAAAGCTTTGGTCCATCCGATGTGGGACTAAAGAAAGGAAGAGGAATTTGAACTTTTGCAAGCAAAGCAAAAACCAACAAGAACATCCATATCTCCCCTTATTACATATCTGAAGCAGTGAGGAGATCCTGTATGACGACGAGGATGTCGAGGAGAATGAGGTGGTTGAAGATAATGGAGAGTCAGAGCAGCAGGAGGAATCAAATGGACCTACACTTGAAGAAGGGTTGGATGCAGATGGTTATGTCATATATCCTCTAGAGTCCTGGAGGCTGACCCAGAAGTTTTATTAATTTGATGGAGCAGAGGACACATTACATATGTTTCTCGGTATACAAGTCTCACAGAAGAGAGTCAACTTTGTCATTCTTTTCACTGAGCCCCCAATTATATATGCTAACTCTTGGCAATACCTTGTAAATAGTATTTTTTGAAGGAGACATTTAGTTCTTTTCTTCTTTATTGGTATGGGAGAGTAGCTGTCTATTTGAAAGCATTTGGTGATGATGAATCTATTGTTGTCCAGATATTTTTTGAGTACAGAACTATTGATTGTAATTCATTTCATTGGAGAGGTTATCATTCCAATTGTGAACTTCACATGTTTCTGTATGTTTCAAATTTTAAGTCATCTTTTTTTTTTATTGAAGTTGAACATAGTTTCTATCACTTTTGATCTGTGCATGCCTACCCACAAAATACCAAGTATAGAAACCAGAAGGGATATTTCGACTTTGGGTCTCATATAAGTTTCATAATTAGTGTTTGGGTCTCCATATATGCAAAATTAGTGTTTGGTTCTCAAAAGTGTCACAAAAAATAAAAAATAATTAGTGACACTTTTGGTGACACTTTTGAGACATTAGTGACACTTTTGAGACCCGAATACTAATTATGTATATATGGAGACCCAAACACTAATTATGGAACTTATATGAGACCTAGAGACTAAATATCCAGAAACTGGTACAGCATTAGCCTTTCATTCTGCACAATCTCAACTACATGTGAATCGCCTCAGTTACAAAGGTTTAAGGTCTTTGGACACTCTATCCACCTGTGCTTCTGCGTGCAAAAGCTTGTGTATGTTCATGCCTGTGTGCAGCAATATTGAACTAGAAATGCAATGGAAAGATAATTTTGTCAGCATATGCAATTTCAACTACAAACAATGAAACTGTCATTTTTATGAAGGCTATATATGAAAGGAGTTTCAGGGTCCTGCATGAAACTAGCACAAGCGAATGGCTGTAGACCTATTTCTACTTTGTAGTCTTTCTGATTGAAAACAAAATTGCGACAGAGAAGTGAAATATTTTCAAGAGAGAAGAAAATTTATGATTTATAGTTTTAGAGTATGCCGAAACGAAAATGCAAAAAGAACTTAGTTCTGACGTGCTATTCCTACCTTCCCTTGTTCTCTAGGAATCTTGTCTTTAACTTGAATTTTTAGAAGGCATGATGGATTTTAGACAAAAATAAGAGAAAAAAAAAAAGAAAAAGAAAAAGAAAAAGAAAAAGAAAAAGAAAGAACTAACTGTTACAGCTTAGTTTTGAGAGAGAAAACATAATAGTAAAATAGAGATTCAAAAGAATCTAATAGGAGAAATATGCTTGAAGGAAGTTGAAGAACCATTCCACCACACTCATAATTCTTCTGCAAGTTGTTAAGGAACCCACAACCAAAAGCTTCCAACTAAAAATGGCTTGCCATGTATGGCCTGAAAGTGAAAAGTGATTCCTGAACCACAATTTTAACAACAATTTAAGTATTGAAACAGAAGGATGGTCATAGGGAGGGGGGACCCAAATCTTTGTGCCAGTTTTGTTCTTTCTACCAAGATATCGGGACAATTATTAGTTGCCAACCAATGAGGAATTGCATGAATTTCATTGGCTCTGTCAAATATGCTTTGACATTCCATCGAATCTCGGCACACTTGTAAACCACTTCACTTCCTAATAACTGGAATGAATTCAGAAACAGGATTCTTTGATCCTTGATCACAAGTTCAAACCCTGCTTGTACCAGACCCAAACCTTAATTTGAGTGGTTCATTGACTTTGTCGCTTTTGTGGGGATTAGAGAATTTAGATTATGCTCTCTGATAGCGAGAATTTAGATGAAGTTGGCATTGGAATAATGCATGATATCTTTTTGTGATATATATGTTGAGCATCTTCTCATCATGTTATTACAGTCATGGGCTTTTAAGTTGGTTTCCTAACTCAAATGGCCATGCCAAAGCGTACATTCTCTGACTTAGTTGATCTTCTCTTTCAATAATGGGAAATGTAAATATTCCTTATGAATCAGACTTTAAAGATACGTATCATCATGTCAACCTTGTAAATAGAGGCATGAGGAAGAAGCTAATTAGTGCCATAACAACACAAAGCATATGATAACGTAGTGGAAGAGAAGTGTTACATGAAGATAGGAGGGAGCCTATCGATCTTTGGTAAGCCGAGGATGACTTGCCTATATCCTCTTTCAATTCTTTGAGCTTATAAGTTCATGTTAATCTGAGACTAGTTGAGATCTGTATGCAGAGGCAGATCTATTGGTGGGCTGGGGTGGGCTCCAGCTATCCAAATATCCTTTTAGATATAAATATCTCAGCCCTCGCCTCCACCTCCAGCTAGATAGCTGTAGTAGACTTGCGGCTCCCATCCCATCTCCTTACCAGGAGAGCTAGGGATAGTTGTAGTAGGGGGATCCTGTTTACGGGATTTGTTACCAGTTTTGCAGGTCGATTACATTGTTTCACTCCACATCCATAATACAATTGTTATGCTATGTCCCTTGTCTGAAGCTGCACTAGTTAATCATTAATTATGATTATGAGGAACTACTATTGCTACAATGGATTGTGTATATAAAACTACTAAAGTAGAGAGTAAGAAGGAGGAATGCGAAGAAGACAAACCAAATAAGAGGTACACAACATAGCCCTAAGTTTTGCTTTGCATAATAGGCCATGGACCCAATTACACTAAATATTCGACATACTATATATCGCTAATAGTACAGTTGTATCTCGTCAAATCCTAAATTTTAACTTTCGAATTTTTTTCGAGTTTTTTTTTAAATAATTCTATGTAGGGACTGCTTATGTTTATGCTTAACTCTACTTTAGATTCTAGGAACAACTTTAAAGCTTCAATCCTGATCGTAGTATTTTATCCCGGTGATTTTAGAATATACAACATTTAAAATCTCAATTAATTTTTTTTAGGACATTTGAAGTTCAGCCCGAGGTAAATTAAAATCCTGGCTCCGCCCTTGTCTGTATGTGTTGGGAATCGGTCACGTCCTGCAAGCGTTCCGACACCGTGTCTGAGAGAGCCCGCAGCGGAAACTTTAGGTCAACCAACTTGAGATAACCAACTCCTGTCTAACGAACACCAACTACAGATAAAGACAAGTATATGGCGGTGACTATGTCACCTGAACAAATCCCAACCTTTATAACTCAGTATAGATAAAGACAAGTATATGGCGGTGACTATGTTACCTGAACAAATTTCAACCTTTATAACTCAGGTAAAATTACAAGATTGACAAAATCAATGTTGAACCCTTTGCCCTAATAGATTCAAACTCCTCACCACACTCAAGAAGAAAAGAAAGAGATTAAAATTGAAATCACTCACCAATCCGTAGCAATCTCCCTGAGTGAAGGCGACGACTCCTCGATCAGATATCTTTCTTCCTTCTGTCTTGGATGGCGAAGTCCTAAGAGCAAAGCACGGACTTTCTCTTAGATTTTCTGTGGACGAGCACCCAGAATCTCCAACTTGTGCTATCCTTTGTGCCTCCACCTCTCCTCCTATATTTATAGGATAAGAAGTCCTATTTTAGGTCATAATATGATTTCTTAAATAGAAAATCTTAAAATAAGAATCCTATTCTACCTAAAATAACCAAACACCAATTATGGTAGTCCAAATATGGTCAAATTAAATATTTGATACAAATTTAAAATCTAATAAAATCTTATATTTGTAGATTTTTAAATTATATCAAATCAAATCTTTGACCATATTTGGGCTCCAAAATTCACCAAATCCAGATTGGACCCCAACAATCTCCCCCTCCAGTCTGATGAGAGGGTATTGACCCTATGGCTTCTCAACTGGACTCCATGCCTGTCGCCCGGCGACAGAGTTCCTGCTCCCCCATGCCACCGATCTCCGATCCCCCGAGTTGCTTTGCATCTTTCTTCGTCTCTAGCTCATCGACCGTCACGTCGACGCTAGGTGCCAAACGTAGCACCTTCTGTACCACTGGGATCCTACTGACATCAATGGCACGATTGAGACCAAAGTCCCTGACTTTCAGCCTCACCGTGAGTCTTGGCTGCCTGTCCCCGACTTCCGTCTTTCACTGAAATGTGTTAACGTTCTGATGAGCTTCTTCACCCTTGGCTGGCCCAACCAAGCGGACGGTGCGATTCTTCCGAGATTCGAACTCCTGAATCTGCCCACCTTCGTGTCCGAATTTGAAGCTCTCCCATACATATGCGTCCTCGAGCAGAACATTATGCACTATACATGTCGTCGATGACCCACAGCTCCCCCGGAACTGTGTGAATGATGACGCTCCCCGCCTCAGATTGAGTTTGCTGAAACTAATGTCGCTCCGTAAAATTTTGGCAAACCACCAGTCGCCAAAATTGGATCCGTGAAGCAACCCCCACCTAGAGACCGACTAGCTGTCATGGGATCGACATACTGACCCTCAATCTTTGGCTCATCACCATTTGTCTCTTTGTCTCGACAAACCGAATCCTCCGTAATCCTCAAAGTATCTCAAAGCCCCTCCTCAGCAAGTTCTCGACGATCCAACTCCTGTCGAATACCCCTTGAGCCTCAATCCGATGTTTGTGGCCTGCTTGTACAACTCAGCGGCTTGAGCCTGTACATGCCACAACATAAATCTCCTCGAGCCAGTTATTGAAAACCCTTCGTAAGCATCTAATCTTTGTCCCCAAACAAACTATGACAGCCATCATCCGCCAGCCTCCCTAACGAAACCAAGTTGTAGCGCAAACTCGATACATGTCGAACATCCTTGAGAATGAGCTTCTCACCAAGCTCCGTTGTTAAGTGCACATCACCGATGCCTACAACTGTAGCCGTCCCCTTGTTGCCCATCTTCACACGTCAAAACTTGCCGCCGTGGTATGACGTGAAGATTTTCCTATATGGAGTGGCGTGATACGACTCTCCCGTGTCCATGACCCAATCGCCATCATGACACATGCACGAGGTTCCTCTGCGTCGGTTGCTGCGATGATGAGATCTCCCATAGCCGTGAGATCCTCCTGATCATTCTTGCCTTTGGCCTTCTCAGCTTTGAGCTTAATGCAGTTTCTCTTGATATGACCCATTTTGTCACACTGATAGCAGCCCTCCTTGCGGTCCACAGTCGCAAGATCCGGAGAACTCTCCACTATCCTCGCCTGTGACTTGGGTCTTCCCTTCCCGTAGGAAGCTACTAGAGCGGACTCCTGCGACGATTCCACTTGCTTACGCCGGATCTCCTCGTTCAACAAGCTGCTTTTGAGTGCCTCTATCGTGACAACTCCACAAGGCGCAGAGTTGCTCATCGACACCACCAACCAACTTTTCGGCAGAGAACTCAAAAGCAAAAGGGCCTGAAGCTCATCATCAATCACCATCTTCATCGTATACAGCTGATTGATAATACCCTGAACCTCGTTCAGATGTTGTGCCACTTGGGCACCCTTCGTGTACTTCGAGTTGACGAGTTGGCGAATCAGAAATGCCTTGTTGCCATCCGTCTTTTTTTCGTACAGCGAATGCAGCTTCTCCCACAATGCTTTTGTCGAACTCTCCATGGACACGTAGTGAAACACCGAGTCATCCAGCTATTGGCGAATGAATCCAACGGCCTTCCGATCTAGTCGTTTCCAGTCATCAGCACCTTTATCCATCGGCTTGGCGTTGTCGCCCTCCAACGGATCATGCAAGTTCTTGCACCAGAGTGGATCCTCCATCCTTGGCTTCCAAATCGCCCAGTTTTCCAATGTGAGGGTGATCATACGAGTGTTTTTCTGCTCCGTAGACATAGTTGTCAGAACCAAAATCAGTAGCTCTGATACTAGATGTTGAAAATCAGACATGTCCTGCAAGCGTTCCGACACCGTGTATGAGAGTGCCCGCAGCGAAAACTTTAGGCCAACCCACCTGAGATAGCCAACCCCTGTCTAACGAACACCAAGCACAGATAAAGACAAGTATATGGCGGTGACTACGTCACCTGGACAAATCCCAACCTTTATAACTCAAGTGAAATTACAAGATTGACAAAATCAATGTTGAACGCTTTGCCCTAATAGATTCAACCCCCTCACCACACTCAAGAAGAAAATGAAGAGATTACAATTGAAATCACTCACCAACCCGTAGCAATCTCCCTGGTCGAAGGCGACGACTCCTCGATCATATCTCTTTCTTCTCTTCTTGAGTGTGGTGAGGGGGTTGAATCTATTAGGGCAAAAGGTTTAACATTGATTTTGTCAATCTTGTAATTTTACCTGAGCTATAAAGGTTGGGATTTGTCCAGGTGACATAGTCACCGTCATATACTTGTCTTTATGTGTGCTTGGTGTTCGTTAGACAGGGGTTGGTTATCTCAGGTGGGTTGGCCTAAAGTTTCCGCTGCGGGCACTCTCAGACACGGTGTCGGAACGCTTGCAGGACGTGTCCGATTCCCAACACTGAAGGTGTATCCGATCGACTGCATGGTGGTAGAGTATGAATATATCCGGACATTAGAGGAAGTTGAGATTTTCTTGGGTTTGGGGAATTCAGCCCGAAAGTCCTAGTCACAAAATTTTTCTTGTACAAGTGTTGGATTGCATTGGATCTATCAGTATCAGACCAAGTATCGGATATTAAGGAAGATAACTTACTCCTGTCTATGCAGTCTTCAATCATATGCCCAATTTTTGCACAGTAGAAACAGAACTTGGGTCCTTCACTCGAAAATATGGTAATTAGTTATCCATCCTAATATTTTTCAAGAATAAAAAATACCGTGCACATAACACCTAAAGGATAATATTAACTCTTAAGAATATTGTTTAGGCTATATGACTAGCTAATATCATATCTGTTGAATCCATATTTCACGGACACTCACACAGTTACATGACACGATACGGCGACACAGATTTAACATCTATTTTGGTGCATGTCCTAGTGTATTTTGGAATATGTCTATAATGTGTCCCATACTTTTCCAACACGATTCGACATGAACACTACATTTCTAGAGTGTCCAAACTTCCTTTGTTGAATTTGAGTATCGGTTGCTTACGCAGATACTTAGTTACTCAAACCACTGCACTGTTCCAGTTTTGACATTAAATACACTTAATGCCCAATAAAATAACTTGTCAAAATTTTCAGGCATATCTATTCTTTAGGGGCAGTTTGTGCTGCCATGGTAAGCAAGCGCACTAAATTATATATTATTAGGCTAAAACATATTTACCAGTTTGTGGTGTACAGAAATTTCTTTTGTTTGATCTCTTCTTTTTGACTAACAACAGAACATATAAGTCCATTTTTAATATAAGTGAAATATTTTCTTTTAGTCAAGTCTCTAAAATATATACAAAAACTAAAAAGTCCATTATATTTCTTTTTTTAGTTTCTTAATAGAAGAATATATTAAAAATGGGTAAGAATATATTGCTGAAAATGAGGAAGACATGATAAGTCCTAGAGAGGCAAAGAGGATAAGAAGATTGTGCCTCATATAGCGCCAAGAGGATAAAAGGATAATATAAAGAAAGAACAAATAAAATGATTTTTTTTGCAGTAAATAGTTTGTTTATATATATATATATATATATATATATATATATATATATATATATATATATATATATATATATAGCAAATGATGTCTAGTCTAGTGGTTAAGACCGATGCATATTACCCAGAAGGTTGCGGGTTCGAGCCTCAGTGTGGATTATCAGTTTAGCATGGCCTAACGAATTTGTATCTGGCTCTGGAACTTCGACTTATCTCTTACGAGTATCAGGATCGACGGTATCGACATTATCAATGGTTTCAAATTTCTCGATATTGAAAAGCAAATAATATTAATAAATTATTAAATATTTTATACATTTAGGCATAATTTTCTGTATTATTTCTCAGTAATTGTAAATTTTAATAAAATAATAGTCACTATTGTTGATTGATTTTTATATGTGTTAAATGAAACTTCATTTACATGTTTTTACGACCTTACTATGCTTTTACTCCCTTGCTGATTTTTCTTTTTAATTTAATTTTCTCTGTCAAATTGACTGAGAAAGAAATCCCCAACGTCGGTATCAGTATTTTTGGGTATCAGATTAGGAAATTCTAAACAATATTTGTATCGGTCGTATCTTATTAGTTTCCGGTGATACTGCAGACTATGGTCATTGCCTAGCATCACACTCGACTTCGAGAGTTTGTCAAAAGTGGAAAGAGCTATGACCGGTGTCGTACAAAACTTATCTTTGATCAAAACAAAAAAATTGGATGCTTTCTCTCCCTAATTAAACTTTCGCTACCAAAATAAGTCAAATCAGCGACGAATTTAGCGACTCTGGAAGACGACGTCGCTAATATTGTTGACATTAGCAACGTATTTAAAAGACGTCGCAATACGTCATTGTCGGCGACAGTCTGCGACATTTAGCGACTACATTTAGTATTATAAAAGCTGACGTCGTCGAGAAGTCGGTGAACGTCGCTATATTTTTAGTAAGAGCGACGTTTAGAGACGCCAAACCTTGTATGTCGCAATATATTAAAATTTTATCGACGATTAGCGACGTCTGGGATTAACGTCGCTAAATTCCTTCATATAGGGATCCGCTGTTTCAACTTTTCATTTTCCTCCAAAATTTTCACGATTAATACAATGCTCGACTGCTAGCATTGGAGCAGATACGTCCTCCGGGTCCGTCGGCATCGACACTGAATCCATCGATTACACTGCCTTCTCCATCGGCATCGGTGACGCTTTCACAGGAGCAGTATGAGTTCCTTCTATCCCAGATACGCGACGGTGCTCCTCCTGATCGGCAGTAGTCCTTGTTTGGACATATTTTTAGTGTGTTTGTGTGTATTGGCCCATTCTTGGGTCTTTGATGTATTTATTTCATACTTTTTATTACATTCTTTTCTGAGACGCATGTGACACTTATTTTAAATTTATTTATCTACTTCTTGGGATGTATTTAATATAATGTAAGTTTGTAGATTTCTTTAGATTTGAGTTTAGTTTATTATTCATATTAACTGTATGTGAATTTACCGGTATTGAGTGTTCCAACGAAGGGGTCGGCGAACCCATGGATTTCAACGGAGGCTTGCTTCGGGTATATTTATATAAAGTATGATTTTATAACCGCAGACAGAGTTTTGTTGGAAAATATTTTACAAACCTCATGTTATTTTTTTTAATTTTTTTTTAAAATTTTAGCGACGTTCTGCGACATGTAGCGAAGTAATGTTACGTTGCTAACTGGTACCATGGATGTCGCTAATACATCGCTACATGTCGCTAACAAGCTAACATGGCAATTTTTGTCATATCAACATTGTTGTAGTAAAACGTCGCTCATAATGTCGTTACTGTGGGAACGTTTAGCGACAAACTATTATGTCGCTAATTTACTAACGTCACGTCGTTAGACGTCGCTAATGTCAAAATAAACTGCGACGTCAGCTCGTCGCAAATATACGTCGCCATAGCGACAAATAGCGACGTTTTAGTTGTCAGCGACCATGAAATACGCAACAACACCAAAATGTCGCTAATTAATTTTACCGACGTTTATTTACATATTAGCGGCGTTTGTAGGCGTCGCTAATATGTCTTATTTTGGTAGTGTTTCCTTTTTTCATGTAGTCCATCTTAGGTGCTTAATGGTACAAAAATTTCAAATAAATAATCGATAAAATGTCGCCAAGCAATGGAAGCTTTTCACCCTCTACAAGGGTTGTGTCAGTCAATCCATGATTGCACAAACCTTCTCATCGACATGGATGTCATCCGCACCCAAGATGAAACCGAGAAATAATAACTTTGACATCATAAAGTAACATTTTTTCAAATTAACATAAAGTTGGCTTTGCTTCAACACATCCAAAATATTTTGTAATATTTTTCTCAACTATTGTTACTTTAGTAGTAGAAAACATGAGAAGAAGGAACTGGCTGTAACATTTCCTAAAAGATATAAATAAATGTATATTTTTGTCATTATCTACGTATGTCAAAATATTTGCTATATGTCACGAGTAATGAAACCAACCAACTTCTTGCAACAATGTAAGAAAAAAGATGATATTTTGATTGATTGTGATCTCACTTGAGTCTTGGATGATCAATTGGCAATTGGATGATTTATCACTTGATGTAGGACGATTAGATAAATACTTTTGATAATGGCCTGAAAATTTTATCTTAACTCAGGATAGATCATGACTTGTATATTTTTGTGTTCTATTGTTACATTATTTCGAAGTAGGCCTATCAATTGGGCCTGACAGGCCCAACCCGACATGAGCCTGACCAAAAAATTGGCCAATATGTCGATCCGGCTGGAATAATCTTGCGTCCGGATTGGTCTGAACTAGTATATTGGGACATGTTGGACCTCATATCTCGGTCCACAAGAGAGGTCCGTCCCGTCCTGTTCGATCCGAGGTCTAGTCCGGACCAAAAATAAAAAGTTGCTTGTATTTTTTCAACTAATTGCATGTATTTTTTTCTTTCCGTAAAAGGTTATGACGTGTCTAATTTGTATACGTTTGGTTAGAAAGTCGAAGGTTTAAGTCCATTATAGGTTGATGGTACTAGTAATAACTTTTTCAATTTTGTTCTACCCGTATGAGATGATAAGTGTAACGACCCGCTCCGTTCGACCCGGAGAGCCGATTCAAACGACATAAGTGTATTGACCAGTTTCGCCTAGCTCGGCAAGATGACTCGCTTGATGCTAAGACATTCAGACTTGGCCTTCATAGAAGTTCAGACTTAGACGTTTCAGAGGCATGCTCGGAGTCTCGTTCGGCCGATGTGATACATCGCTAAGGTAGGTGGCTCCGATAAACCTGCCTCTACTTAGTTGCACACTAAATAAAATAGAATGATACATACTAGTTGCTGGGCGATAATCTTTGCATGCTAATAAAATAAGACGAACGCACATAGCTAAGGGGATAACCCCGCCTTATTATTGCATAGAACATGAGAATTTTACTTGCTATCTGTGTTACCTGGTGTATTGAGTCAAACGAAGTAGTTTCTTATGTTTGGCCACAAAGTAGTTCTCGTTACACATTGATGCACCACATCGCACGAAATGTGACACAGAGTAGAAGTGGAGTCATGTTGCATATTTATAGGCAGGAAGACTATCCAGTAGTCGACCCGAGTTGGGAGAATGAAACATAGAAAGTTCTCAGGATATTCAGATCACCGAGGCAGTCTCTAATCAGGGAGCTGCGCAGAGATAGAAGAAAAACTGAACGAGTTCCTCGGATAGTAGAAACTGAGCGAGTTTCTCAGATAATAGAGAAGTGGTGAAGTAGTTGCATGGTCACGGACAAATTGTTGTGCACAAGGAAAAGAGTCATCGAATGATATCCGAGGCATCGTAATCGTCTCAGCCCGGGATCACAGCACCAGCGAGTTCCTAGTGCGATTGCTAGGATAAGTTACTAGCAAGCTACCTGAAGTACTAGCAGGCGACTGGTCGAATGGTGCAGGAGGCCCAGTTTGTGACAGCCCTCTTTTCCGGCGCACTTTGGTGTATATTGTCCTTAGCACACTTTGGCGCATATTGTTTGCTAGCCCGGCCATTGTTTAGACCGGACCCGAGAGTTGTGGAGAGAGTGGGTTTGGTTGGGTTGGTGGCATGTGTGGCTTGGATGGGTTTGAGTGATCCAATGGTCCATATCTCAAGCATAAATCTATATATTTCTATTTCTCTCTGCTCATCATTTTCTTTCCATTTCTCTCTCTTAGGTTTTTTCTCTCCCTCCGTAGGCAAGTACATCTTGCACAAGAGAAAATTATGGATTTATGCATGCTTTTAGTTCTTAATATTTTTTGTTTATTTTTAGCTCATATTGTTGGGACCGAGCACCCCTTCATCTTTAATATTATTGTTCTTGATGTTCTTAGTTGGAATATGGACCTGAGTTTGGGTCTATGGGTTCACTTTTGTTTCCTGGAGTTTGATCCCCCAAAACTTTGTGTTTTATAAAATTAATTAGCTCATAGTGTAGAGCACCATATTTTATGTAACTTTGCTTTTGGCCATGCTTGATTTCGAGTCCAGCTAAGTTCAGTGCTGAAAATTGATACCATATGTATACCAAAATGGTTGACTGGAGAAGAAGAACAATGCTCTGTGAAGAGTATGCAAGAGAATCCCTTTTGGCCTAGAAATACGTATATTTTTCTTTGGGCGCATTTGTGTGCTGTCCTAACTCTTCGTGCGTACTAATCATACTGTCGTACTGGGACCTTCTTTACCTTGGCGGGGAGATGGGTCTCGCTCTTAATGAGATGTATGCTATTTTGCGTTTGCCCTGGGACAAGGAGCCATATGAAGACTATACTCCTGATAACGAGGAGTTCAAGTAATTGGAGGAACAACACCCTGGGTTCCTTGCAGTATACCAAGAGTTATTGTGTCACCATAGCACCTATCAGCAAACCTCGAAGAAGAGGGATAAAATTACGAAGGGGACGTTTGTCACGCCCAAGTCCCAAAATATCGAGGGACTGGACACGTGGCAATGGCCAGCAGCACACACCGATGGACAAACCCAATTTAATGGATCCATCGGGGCATGCTTAAGCTGTAATACAACAGTCCGGGTCTACTAATCTCATCCACAGAATGAATATAACAAAGTCAATATAAGGAAAATAAAACATCAACAATAACATCAAATCACAAGTAATGTAATCGGGGAACAACCCGATAATCAAGTCTGATACAATTGTTCTTTAAACAAGAAAGTAAATAACATCACTGATTGAGTATGGAAGAACATATACTCAGAAAAATCTATGGCAATCACCTAGTCCTCGGTTCCTGGTTCTGCTCCAGTGCCTGCTCCTGAACCTGCTTCTGCTCCTGCTAAAACACCTGTCCTGTAAACCTCAGAGTGGATCTCCTCTGCTAAACCTGGGGACATAATCCATTCCAGGTCCTCAGGGGACATAGCAAGGTACAGATAATACAAGCCAAAATAAATACAGTGCAGCAATTAAATGAAATAATAGGGTGAACTAGATAACCAGCTAAGTGATATGCAAGTTGAGAGCATCACTAAAAACTCAGGCTGAAACCACTACAAGCTCTGTGTCGGGGAGCCGGTAGCAGTAATAACACGTAGTGGGCAAAGCTCGGGCTTAGAGTCTTGAGCACCGCAATAATAGGGGTTTTATATATATATGATCAGCCTGTAGCCTGTGTGTCTCTCCCCACCCAATGTAACCACACGTCTCATGTCCATGACACGCAAGATCAAAACTAATGCAGCAAGTCATAATAAGAACTAATATAATATCTATGTCCATCCTGCATCCTATACAGAATCACCACGAATATCTCAGGAAGATTCTGTCAAATGTATAGTGTCAAGTGTCCTGGGTATAACGTACTTGATAAAGCAAGTACGAGAATGTAAATGTCACGATATCCATCTCTAGTTGACCTTACACAACCCCGTGTATGGTGTTGGCATCCGACTATAATCGGAAGCTAAGTAAGTCAAACGGCCCTAGGTTTAAGCATGTACAACAATGTATAAATAAGTCAAAGAATATGTAACAAAGACTGCAAGTTGGCAAGGTACACTTGCCTGGGTTTCCGGTTCCAATTGTAGCTCTGACTTCCGTGGGTTCTGCAGGCAGTACTCCAGTTGTTGAAATAGACATCACCATCAGATCCAGAAAATATTAATCAGCTAGAAACGCCTGTCCTTGAGTCCAATTTGGACACAGGGGCAAAAATGATATTTCGGGTCAAAGCGGGGTTCACCTGTGGCCCACTTTGCACCGAAAAACGCATCAGGGTCAAAGGTCTCCAAATCTGTCCAACTTAGTGTCAACAGGTCAGAAACGATGATACGAACCCAACGGAACTTCCAGAATTGGATTCCGATGAGCCCTTCTCAAAATTGCCCGTCAAGTAGAGCTTGTGGGGCCCACGACACACGATTTTGTCAACGTTCTCAGAATCGAACCAAACTTGGCTCACAGGACCAGCGTATCGCTACGAGTCCGATGGCACAAGTTTTGTCTCGATCCGACGTGTGTACACTAAGTTACAGCGAGAACCAGAAAGTACGGATACGGGGCGTTGTCGGCGGATACGCGTTGATTCCGGTGTGCACGCACATCCGAATCAACTTCTGGAAAATCCCGCACGTCCGTATCAACGACGCGCACGTATCGGTGAAGACCGCACGCTACCAAGTCGTCTCGTTTGGCGGGGCGTACTCAGTTCCGGGGTAAAATAAGGCGTTGGTTTTCCTGTTTTTGGATCGCGGTTCGCGATCACCACAGGACGCGATGCACCGAGCGGATTGCACGGGCATCGAGGGGGTCATGCAGGCTACGTAATGCAACAAACGAAATAGAAATTGGGGCAGCGAGGAGAGAGATATGAGTACCTGAACAGGGCTCCAAAAATAGGGGTTTTCTCGTGTCCGCGACGCGATGTGTCCGTGTCTGAGCGACCTAGGGTTAGGGTTCTGGGTCAGAGGCTTCTGTGTCCGTGTCCGAGTCTCTGTTGGTAGACACGGCGGAGGCGGCTCAGACAAAGCCGGCTGCGCTGGGGCTGAGGCGGCGCTCGTCGGCAAAGCTGCGGCGAGGCGGGGTCTGGAGGAGGCGGCTTCGAGGGAGGTTCGAGGCTGGGCTGCGGGCTACTCGGCGCTGCGGTGGTCGGCTGAGACGGCGAAGGACGGCGCAGAGAGGGGAAGGGAAACTCGGGCCGGAGGGGTTAGGTTCGACGGGGCCGGCGGAGACAGCGATGTGGCCGGAGGGTTTCGAGGGACCGGAGAAGAAAGGGGGTTAGGGCTTTTTATAGGGTGGAGCGGGAGGAGGTGCGACAACCGGTGAGGGGAGGGGAAGGGCCAGCGTCGCTGGAGCGGGCGGTTGGGGGAGACGAAACGACGGGGAGGCGGAGCCGTCGCCGGAAACGGACGGGGAAGAGAAAGGTCGACCGGGTCGGGTGAGGGTTCGCGGGTCTCGACCCGGATCTGACCCGCAGGCTAAGTTTGGGTTCAACTGAACCCGGTCCGGTTCAATTGGTTTATTATAAATAAATACGGTTTAATTTGGGTTTTAAATTGGTTTAATTTGGGTTTTAAAAATACATCCGGGGTCCAATAAATTCCCGAAAAATTACCCTATGTCTAGATTTTCATTTTACACCATAAAATATTATTTTCATAATATTTTAATATTATTAACCTCAATTAAAAATCATTTAATTATTAAAACACCTTAGTTTAATTAGAGAAAAATTCCAGAAAATACAGAAAATTGAGGAAAATTCCAAATAAAAAAAATCCTTGAAAATCAGGGGGTTTACAATCTACCCCCCTTAAGAGGATTGTGTTCTCGCAATCAAAGAACAACCGGTCAACAGAGATGACACGGTTACAAAATGTTATTCAAAGCACATTACTGTCAAGAATCATGTTTCAGGAGAATCAAAAGATGAGGTTTAAAACACATAGGAAATGAAAACATAATTTTCCTAAAAATGGAAGTTATGAAATTTCCCGGATGAAGGAAATCTAGAAAATTACAGTTTTAGAAAACCAGTTTTATCCTTTAAAAACTTATCAGGTTATCATTTATAAACATTCTACATTATCGGCAAGTTCAAAATAAATTACTAGGTTAACACTAGGTTATCCTTTATAAAACATATTTAGATTAACATTCTAGGTTATTTATCAAGTTCAAAATTACTAGGTTATCTATTATTAGCAATTTAAAACTGTCAGGTGAAGTCTAGGGTCACGAACCAGCAGGCACGAACTAAAGCAAATATAAAAGTAGAAAACTATAAAAACTTACTCGCATTAGCTATTCCATGAATCTGTGCGTCCTCCAGAGTCATCACTGGAGCTTGTCCGCGTCCTTGAGGTCGATTCATCTGCTGCTATTGAGCTTGCTGGAAGAGTGCTGCTTGTGGTGCCAAGGGTGGGCTCGGCAGATATTCTTCTGGGGCATGTGGTAGAACTCCTTCAGCTTTCGTTTACAGTATTTCCAATGCTGGAGAGGCTGGCCTTGGTGCTGGTAGTACTTGTCTGTTTATCATCAGTGCTCTCTTTCAATGCTGAGGACAATCTTTGGCTAAGTGTTGGTTGGACGCGCAAATTAAGCATAATCCCAATTTATGTCTGCACTCGTTCTCAATGTGGCCTCTCTTGCGACAGTTTTGACAGATAGGCAGTACTTGCGGAGATGCTTCTGGTGGTTGGTGCATGTGTGACTTCTTTGTAATTTCTTCATGTGGTACTCCGACTGGTGCTGATGGGGCTGGTTGTTGAATCATCACTGATTTCTCTCGACGTTCAGGGCAATCCCTTACCGAATGCTTTTTGGATCCGCAAGATAGATATTATCCCAGTCTGCGTCGGCATTCTTTAGCGAAATGGCCTACCTTGTCACAGTAGTGACAAGTAGGAAGGACTAGTGCAAGTGGTGGATTCAGCTGTGGTCATTTTGTAACTCTTTCTTGTTGTTCTTGGTCTGATGCTGTTGCATATGGCCGCTTCTGGCTGGACTTGATCCTTGTTTTGCACTCCATGGGTCGTGTTGCAGCAAGAACGTCCTCGTCTAAGGTAGTTGCATTTGAGCTGATTAATCTCCGTAACTCCGAGCTAAATCTGTCGATGAACTTCTCTACTTGGTTTTGCTGATCTTCTTGTTGAACCTTCTGATGGGATTGCATCATCGCGTAGAACATTCAAAACATTTTTTGTTCGTCCATAGCCTGCCCTTGTGGAACGGTAGGCATTGGTGTATCAAACTGCGTCGATGGTGGAACGTCATCTTCCTAGATTCTCGAGGCATGCTGACTTGCTGGACTGAGTTATTGTGATGATTGACCTTCATCAACTGGTGTCACTTCGTCTTTGTGGGTAACCACAACACCTTGTGGTGTTTCTTGATGAGTCTCGTCGCCAACTTACGGATCCATAATTCTGCAACCAAAATAAACTATAAGAAGCACACAAGAATCAAGGCAGGATGCAAGTCAAGAAATTTAATTCGAATCCGATATAGATATCAAGAACGTTTTAAGCAAGTGGATGAGATCCTAAAAAACTTTATCCTATTCTTATTGCAGGCATGTTCGGTCCCTAAGTTAAAACCGAACAATTTAGTCGTTGACCTGCATGGGCCACCACAAAAACCATGTCACGCCCCAGTCCCAAAATATCAAGGGACTGGACACGTGGCAATGGCCAGCAGCACACACCGATGGACAAACCCAATTTAATGGATCCATCGGGGCATGCTTAAGCTATAATACAACAGTCCGGATCTACTAATCTCACCCACAAAATGAATATAACAAAGTCAATATAAGGAAAATAAAATATCAACAATAACATCAAATCACAAGTAATGTAATCGGGGAACAACCCGATAATCAAGTCTGATATAATTGTTCTTTAAACAATAAAGTAAATAATATCACTGACTGAGTATGGAAGAACATATACTCAGAAAAATCTATGGCAATCACCTAGTCCTCGGTTCCTGGTTCTGCTCCAGTGCCTGCTCCTGAACCTGCTTCTGCTCCTGCTAAAACACCTGTCCTGTAAACCTCATAGTGGATCTCCTCTGCTAAACCTGGACATAATCCATTCCAGGTCCTCAGGGGACATAGCAAGGTACAGATAATATAAGCCAAAATAAATGCAGTGCAGCAATTAAATGAAATAATAGGGTGAACTAGATAACCAACTAAGTGATATGCAAGTTGAGAGCATCACTAAAACTCAGGCTGAAACCACTACAAGCTCTGTGTCGGGGAGCCGGTAGAAGTAATAACACGTAGTGGGCCAAGCTCAGGCTTAGAGTCTTGAGCACCGCAATAATAGGGGTTATATATATATATATATGATCAGCCTTTAGCCTGTGTGTCTCTCCCCACCCAATGTAACCACACGTCTCATGTCCATGACACGCAAGATCAAAACTAATGCAGCAAGTCATAATAAGAACTAATATAATATCTATGTCCATCCTGCATCCTATACAGAATCACCACGAATATCTCAGGAAGATTCTGTCAAATATATAGTGTCAAGTGTCCTGGGTATAACGTACTTGATAAAGCAAGTACGAGAATGTAAATGTCACAATATCCATCTCTAGTTGACCTTACACAACCCCGCGTATGGTGTTGGCACCCGACTATAATCGGAAGCTAAGTAAGTCAAACGGCCCTAGGTTTAAGCATGTACAACAATGTATAAATAAGTCAAAGAATATGTAACAAAGACTGCAAGTTGGCAAGGTACACTTGCTTGGGTTTCCGGTTCCAATTGTAGCTCTGACTTCCGTGGGTTCTGCAGGCAGTACTCCAGTTGCTGAAATAGACATCACCATCAGATCTAAAAAATATTAATCAGCTAGAAATGCCTGTCCTTGAGTCCAATTTGGACACAGGGGTGAAAATGACATTTCGGGTCAATGCGGGGTTCACCTGTGGCCCACTTTGCACCGAAAAATACGTCAGGGTCAAAGGTCTCCAAATCTGTCCAACTTAGTGTCAACAGGTCAGGAACGTTGATACGAACCCAACAGAACTTCCAGAATTGGATTTCGATGAGCCGTTCTCAAAATCGCCCGTCAAGTAGAGCCTGTGGGGCCTACGACACACAATTTTGTCAACGTTCTCAGAATCGAACCAAACTTGGCTCACAGGACTAGCGTATCGCTACGAGTCCGATGGCGCAAGTTTCGTCTCGATCTGACGTGTGTACACTAAGTTACAGCGAGAACCAGAAAGTACGGATACGGGGCGTTGTCGGCGGATACGCGTTGATTCCGGTGTGCACGCACATCCGAATCAACTTCTGCGAAATCCCGTACGTCCGTATCAACGACGCGCACGTATTGGTGAAGACCGCACGCGACCAAGTTGTCCCGTTTGGCGGGGCGTACTCAGTTTCGGGGTGAAACATGGTGTTAGTTTTTCTGTTTTTGGATTGCGGTTCGCGATCACCACAAGACGCAATGCACCGAGCGGGTTGCACGGGCATCGAGGGGGTCATGTAGGCTACGCAATGCAACAAATGGAATAGAAATTGGGGCAGCAAGGAGAGAGATATGAGTACCTGAACAGGGCTCCGAAAACTGGGGTTTTCTAGTGTCCGCGACGCGATGTGTCCGTGTCCGAGCGACCTAGGGTTAGAGTTCTGGGTCAGAGGCTTCTGTGTCCGTGTCCGAGTCTTTGTTGGCGGACACGGCGGAGGCGGCTCAAGCGAAGCCGGCTGCGCTGGGGCTGAGGCGGCGCTCGTCGCCAGAGCTGCGACGAGGTGGGGTTTCGAGGGAGGTTCGAGGCTGGGCTGCGGGCTACTCGGCGCTGCGGTGGTCGGCTGAGACGGCGAAGGACGGCGCGGAGAGGGGAAGGGAAACTCGGGTCGGAGGGGTTAGGTTCGACGGGGCCAGCGGAGACAGCGAGGTGGTCGGAGGGTTTCGAGGGACCGGAGAAGAAAGGGGGTTAGGGCTTTTTATAGGGTGGAGCGGGAGGCGGTGCGACGACCGGTGAGGGGAGGGGAAGGGCCAGCGTCGCTGGAGCGAGCGGTTGGGGGAGACAAAACGGCGGGGAGGCGGAGCCATCGCCGAAAACGGACGGAAAAGAGAAAGGTCGACCGGGTCGGGTGAGGGTTCGCGGGTCTCGACCCGGATCCGACCCGCAGGCTAAGTTTGGGTTCAACTGAACCCGGTCCGGTTCAGTTGGTTTATTATAAATAAATCCGGTTTAATTTGGATTTTAAATTGGTTTAATTTGGGTTTTAAAAATACATCCGGGGTCCAATAAATTTCCGAAAAATTACCCTATGTCTAGATTTTTATTTTACACCATAAAATATTATTTTTATAATATTTTAATATTATTAACCTCAATTAAAAATTATTTAATTATTAAAACACCTTAGTTTAATTAGAGAAAAATTCCAGAAAATACAGAAAATTAAGGAAAATTCCAAATAAAAAAAATCCTTGAAAATCAGGGGGTTTACAACGTTACTCCATACCACTGCCTGGATCCATCATCTTTTTGAGATTGCAGCTTTGGGCCAGGTCATTGTTCTAATATCCTGATCTTCCACAATCATCCGTGATCTTGCACGCAACACTAAGAGGATGGCAGCAACCGGTTAGGGGGTTTGGTAGCTCTGGCGATACCTTCAGCTATTTTTATCTAGATACCTAGACATTGTGGGACAAAGCCGTGTTGGATGGATTCTTGATGGTATGGCTACAAAATTGCGTAGTCCCGGGAGATTCTGGGTCGATCGAGAGGGCTAGCTGCAATCTTATCCTCCCTGTTGTGAAGTTGGCTTTTGGTCGCCGCCTTGCCTTACCCCCAGCAATGGTCTGCAACATCCATCGCGGACTTCGTGCTTTTACCAGCAAGGTGCTGGACCATGACGGTCCTGAGGATTTCAACCAGGTCAAGATGCCTTATCATTATTTAATAGGGGTGATTGCTAATGTACTACCCATCTCTAATGGGTCCTAGCCTCAAGGGGATGACGATAAAAGTTGATGCCTTCATTCGTCGATATGGTGGGATGCCTTGGGCTCATACTACGGTCCCCGCGTATCGGTACACACTCGCCTATATGGCGAATTATTCTTTTTTTGTCTCGGTCCCAAAATTTACTGAGGATGAGGTAGATTAATTTTATTGTGATGGTGGTATTGACTGTCAGGTCTTATCTCCGAGGCTCTTCAGCTGATTACTCTCCATCCGACCTTCGCACTTAGTATACTGAAATAGAAACCTTATCTTCTTAGAGCCTTACCTGTCGAGTAAATTTGCTCGCCAGTTCGAGTACAACCAACTCATGTTGAGCAATCCTAGCCCATGCCTTGGTTTTGAAGGTAGCCTCCTTGATGGGGTTCGAGCTTGGGATTATTATTCTGCCACTAATACCTATATCTGATTCATGTAGTGGCTAACTTTCATGTAGCCATAAATGCACCACCACCCGGCTTTGATTGGGATACTAGCTTCATCGTGGGCACTAAGCTGAAGCCGCGGAGCGGTGGGTCCAATAAAGGTAAGGGGAAAGGCAAGGAAAAGGCTGTATTATTTCCTACTGACTCCAACTAGACAACGGGGGAAGAGATTACTTCTAATGACCCCACGCCTCCGGTAGAATCTTCAATGAAGCACAGGGCCTCTCCGGTGCGAAGCCCTCCCTCCAAGAAGAGAAGATATGAACCATCTACGACCGCAAGGTCGAGTTATGAAAAGAAGGTTGCTACCAAAGACCCCACATATGCCATGGGAGATGAGGAAGAGGAGGAGGTAGGACCCCTTGTATTGGCAATTCGCCAACCAAATCCCCTTCTTGATGTCGAGGTGGTATTCCTACGTCCTCTTAGCTTTATTGCCATGTCCCCTTTTTATGACTCTCTTCATCCTGGTTTATCTGAACTTATATAGAGACCGATAGCTAGGGTAAGGACACTTTCTCCATGGGTCACTACGGCAGGGGTTTCTTACCGGCAGGAGGAGACATCATCTTCCTATGAACTGTATGTTGGCGAGCCTGTCATTGAGACGGTAGGAAGGTTTGATGAGGAAGGGGATGCTTCGTTGGCTGACCCCTCGGTTATAGATATGACACTACGGGGGCAACTTTGTCTGCTCCAACAGAACCACCAACTCCGATACCTCACCCAGGTATATTGTTTTATCATTTCTCGAGAGAGAAGATTTTTCGGCTTTAATTCTTCATCGTTTGGGTGAAGTTACTCACTGATTGCTTTGATTTGACAGGCCCTTTCTCGCTGATAAACATATTTAACATGGCGGCAAAAGAATATATGGAGGAGGAGGCTGAACCAGGGCTCAACAGGACAAGGCCTGGGTCAGTCCCATCTTCCTCTGTGGTCGGAGAACCTCTTGAGGGACCTTCGACAGACACGGGGCTTGATTATGATATCGATCTCCCTGGGGTGTTGGTTGTCGAGGAAGACGTGAGGGAAGGAGAAGGAGCTCGCGGGGAGGCTGAGTCTTTCTCTCACTTTACTGCGGGTGGAGAACACTCGGCGGTGCCTTATATTGAGGTTAGTATAGGAGAAGCCTCTACCGTCGTGAGTCTACTTAGTACGACGGTCGCTTCGTCACCTCCTCGGGCTGACATTGGGCGACATGAGGTTGCATCTTTCTCTGTTGCTGGGGGTAGCAATCTTCCTGAGGGATCCATTCCTGGTCTTACCAGTGTGATGGCTAAGCTTGCCAATTTGCCTGGCATTAAGATACTACTTTTGACGGGACAGAGTTTGGCCGTTGCAAAAATAACTCATCGTCCGGTTACTGTGGTTCCACCACCCGACTTGTCAAGTGTTGTCCCCTCGGCTTCACATGCTACCCAGATTATCGAATTGCATGTAATCCCTTCGGCTTCGATTCCCTTAACGCCGTCCACGGAAGTTGAGGTAACAACCACTTCCAAAGTTATCCTTCAGGGCTTCTATATCTTATTAAGGTAATGAGTTCAAAATGTACTAGGATGAGGGATGCCTTTTGTTTGGTCCAAGCACGGTATCCTGGGTCAGATACAGATTTTAAAGACCCTTCATGGCTCTGAGAAAACTGCTAACCTGCTGCTTCAGAAGTTAATTGAAGTAGAATAACACTTGAACGAGTTACATCAGGTGCAACAGGTTGACGTCATGCCGACAGTGGCCACAGAGTATGAACGTCTCCTGGACTCAGTGGAATAAGTGAAGGCTTCTTATAGGAAGACCAAGGCGGGTCTCAAGCAAGAACTTAAGAAGCTAAAACTCCAACGTACCGAGTTGGACGCAGACGAGGCGACTTGCTTCCCTCAAGAAGATGTATTTTCTTATACTATTGTTGAGATCCAGAAGAAGATTGCATAACTCTAGGCCAACCTCAAGATCCTGGAGGGTCACGTTCATGAGGCCCGCCAAGAATGGGAGATTATTCGTGCACAATCTTTTATCGTAGCCCAGTCTTCAACTGCCCTTGAAGAGACTCTGAAGAGACTAGAGGAGACGCACGCTTACCTTGATAATCTTGTTGCTGTAGCTCAAGAAGCCGAGCGTCGGGTCAAAGCTAAGATTAATGCTAGGGTTGCCCATCTCTGAGGGCGATTAGAAGAGTTGTGCACTGATCAGTAGCATCAGTAGTTGTTTCTTCTTCCCCCTTTTTTTTTCTTCTTTTTTTGATTGAGGCGTTAGTAAGTCCTCAAATATAGTTTACTTTTAGTTCCCTGTTTGGAAGAAATAAAAGCTTTTTTTTCTTTGCAGGGATTATTCGTGTGAACTTTGGGTGTCGTCCTAGAGGTAATATGGATGTAGCACAACATCGTAGTCTTTTTCGGACATCCCATTGGAGGATTTTTGGTGGACCGATTACTTCTCGTGCACTTGGAGTGAAAGTAATAGATTTGAAATAAGCCCTGCTAGAGGTGATATAGACGTGGCAAGTTTTATGGACTTAATACCGTTGGTGTCCTTAGCATTAAGTATGGGTGCTAAGTTTAGATGATGATCGACATCAGAGGTAATATGAACATGATAATCGATAGTCAAGCAGGGAGGTTTGCTCAGAGGTAAGAAGGATATGGCAAACCCTACTGGGGAGGATGCGAGGACGATATCTCGGAGACAACGTGGACGTGATCTAATCGATAGTTATACCGAGAGGTTAGGTACGATCTTGGTATTTTTGTGGAAGGAAAGGAAAACGAGCTAGAGGTAATATGGACGTGGCTATTTTCTTTTGATAAAAAACATGGACAGCTCATAATTTAGAGGTAATATAGACTTGAACTGCTTGCTTCCATCGAGGACATCCCATTGGAGGATCTTTAGTAGACTTATTACTTCTTGCGCACGAGAGTGCAAGTAATAAGTTTGAGACGAAATCCTATCAGAGATAATATAGACGTGATAGGTTTTATGGACCCATTACCTCTTGTACACCTGAGTGCAAGTAATAGGTTTGAGACAAGCCCTGCCAGAGGTGATATGGACGTGGCAGATTTTGTGGACTTAACATAGTTGATGTACTTAGAGTTAAATACGGATGATAAGTTGAGAAACAACCGATATCAGAGGTAAATGTGGATGTAATAATCGATAGCCAAACCCAGAAGGTTTGCTCAGAGGAAATATGGACATGGCAAACTCGGCCGAAAAAAAATATTAGGGCAATAATTCAGAGGTAATATGGACATTAACCAATATCCAAAAAACTCACCAATGGGTGGTTTACTAAGTGTAGTCTACCCGAGAATATAGATAGACCTGAGGGTTACTCCGCTGGAGAGATCGTTAGGTTAATAGCTCAGAGGTAATATGGACATGGCTAGCGTCTAATGAGACTGGGTTTTGAGTGGTCCCAGCAGGAGTGTGTAGGTGGACCTATGGACTGCTCCGCTGGAGAGGTTTTAAGGTCCATTATCCGTTACATATCCAGGACACATGAATACCGATAATGGCTTATTGAGGAAGGATAATGTCATACATAATCACTCGCTGGGGATGAACAACAAAAATGGGGAATCCTGTATATTTTTTATTATCCTGATAGGGATAGAAAGAAGTACAAGCCTAGCCTTATACAGTACTTTTTCAGGAACTTGTCGTTGATGGGCATCATGAGCAAGTCACTATTGGATTTTGCCAGTCGGTAGGAGCCGTTGGAGAATACAGATTCTACGATGCACGGACCTTCCCATTTGGGTTGGAACAAACCAGATGTCTTGTAGGTCATAACCATCGACCTTCTTACTGTTAGGACGAGGTCACCCACTTGGTAAGTCCTCTTCTTGACCTGTTTGTTGAAGGCCCCTGAGAGACGCGCTTGGTACATCTTGATGCATTGTTGAGCTAAGAAACACTTCTCGTCGAGTGATTCTAACTTTTGTAGCCGTCAGCGATGATTGTCGTTAATGGTTAGCCGGTTGGAGAGAGCCACTCAGAGCGAGAGAATTTGGATCTCGAGGGGGATGACCACTTTCTCCCGTAGACCAAGAAGAATGGCGTGCTACCAATTGGCGTCCGGATCGTTGTTCGATAAGCCCAGAGACATTCACCCAGCTTCTTATTCCAGTCGCGCTTATTGGATGACACAAACCTTTTGAGTAGCTTTATGATTGTCTTGTTGAATGCTTCCGTCAGACCATTTGCTGCTGGGTTATAGGCCGTTGAATGTATATTCTGAATTCGATTTTTCTCACAAAATTGATAAAAGTATGACTTACAAAAGTTGGACCATTGTCGTGGATGATCCTCCATGGCAAGCCGAAGCGGTATATGATGCGATGCTTGACGAAGCTGATTATGTTTGTTGTTTGGACTACAGCGAGTGGTACGACTTTCACCCACTTGGAGAAGTAGTCAGTAATAGCGAGAATAAACCGATGTCCCTTAGACGAAGGTGGACTAATCGGTCCGATAATGTCCATTCCCCAGGCTTTGAAAGGCCAAGACATAACAGTCGGGTGTAGGAACTCCGAGGGTTGGTGGATGAAGTCAGCGTGAATTTGGCATGCTTGGCACTTCCTTGCGTAGTTAATAGAATCCGCGACCATTTTCGGCCAATTGTAACCTATTCTCCGAAGATGGTCTTGTAACTTGGGTCCAGGCTAATAGGCACCGTATACCCTGTCATGAGCCTCACGGAGAGCCTACTTTGCCTTTTTATTCGATATGCATCATAGCAGAAGACCGTCGTAGGAATGACGATACAGTATTTTGGTAGCCTTATCGTAATAGAACCGGAGGAAACGTCTTCCAATGGAAGTGGCTTCCTTTGGGTTCTTGGAGAGAATTTCAAAGACTGCGTAGTCAATGAATGGGGGTCTCCAGTCTTGGGAGTCGGTGCTTGTCTCTACTGAGTAGCTCAGGCACAGACATAGGTTATTTTTTAGACAGACCAGCTCTTGACCGACCATGGTGATCAGTTCATGAGTATTGACTGTAACAGCTAAAGAGGCTGCGAGGCCAGCCAGGGCGTCAGCCTCAATATTTTATAGTCAAGGGACGTGCTCTATGAAGAACCCCTCGAAGGTGGAGATAATACCGAGCGCATCTTGATGTTAGGGAATTAAGTCTTCATTCCAGACTTTGTACTTGCCTCGGACTTGATTGAATATCAGCTTGGAATCGATATAGGCTTCTTGGTAGTCAACTCCTACTTATTTAGCGAGTTGGAGTCCAATGACGAGAGCGTTGTACTCTGCCATATTGTTAGAGCATGGCTCTGTGAGGGAGTAAGCACGATTGATGACCAGATCGTGTGAAAAAATTAATACTATCCCGATGCCAGCGACAATATCACCTTTGGGTCCTGTTCTTGAAGCACCGTCGAAGAACATTCGCTAAACGACTTCTTCGCTTGTGGTCATATTCGAGTTTGCTACCTCATTCGAGATCTCCTCGTAGAGCTTTGAGATTTTCGGTACCGGATGGGATGCAAGAAAATCTGCCAATTCTTGGCCTTTGATCGCCTTTTGTGGGACAAATATTATATCGTATGGTAACAGCAGTATTGTCCATGTGGCTAGGCAAGAGTTGAGCGCTCTAGATTTAGTCATAAGGACCCTGAGCGGATTAACTAGCGAGATCACATGGATAGTTTGTCCTGCCACATAATGCCAAGTCTTCTGAATGACGAAGACCAGAGCGAGGCACTCCTTCTCAATGGGGTTGTACCTGTGCTCTAGTCCAGCCATTATTCTGTTGAGAAAGTAAATAGCCTTTTTGTGACCGACATCACTTGTCTAGGCTAGTAGAGCCCTGATGGAGTGATCCATTGCCCGTATATATAGTAAGAAGGTTCTTTCCACAACATGGACCACCAATACTGGAGGATTCATAAGGTACTCCTTGTTGTCATCGAAAGCGCATTGCATTCTTCGTTCCAGACGTAGGAGACTCCCTTCTTTATAAGCTGAGTGAACGTCTGACAACATCCAAAGAGGTTTGATATGAACCTCCTGATATATGCCGGTCTTTCTTGATGGCCACGAAGTTCTCTAAGGTTCTTCGATGGACGCATTTCAAAGATTTCTTTAGTCTTCTGAGGGTCTACGTGGATACCTTTCGAAGTTATGACAAAACCCAGAAACTTGCCGCTGGAGACTCCTAGGAAAGATTTGGTGGAATTCATGTTGAGCTGGTGCGCACGCATGAGGTCAAACACAATCTTCAAGTCCTGGAGGTGATAATCTTTGGAGTAACTCTTGACGACAATGTCATCAACATAATACTCCACCATCTTGCATAGATTTTCATGAAAGATGGTGCTCATAGCTCGCTGGTATATAGCACTGACGTTCTTCAGACCAAAGGGCATGATTGTGTAGCAGTATACTCCTATCGGCATTCAAAATGATGTATGCTTCTCGTCGTCAGGAAATATCTTGATTGATTGTATCATGAGAACCCGTCCATGAAGGACATGCTCTCGATGCCACAAGTGTTGTCGATCATTATGTCTATGATCAGAAGGAAAAACTTGTCCTTAGGACATGCTGTATTTAGATCACGAAAGTCAATACAGATATGGATCTTTTCATTCTTTTTGATGATGGGAACGATGTTGGCTACCTAATCCAGATATTATTCTTCGTGAACGAAGCCACTAGATATCGGTTTGTTGACTTCAGCTTCGTTGGCGTTCATAATGTCCGGCCGAAACCTCCATTGTTGTTGCTTGACTGGCTTAACGTTCAGTAAGATGTTAAGTTTGTGGACTGCAATTTAGGAGTCCAGTCCTGGCATGTCTTTGTTACTCTAGGCAAAGACATCGATGTATTCCCTGACGAGCTGTAGCAGGGATTTCCGATCCTCATTGGACAAACTTTTGCTGATAAAGAGAGGTTTAGGAGAGGATTCATTGCCAGATCAATTTGTACAACTTCATCGTCAGTGGGAGGTTCTCGCTGTTCGAACCATATTTTCTATTGTGTGTCTAGGCATTGGACCCACAGTTCTACTTCAAGGATTTCAGTGGATCCTCGTCTTCTTCCTCAGGGTCAACTGACACCATGTTGGCATACAATATTTGTTTGAGCATCTCTCCGATACTGATATCGGAGTCCCAAGTGAAAGATTCTGAAGAGTGAGATTGTAACTCACCTTCTTCATTCGAGCCTTCGGGGTTGTGGGAGGCATGACGTATCCTAAGCCATGATTGGTCTTATAGTAGTAATCATCGGGCTTGCCTACAGGAGCCTGCTGACGCAGAGGCAGCCGTCAGCCTTTGCCATAGTTCAAGCCCTTAGTGGCTTTCAGATCGTACCCCATCTTCTGAATGAGGTGCTTGGTTTGAGAACTGTACCGGTGAAATAATATTTTTCGGTATCAGGTTCTGGCACTAGTTCCTCTGGGACGGAGGATTGGGCACTTTTCACTCTGCCGAAGATGATGAGTTTGTCTCCCCTCTTCCCTGCTGAAGCTATGAAGTAGGAGTTCTTACTGGCGAGAATCTGGTTGACTGCATAGGTGGTAGTCACCTGTGTATGCAGGTACAGGCCCAGACCTTACTCAAGGGAATATAGTACGTTGAGATATTCTATATCCGAGTAGTTCAAAGATAGCCCTTTATTGATAAAATAAGATATCTCGTCTTCCGGAATTACATTGTCGAGAGAAGGGACGTTAGCATGATCGGCTACGTACTCCTCCAGTTCTTTCTTCCAGAGATCTACCCTAGTACGAATGATGGCTTTGGAGGTCTCCTGCTCAGCTTTACCACTAGAGATTCAGAAGTCGTAGTAGGTGTCGGATCTTCCTTCAGTGATTGACTCAGTCTACGGAGGTGAACAACCAGAGGCTAAGGTGGTTTCTTGGACAGTTTAACCCTGAGTGAGGAGCTGTGTCGAAAGCAGGTGCTTTGAGATAGACCCTCAAGGGCTCGTCCGATGTTGTCCAAGTCTCTGCCTCATCGTTGGCATCATTGCCATATTTATCTTGGTGGACTTGCTTGAAGAGGATTGAGTCATAGTAGTAGACCTTGACCCCTTTAAATGGATCAACATCGACAAATTATCTCGACGATGTCGTGATCGTCCACGTACTTCAAGTACTAGTGCAAGGTTGATGGCACAATTATATACTAATGTATCCATAGACATCCCAACAGGATATTGTAGGATACGTCTATGTCTATGACGTAGCAGGTGACCTCTATTTTTAGATCGTCGATCTGGCACTTCAAGCAAATTTTGCCCAGAGGGTAGCTCCTTCCAGCGTTGAAGCCACTGATGGCAGTATTGGTTGCTGCCAGACGATGCATTGGGATGACTAGAGTCTAAAAGCAGACTTCTCGAGATGATGCTGATTGACGAGCCAGGGTCAATGTGTATCCGGTCTACCTTGATGGCATCGATGTACCCTATGTAATACAGAGGACGATCGTACTAATTATTCTTCAACAACATGTCTTATTGCGAGAATGTGATGTTGGGTATCGCCTCCATCACATTATTGCAGTGGGGGTATATGGCAGGATCCTCAGCTGGCAGCTTGACCTACGCCAGGTAGGTGTCGGCATTCTGCATTGCCTCACTCAGACCAACCCGAGTATCTATGGAGGGTCGGAGAAGCTCGAAGAGTAACAACTTTGCTGGAGTATTGACGAGATGTACGAAGATGTCGAAGTTGTAGGGCTTCTCCAACCCCTAAGCAGTATCTTTGTGCATCGGTTTGTTGAAGCGAGTTTCTTTCTACTTGGACATGTCCGCTGTTAGAGGCTGGGATGGACCCGGATCAGATGCAGTGATTGGGAGCACACTATCGTCAGGGATATCATACTCTTGTTGGTATGCCAGACCTAACCTTTTGTTCCTTCTATAGCTTCTTCGGAAGGGATAGAAATCGTGTAGCAGGATTTGGACTTATTGTCCTTGGACTTGGTGGCAGAAGGTGTTGTCTGCTGCATCAAGTCTGAAGCAAGATCAGGATGGACCCACATAACCTCCCCCCGTGATGTGGTGAGAGGTATCAGTTCGGCTGTTTGGTCACGAGCTGGCAGGAGATTGACAACCTTTATTGTTGCCCGGGGGATCGAGATTACTCTGTCTTGTGCTTCCGTCGTTGGGAAGTTGCCGAACTGGAGAGATACCATGTTCGCGGCAACTGTTTTGTCATTGAAGTCGAGAGTGGGGGACTTGGTGTCGAGCAAATGCTGGATGTACTGCTTCAATGTGTAGAAGTCCCACGTTGCATGATGGACGTAACAATGGTAGTGGCAGTACTTCGGATTAGTCACCTCGGCTACCTCAACAGAGCGCTTGACGTCGGGGAGCCGAAGCTTGTTTTCCTTCATTAGAACGTCAAAGATTGCCATGACATCATCATCTTTGAAGGAATAGGTTTCCTTGGGTTTTGTAGCCTCTGTGGGCTTTTGCTCGGACTTCTTGGCTATATTGAAGACCAGAGCCTGCTTTTCCTTGCCATCCCGAGCATTATTGTCGCCGTTGTTATTGCTTTTGTAAGGGAGCTTTCCCCTATCACCAGTGATAGGGATCTGTATTCCTAAGAGGTGGGTGTCCTTCACCTTCTTCTCGACACCGACAACATTTATGATGAACACCGTCCAGTCTTTAAACTGAGAGTCGCCCATCCAGAGCCTGACTGTGGAGAGGCGATTCCTTCGGCAGGTGTCCATCAACGTGGACTTAAGGTTACCGGCTGGTAACTTTTGTGCCGCTTGCCTGTACCGCTCGATGTATTCCCATACAGACTCTTTCTCCCTTGTGTAATATCCATTAAAGAGGACATCGTCATGTCATTTTCCTTATCATAGAACCAAGCAAAAAAAATGCTTTTGAGGTCGTCGAACGACGAAATACAGTTGACTGGGAGGCTGCAATATAGTTGTCCGGGAGGCTACAAAACCAATCGAAGTCTATTCCAGATAATGCTCTGACAAAGAGCTTGGTTAAGAGGGTATTGTTGCGAGGCAGATGCTCTGTTACCATCTCGAAGTAACTCATGAACTGACGGGGAGATGTCTTCCTATCAAACGGAGTCAAGTTGAAGGGCTTGTACTCGAGGGGATACGATATGTCTCTCCACTCGAGGGGATACGGTTGTCGGATCCCAAGCTCACGCAGTGAGTCCCAATTGCCCATAGAGTCGGCAAGCTCGGAGTTCTCGTACCTCCCGTATTACTTCCCGAGCTTCATCGACTGCGAAAGGAGCAGACGATCCGGATAGGGGATGGTTACTGCCAATGGATGGAGCGATCGTATTTGAATCCCCATTTATTTTGGGGTCCAAGATTGGTTGGCTAGAGGCTCTTACTGGTTGTGGGGCCATATTTGCCTTAATTTGTAGCATTGTCTGGGTCAAGCTTACATCGATGCACTCATGGTCTGCATCATGGCCTCGAGGGTTTCGAGGTGCTGTCGATCGTTGGGCCCTCGTGATCGTCCCCTACCATCTATGATGTTCTCACATGGGAAAAATGGATGGGACGATGGACGTCACACTTTCTGCCTCAGATATTTACTATGAATAGTCATACGAAAAAGTCGGTAGGGTTGTATCCTCTTCGAACTCGGAGGAAACAATACCCTTAGCGTAGGAAGCTGCATCCTCTTGACGAAGGTGGCTACCCCCAGGGATTTCGACATCTGTTCCTTGGGAGTTATCATCTTCTTGAAATGCCAAATTTTTATAAAGGTCCGGGGGATTACAACCCCCAGCTTGCGTAGCCATGTGAGGTGCTAAGGAAGAACTAACCCCAGTGGCTGACAGCTTCTCTTTGAGAAGGTGCCCAGGAAAACACCTTTCGCGTATTCTGCTACCTGTCCTCCTTGGATACATCTTCTTGACTCACTGGCCGGGAGCGACGAACTGGAGGTGCTGGATTTCTGACCTTCCCTCATGGAGTGGGCCTTTCGAGAAGAATAACACGAGGGAAAGGGCAACTCCTCTTCCTCTAGTGCTTTCACCTGTTCTCTGGGTTGCAGTCGGGTGGGTGCCTTTGGTTGCAACCGCTGGAATATCGACTGCCTGTTTGTCAGTACTGTGGCTTTGTTGCAGTAGCAGTTGATGATAATATTGACAAAGTGATGCCCTGGGGAGGATACTTTATATGCTATGGTTATTTCCCTCACTTTGCGCTTGTGATTGATCACGTTGCGCAAGTCGAGCGAGGGCTGATTCACTATTGCATCCTTCTTATGAGCCCGGGTAGACCGAGCACACGGGTGCACATGCGTTGATTTTTCTTTCTGACCTGGGGTTCATACAGGAACTTGCCCCAAGTTGCCAACATAAGACTCTTTAGACCGACCATGTCTGATTGCCACTACGGGCTGGACGTATGAGCCAGTTTTCTACGAATTTTTTTTAGGGGCACGCATAGTAAGTGACGCTTGCTGATGGTCGGTAGAATGAGCAATTTCTTGATAGGTATCATCGCTTAGACTTAGATAATTTGGGTTATGACTCGGTGATCGAAATCATGAACTGGGCTAGGTAGGTATCATCGCTTAGACTTAAGGACTAGGATGTATGCGTCACTCGGGAGAGTGTGTCGATGATTGTATACCAAAGATTTGCATTAGAATAAACTTACCATAGGATGACTTTGTTGAAACAGACTCGAACCCCTTGGACTGGATTGTGTGATGCTAGTAGGAGAATCTATGCTTGATGTTTAGAAATCTGAGTGAAGCGAGCTTGGGTAGAATACCCCGTACGAATAGATTATGGTTTGACCTTAGGAATTATGGTAAGCATCGTGCAACAAATTTGTACGGTCTATTGCAAACTCGAACTGTACCTATAACCTTGTGAGTTGACCTAGTGGTTAGGCAGACGACCATATACTATAAGATGAACCGGTGTGACCGACTTTAGAATACCGCTTGGGTAGATGATAGAACTGGAGCAGCAAAACTTAGAGTTCGGACTTGGAACTGGAAGTGTACATTAGCGACGTTGATGTTTGATACGAACGGACTTGACGATAGGACTTGGATGCTAGTCATTAGATTGGATAGGTCATGCAAAAGAGAAAAAACAAGACACGCTTATGATCAAAATTTATGATACTCAAGTAAAGTTAGGATAACGAATTAAATCGTTGCTTGAAAGACGTACTTAATGGTAGTGCAATGCTTGGTTTTGAGTTAGCTTAGAATTAACTTGGGTTTTGATCCATCCCGATAGAAGTAATGTTAACCCGAAGATACTTTGAAATAGAATTATGTTGCTCGAGGAATGATATAGACGATAATAGAAATAAACTGGAGTTTGGTTTAGTCGATTTAGTAAAACAATTGGTGATTCGAAAGTAAGATTTTTACGAGTAGCTTGTCCGACTTCGCTATCACTAAGCTTGGTTAAAATACATTTATTTGAGGGACACCTAGAATATGTGTACGTTCCATACTCAGTGATATGCTAAACTTAAATGCAGCAACGAGTGAATATGCTACGTTCGCATGGATGAGTATAGGGATTTGGGTAAGTCGGCCTCAGCCTAGACTTTCGTGCACGATGGGTTATAACATCCCCCATATTGAGAGATATAATTTGGCGCTAAGGCGCAGTTGAGATTGAATTGGAGAGTGCAACGATTAAGTTGGTTATAGTTCGATAGCATCTAATGATAGATTCATTAAATGAACTAGATAAGCACGAGTACGGCACAAAATATGAGAAATAAATAGGAAGTTGTGTTCGAACGGGTCTAACGACCCGAAGCATATACTTGAGTTAGATTCGATGATGATGCGATAGGACGACTTGCGCTAAGAAAGTCTCAAGGACAAAACTGTTCTGAGTGGTGTATTATATAACGACCTACTTCGCTCAAACCAGAGAACTTAATCAAATGACATAAGTGTATCGACCAGTCCTGCCAAGATCGACGAGATGACTCGCTTGATGCTAAGGCATTCAGACTTGGCATTCAGAGAAGTTCAGACTTAGAAATTTTAGAGGCGTGCTCGGAGTCTCGCTCGGCCGATACGATACATCGCTATGTCCTTCGGCTTCGGTATGTCCTCCGGCTTCACTTTCACCTGATGGTAGCCTGATCACAAATCTATCTTGGAAAATATCTTGGCGCCACTCAACTGATTGAACAGGTCATCAATCCATGGCAAAGGATATTTATTCTTGATAGTGAGATTATTTAATGTCCTGTAATCAATGCACATGCGCACTGATCCATCCTTCTTTGGTACAAACAATACTAGGGGCTCACTACGATGGAAAACTCGATCAGATAAACCCATTATCCTGTAATTTATCCACCTGCTTCTTCAGCTCGACTAGCTCACTGTTGTTTACTCTATAGACATGCTGTGAAATTGGTTCTGCACCTAGCACCAAGTCTATAGAGAATTCAATATCTCGATATGGCGGCAATCCTGACAATTCCTCAGGAAATATATCCAAGAACTCTGCTATCAACGGATGTGGCAACTCCTTGTCTTCCACCATAGCTCCACAGATAATGCCTTCTCTCTACTCTGTATCTCCTCTAGCAAACTCAAACTCTGGCTCTCCTGACGGACTAAACAAAACTCTACCTCCTCTATAATCTATAATAGCATGGTGCCTACTCAACCAATCCATCCCGAGTACAATATCGTAGCTCGAAAGTGGCATTACAAGTAGATACGCTCTCAGCTCCCGGCCTCCCAGAGTAACTCTCTGATCCTTGCAAATATCATTAACCAGGATAATGCCTCCCTCGGTCATGATTTTGTAAGTCCTAAGCAAAGACTCAGCTACCAAGTGATGCTTCAGAGCAAAAGAAACAGATACAAAACTATGGGAAGCACCACTATCAAACAAAACTAAAGCTAGAATGAGATCAAGAAGAACAGAACCTGCGATGACATCTCCGGTGGGCTCGACCTCCTCAACTGTCATAGCAAACGCTCGTCCCTGATGTGCACCTCCATGATGTTGGTACTGGGCATAACGTTGTTGCTGGATCGAAAGCGACGGTCCCCTTGGCTATACTGCAGGTGGCCTCGCATGTGTCCTCTGAGCTGGAGCTGCTCCCTGAACTGCACGACGAGGGTTGGAAGGATACTCTCTCAGCTGATGCCCCTCGGCACCACAATACAAACAAACTCCCAACCTCTTCCTGCAAACTTCCCAGATGTGGTCGGGCTTCTTGTAGAAGTGGCAGGAAGCTTGTTGTAACTGTCTCTGCTATTACGGTGCCTGGTAAAATAGCGCCCTAGATGGAGTCTGGTGCTATTGTGGCTGCTGAAAAGGCCTGTACTAGAAATAAGGACGCTTAGCAGTCACTGTGCTGCTGTTAGCCCCCAGAAAAGAATTATGATCTCTCTTGGGCTTCAAACCCAACTCTCGCTCAACCTTACGTGCCTCCGCAATTTTCTTCGAATAGGTCTCATAAAAAGAAGAAATGAGGATCTTTACTTCCCGGTTTAGACCCTTACAAAAATGAACAGCTCGAACCTCCGGCTCCCTCACCAAATACTCCATAAAATGGCTTAACCTACAGAACTCTGCGGTGTATTCCTCCATAGACATGCTCCCCTGAATAAGGCTCTTAAACTGCCTTTCCAAGTCTAACATGTCTGCCCAAGCAAAGAACTTTTTCTTGAAGCGGTCCTTGAACACCTCCCAAGACTGCCCTGCATCAGCAAGAAGTGTCTCATTCCTGAACCAAGTGTGGGCGACGTCGAATAACTGAAGTCCTACTACCTCAACCTTCATATCCTCAGAAAGACGGGACACCCTTATTAGACGCTCAATATCCTCGAGCCAATAATCAATGTAGACGATGCCCTCCATCCCCTTGAAGACCCGAGGTTCCAGCTTTTTAAAGTCCTAAATATTGCCTGGCCGAAGCTGGGCAACCTGCGGAGCAACCTGCTGCTAGACCGAAGCTCCTCTCTCTACTATGGCAAGAGCAAGCTGATGAGCACTCTCAATGCCCTGCCGTAACACATCGGTCTGCCTCGGACTGAGCCCTCTGTGCCTCCAACATCTTGCAAAACAGTGTGAACATCTGAGTTGCATATGTCGACGCGGAAGGTGGAGGTGGAAGTTCCTCATATATAGCCGGAACAGTCCTCTGAGTTGGAGGTGGACCCCCGAACGCAGCTGATACGCCAATCACCAGAGAAGTGACTGGTGCAGGCCCTCGGGAAGTCACAGATCTCTCAGAAGCTCCTCTCCCCTGATGTGATCTAGTCTTAGGCGGCATTCTGAGGCAAAGCGAAAAGAAAGAATCAATATGGCACATGATATAAGGCATTCAAAGAAGGACAATTAAAAATCAAATATCAATATCAAGGAAGACAGTTTAGTTAAATCAAAAGAGTTTTTCCTAGATGTGATTGATTATTCTCAGCCTATATCCTATATCCTATATCCTGAAACAGTCTCGTAATAGCACTCAATTTAGAGCACCACTACGAATTGCACTAATTGTAACCTCGAAGACCTGCATGGGCCACCACTAAAAATATGTTACGACCCACACCTGGTGTAGGGATGCAAGTAGTGAACCACGAGCGGACTACGCCGCAGCTTTGGTGGTAGAACGCTATTTGGGTAAACTATCTATCAATATAAATAAGCCACCAACAATATGAATATACTCAATCACAGATCTAAGATGAAAATAAGCACGAATATGATAAAAGAATATAAGAGTCACAAAATACAACTCATGAGACAAAATAATATCTAATGAGTTAGATAAATAATAAAATAATATGCTGAAGACAAATCCAGTACAAAGAGAACTAACTATGAAGCTATGAGTCCAGGGTCGTCTGTCTCAGTCGGGATGAGACCCTCCTGAGCCAAGGTCTCTGGCTCTAAGCCAACCACGTCCTGAGGCCCGTAGTGAGTGGGGTACCACTTCTCAGTGTCATTTGGGAAAAATATATCCAGTCAGGAAAGGAGCAGAGTACATCTCTAACAGCAGTTCTAATAAATGATATAAACTATGTGACAGTAAATAGATGTGAATATACAAGATGCAACATATAGACATAAGAGATATACAATAACAAAATACTGAAATAAATACAAGAATGAACAATATGAAAATGAACAAGAATACTAATGACTAAGTGAGTGAGTACCAGCTTTAACATGTGATCGGCTTGGGAACTTGCACAAGATTTATGGCCTAGTTAATTATACGTGCGGTGTATGATCAACACTCACAAGGAACAAGACATTCACAAGGAGGGTATGATCACATATCTATACTAAATACTTCCTGTCCCCGACTGGTATAGTGGATCCAACCATGGTACGTTATGACACGGGATTCACTGGGTAGGTAGCTAGTCTCCCCAAGAATTAATATCTGCATATGTATAAGAAGAACAAGGAAATAATGCTTGCACAAGATACACCATACATACCAAGTAATAATATCTCATGACGAGATCTGGATATACCAATCCGTGTAACCATCGTGTCAAGTAATCAAGGATATCTACACTAGATACAAGAGACATAGAGGATATTATAAATAAAAAACTATCAGAGAATGCACTTGCCTAAAATCTAGTAAACAGTATCACAGATGTCCGGTACGGTGCCTCAAAGACCTAAATATGGAATATTACATCAATACAAGATTTTGAAATAAAAATAAGTTAAACTAGTCAACTTCTAGGTCATAAAGTCATTTCTAAGTCAAAACAGTCAAACTAGGTCAACTCTAAGTCAAACTAGTCAAACTTGGTTAAACTTGGTCAAACTAGCTATTTCTAGGTTGTATGGGTATATCTCTAGGATATTGGGTCCATACACTATGTAACTAGGCCACACTGGCTAAACTAGGATACTAGAAAATTAATAGGAAACCGTATCGTAAGATACACAAATAATTAGATAGGATAATATCATAATATGTATATACAATCAATATTATCTAATATTCCTAATTAAACAAATGCTAAGGGAATACCTTGGCTTTAAACCAATGCGATATCGCACAACTACACCCCCATCTCGATATCAAGTCCAATACCTTGAGTATCCCTCAATACCTTAACATTTACCTTGGTATCTCAAGGTAATGTCACTCTAACATATAGCTAACTACCAAAACTCTAATTATAACTAACATATATGCATTATCTAATACAAATACTACTAGCTATACTAACTACCAACTACTAATATATATACATATGTACATACATACATATACATAACTAACTAGAGATACAAGTATTTATTTATATCTACTACTACTAAAAATATCTCTAGTGTTATATACATATCTCTAATATATACATATAACTAATAACAAGATAACTAACTAACTATTAAACTAACAAGCTAACTAAACTATTTACTAACTATTAATTAAACTAGCTAACTAACTGTCAACTACTTACCTTGCTGATACATGCTGCCCACTGGATGTTGTTGCTGTTGCTATAGAATATTGTTGCTGCACAGCGTACTGCTATTGTTGCTGCAGGCTTGCTCAAGCTGCTGCTGCTGCTGCTCGTTGTTGCTGAAGTTGCTGCTGCCATTGCATTCCTGCTCGTGCACTGCTACTGCTATAGTTGGCTGCTGCCACTGCACTGCCTGCAGTGCTTACTGTGGCTTGCACTGCATTTGCCTACTGCTGCAGCTAGCTGCTGAAGCTCTATGCTGCAATGCTGCAGTTTGCTGCTATATGATGCTGCTGTAGCTGCTCACTGAGATCAGTTGCTCGAACCCCTTCCTCCTCTATGCACACACACAAACACACACATAACTATACACACACACACACACACACACACTTATATATATATGTGTGTGTGTGTGTGTGTGATAAATATAGCTATTATATGGCAAAATGAATCTAAGAATGCAGTGAAATAAATACGTGGAGTGCATCGCACCCGTATCACACTAGATCTATGATATGCTTGCGATACGAGTCCATCACACAACTAAATGTACCTTGAAGGACACGAGCAAGTCTAAAATAGTATTTATGAATAATACGAATAGTCAATTACACATCTACATGTCTGTGTCAAAATGTGACATGCACAAACTTTTGTATCAGAAGAAAATTCCCAAATCAACCCGTATCTCCAAATTGTTGGGATACGGCCTACACGTATCTAATTGTGGATACGATACTAGCCACACACAATCAAACACATGTCAATTTGGTCTAATTGATCAATTGACAAACACAACAGGTGTCAATCTCAAAATTCTCCAAAATTGACACAAAATACACCATAACTTTCTCCATAGGCCTCCTATGAACCTATTTTCAATTTCTATGGATCGCCTTAGCATATGGGATGGTTCTTAATAATTAAAACACAGATTTAGAGTCTAATCAAAGAGAAAAAACTGAATTATACCTATTGGAAGATGGATTCCCAATAAAACTTTCAAATTTGATAAAAATGAGCCTTCAACTTGTAGATCCTTGCTCCTTCTTGTAGATCCTTACTTCCTTCTTGTAGATTCCTGCTCTACTAGCCTCCAATGGTGATTAGAGAAGAAATTGGAAAAAAAATTGGTGTGGAAATGAAGAAATTGAAAAGAGAAAATTCTAGATCTAGATTTGTAATAAAAATAAGGAGAGAGAATCTCTCCCTCCTATATAACAAGGCCGGCCACTTAACCCCCTCCCCAAGCTAATATATAATATCTAAAATACCCCTTGGAGCCTCTTATAAAGAAATAATTAAGGAGGGAATGTTCTAATCTAATGGATTTAATTTAATTAATCATCCTCCTAATGAATGGGCTTATAATTGGGCTCAATTCTAACTAGATTTAAATGTTGGTCCATGGATCTAATCTAAACTAGTTAGGTCTACTAACACAAGTCTAAAATAATAAACTAACATCTAACAATAAATAAATAATACAATAAATAATTATACAACAAGCACAATATTTAATTAATTATGAAATGACCAAAATACCATTTCCTAGAAAATATGGTAGTGACAATGTCTATCTACTATTCCATCTACTAGTGGAAATCTCCAACTTCAAAAGTAGTTTCCAATAGATGATCGATGTGCACTATATTGGTCCCTCTCTTCTATAGTTGTGAATAGTATTATTTTTACTACGTGGGCAGGTATACAACAGGTGCAAGACCAATAGTTTGTCCTTCCATAACGATAACACATGTTCAAGGTATCAGAAGTAGAAGCATGATCATTCTTATTCTTTGTCAGGATTAGGAGCTAACCGAGCGTTCATGTTGCCTTGGTGTCCCCTTTGGTGGTATCGATTTTTTCTCCTTTTTGCATGGTTGGGTTTTTCCATCTTGTCGTGACCCCTATTCGACCTTGTCGATTTTATCATCTGGCATTCCCTGCGTTGACTTTAGGAAACGGGATGGCATTTTTGACAGTGGGGCAGACATGATGGTTCTTCATCAAAAGTTTATTGTTCTTTTCAGCGAACAACCTCAGAGAAACTAAATTCGAGAACTTCATAAACTTTTACTATTTATATTGCTATATGAGCACTATGTTAGAGATGTGGAAGGTTAAGAAAATGTTCTATAGGATATCCTCTTCAATCAAGTCTTCCTTGCAGAATTCAGGAGTGATCAAATACGACAAACTTTACAGTTGTACTCATTCACGAATTAATTAAAAGTTTGGAATCAAAGTTTTTTCAAGTCATGCCTTGCTTCTGGAAAGTAAATGAAACGTTGATGGTCAAAATAATTTTTGAAATCCAGCTAAAGATCCCTTGGATCCTCTTATGCAAGGTATTCCATCTACAATGAATCTAGCAAATGCTTGAGGATGAGTATCATGGCAGTTACCTTAGAAGCTTCATCGACTTTATTATTGGGCTCAATGGTCTCTCTCGGCTTCTTAGTAATAAGAGGAGTTTGACATCTTGTAGCCACTTTAGGTTGTTTCTTTTGGAGACTTCAAATGAGGTAAACTCGAGCTTGTTCAGATTCGACACTATATTTGAGAGAAAAAAAGATGTTAGAACTTCGAGTTCTAAAATAAATTAGATTAATTATGTGAAATATCCTATTTACAATATGTGATGATTTGTTATGGTTCAATATGAACTTCAGGTTCACTTATGAACTTTAGTTTAAAGGTGAGCTTCATGTTTAACGAACTTGGGATTCAAAGGGGGGGGGGGGTGGGCAAAGCCTCTGACAGGGGGCGCGAACACCCGTCCGTTGGGGATTTCGCTATTAAGTTAGTAGACATGGGCCGAGGGGAAGCGCCCCTCGTGGGGTTGCTAGGTCAAAGCCCCCGACCTGAAAAATGATTTATGTTGGTCGCGCGTAAGTGTTTTGCCAATCCCACCTGAGATAACCAACCCCGTCTAACGAACATCAAGAACAAATAAAGAAAAGTATATGGCGGTGAATACGTTACCTGGACAAATTCTAACATTTATAATTAAGGTAAAATTACAAGATTGACAAAACCAATGTTGAACCTTTTGCCCAAATAGGTTCAACCTCCTCACCACACTCAAGAAGAAAAAAAAAGATTACAACGAAATCACTCACCAACCCGTAGCAATTTTCCTAACCGAAGTTGACGACTCCTCGATTAGATCTCTTCTTCCTTCTTTCTTGGATGACGAAGAACCCTAAGAGCAAAGCACATACTTTCTCTTATATTTTATGTGGACGAGAACCCCGAATCTCCAACTTGTGCTATATTCTTTGTACCTCCACCCTCAACATATATATATATATATATATATATATATATATATATATATATATATATATATATATATATATATATATATATATATGATGAGAAAATCCTATTCTAGGCCATAATAAGATTTCCTAAATAGGAAACTCCTATTATACCTAAAATAGCTACTCATATTCCAAATTGGACTCCAACAATAGGTCATAATATGATTTCCTAAATAGGAAGCCCTAAAATAGAAAACCTATTATACCTAAAATAACTACTCCTAATCCAGACTGGACTCTAACAAATCTTCTCCTCCAGTCTGATGAGAGGATGTTGACTCCATGGCTCCTCAACTGGACTCCATGCATGTCGTCCCACGACAGAGTTCCTGCTCCCCCATGCCACTGATCTCTGATCTCCCGAGCTACTTTGTATCTTTCTTCGTTTCCAGCTCCTCGATCGTCATGTCGACACTAGCTACCCTGCCTAGCACCTCCTGCACTAGTGATATCATGCCAACATCAATGACACTGTCAAGACCAAAGTCCCTGACGATCAGCCTCACCGTACGTGAGTCTTAGCTGCATGTGACTTTCGTCTTCCACCGGAATATACTATCGTTCCGACGAGCTTATTCACCCTTGGTTGGCCCAACCAAGAGGATGGTGCAGTTCCCTCGAGATTCGGACTCATGAACCTGCCCACCTTCGTGTCCGACACTGAAGTTCCCCAGTACACATTCATCCTCGAGCAGAACATCATTCATTGTACACGCCGTCGATGACCCACAGCTCACTCAAAACTGTGTTAATGGAGATGCATCTGCCTCAGATTGAGTTTGTTGCACACCTTGATCTCCTCCCTGGCTTCGAACTATTGAAACAAATGTCGCTTTGTGAAGTTTTGGCAAACCACCCATCGCCAAAATTGGATCCGTAGAACAACTCCTACCTGGAGACCGACCAGCTGTCATGAGACTGACAAACCATCCTCCTTGTCCGAGTTGCATGGAGGCACCATTCTCCCGGAGAATCCACCTGGGAACGGGAAGACGCGATGAGGGAGAAATACCCCAACCTTTTTCAGGACTGATGTACACTCTTCCTTGATTTTACCTTGAAATTTTGAGGACAAAAGTTTTCAAAGGGGGAAGGTTTGTAACTCCCCTTCCCTAGAAATATAAAAAAATGATTTCCTTTCTTAATACTAAGTTTGTTAACAATAAATAATATTTTACAATAAAACTTTACTAAGTAATTCATGTGCTAATCCATTATTTTTCAATATACTAGCCCAGTAATTGATCATAGAGCCAAATTGACAGCCAGGGCCAGTCCAGTCCGACCAACTTCGGCCCAAAGATCAACCCAATTGGCCGAACTTTTTAGCCCAAAACCAATTGTTAATCATCTGACCCGGTGTTAAACCCGACGCACTGTAGATCGGGTAGCCAACCTAATGCTCAAACCCGACCCGACCATAACAACCGACCCAACCCGACCCGGTCGAACTTGAGAAGAGTAGCAGAAATCGCTGCTATTACTCATTTCCAAACACCTGCCTCCCCCAACCGATACTCCCCGCGCCTCACCGAACCTCCGTGAAGAATCTCGACGCCTCTCGGCCAGCCCAGACTACTCTAAAAGACTCATGATTCCTCCACCGACTTCATCGACGCCATGTTATCGATCATCGTCATCGCCTCATCACCGCCGTCCACCACCACCGACATACCTCCGGTTGATCGCCGTCGTTCATCGTTAACCGCCCACTGCCTCAACTCCACTGGCCATCACCTATAAATAGGGCTCCTCTCCTTCCCCATTCTCCATCCGCCCCCATTCGACGAAGCTATGCCCCACTCTACTCCCTCTTTCCTCCTCTATGAAGTTCGAGTTTTTAGCCATGTCGGATCCTTCCCATAGAGTTTCTCCGCCGACGTGTGGATCGATCACCACTGTTCTTCGAGCTCAGAACCAGTCGACGACGACTTGAAGCCAATCGACGCTGCTTCCGGTCGATCAGGTGACAAACGACATCGACGACGAGTTACGGAGGAGTTCGTCGCCTCCCTCAGACGAAGAGGTCAGGTTCGATTTCGACCGGGGGAAACTTGCCTGAGCGTACTCTGCATCGTGACGAACTCGGTTCCGATCGACTTCTTCGATCAAGAACGCCGGATCCATCAATAGTAAGTATCCTCTGAACCCCTCTTCTTCTTGGAATTCGTTCATCTTAATGCCTTGATCATTTCTGAATGTATTCCCTAATCATTGAGAAATCCGAAGTATGCCGAATCTTGGTGATGATAGTTTGAATTTGTCTCTGGACATCGAAAAAACACAGAGATAGATTCAATTCTATTCACGTTTGGTTTCTAGATTATTGCACACAAAATGTTTGTGTGAATGTCACAAAGGACCATAACTGTTCTAAATGAGAGGAACTTGATCCGACACAGACATTCATAGCTGGTACCAGTCTATCAGACACGCGGACATCTGGATACAACTTCGGGCACTACAGGTATTAACTACTTATTCTCTTCATTCTTTCATTAATCAATCGGTCCGATAAAGACTACTGTGTCCGGGTCTTGTGTCAGTCGAGACACATAGTAAGATGATCTTGGGTTTTAGGAGTATCAGAATGCTTTGGTTGGAAACTGGGAGTTGAATTCAATTCAGAAAGTATAGTTAGGTCAATAGGAGCATTGGTTTGAATATTCGAACCTGATATTGAAGATATAAATAGTCATTTAAATTGGTATCAGGCCAATCTGGTTTAAGCCATGGGCTGAGCTTTGGGGTTGGATTGGGCTTTAGCCATGCAGGGAAGGCTGAATTAGGTCCACCAACAGTAGTATGGATCGGCCTTTGGGTCAGTACAATGGGCCAGGCCACTAATTATATGGTGTTTAATAAAGCAATTGATTAAAGTAATCTAACTGAACTTAGTGTTCAAAGCTGGTAGTTATAAACACAAGTAGGAAGTTAGTAAAGAATTGTCTAATTAGTTAAGTATTATGATCAATAATTTGCTAGCAAGATCTTTTCAGTAAGATTAGTAGACGAAATAGTCAGTGGTCGAGGATTAGTTAGTAGAATTTAATAAATAAACTAACAAGATTACTGACATAGCTAAGCCAAAAAGGGTATCAATTAGTGAAAATTGGTAATTTAAGGAGTAAATGGAAATTTAGAAATTAAAATAAATTATTAAGGGTATTTTCGTCTTTACTACAGATATCGAGGACTTGGATTTAGTTGCTTTGGGAATTCCAGACAAGTACACTACGATAAACTTATACTTTATAATTCTGAATTGCATGATTTGCATATTGGACAATTGTTGACACGATATTGTACATTGTACTATTTAGCCTATTGTACCATTGGGGATTTGGGGAAGTACTTAGCTAATACGTGACCAAACCTTAGTGTAATATTGTGCCGAGCTTAATTGCACATCGGACACATGTAATTAAGCCATACCCTTTCATTGTACCATTGTACTATTGTGCTATTGTACCTACAGTCGGTTACGTATTAGGCTAATACTTCAATCACTTGTGCATTATTGTACTTTTTCATTGCTCATCCATTGTACTATTATCAGGACACCGGTTGCTACACATCACGTCATTGCATTTTAGTTTTTACTTGGTATTTAGTTATTCGTAGGGTTGTACTTTGCTCATTTCCTAATTGGATCCGTTGCAGGTGAGGCTGACGATGAGTTATAAACTAGTTTCTATGGCCCTTGTGATGACACAGTTGTGGAGCCAGTTCTGGAGGACACCCCTGTTCAGGAGTACCCCGTTGATGTTTGAGGATTTAGCTTAGGGATTTTCTTCTATGAATTTGATGTTGTATTGTCTTGAGACTAGTAGATGTGTACGTATAGTGGTTAGGCTTGCCTTTAGTTTCACCGGATTTGTCCCAGGAAATACATTGATGTAAAGGTGTAATAATGGGAACATGGTGTTGTATTGTGCTTTTATACACGAGATTGCGATTAGATGATGTGATGAAGAATGATATTTATTTATTTGAGGTTTAGACAGCTGACTACCGCTGTCAACGACAGTGTAGGCTGGACATGCCCGACCAGTACCCAATTATTCGGGAGCGGGGTGTGACATTTTTTAGTGGTGGTCCATGCAGGTCTAGAAACTCATCAAAGCATAGGACCGTGCACTTTTACACTTTACTATTTTACTGCTTTTAGCATTATTTTCCTTAATGATTTGTCGCATCTCCCATGGACACATGTTCCCTTTCCTCCATTCCAGAGAATGGCCAAGGGAAGGAAGGAGACGCGAGGCTTACCCTGTAACTACCACTTTCCACCATAGGGATATTTTGGTAATTTTTATATTGTTAAAAAATTTATATATTATTTTATAATAGTAATTGTTTAGAATTATATTAGTGTTAGTTAGTGGCTAGCTAATTATAATTTGTAAGTGTTAGTTAGTGCTAATTATTGTTAGTCATTACTTTAGTAATTAAAATTAATTAAGTTTAGTTGTCATGAAGAGATTATTCCTCTTAGTTGTAGAGATTCGTTCCTTTAGTTAATTAGATTATATTTATGACAAATGGAGAGGGGCAAACTTAATATTTTGACATTACCAAACCTTACTGTAAGAGATAAGTTCAATTTAGGGCTCATCCATTCATTTCATTTCACTCATTAACCTTATTTTTTTTCAAAGTTTCTTTTTTTCCAAGCAAACCAAATTTTCTACCAATTTCACTCAATACATTTCCAACTTCACCCATTCTCACCAAGATGAAGGCTTAGAGCATTGGAGAGCACAAGAAGATCAATAGGAGAGGAGCTTGCTAGGAGATCGTGTCCAACTCATCCCTTTCGTGTCCAAATTCGAAATTTTTCAAAGATGCTACCAAAATACTAAGGTAATTCTCCCAATCTCATCAAATTCATGGTTAGGAACACCCATTGGTCATGTAGGAACATTTACATGGTTAGATTTGACTTTCCAATGGTAGATCTAGGCATTAGGAGCTATCAATTTGGTAGATCTAAGTTGGTGTCATGATTTTGGGGCTCAATTTGGAAAAAAAAAACTCAATTGTGTCTATTGAGTGTGTGTATTGTGTTCTAATGAGAACTATTGATATTTATTTGATGGTGTGAAGATGTTCTTGTGTCCAAAACTAGACACGTAGAGTCTGTATCATGATACGCCATAATACATATAGGTTGAAATAGGTAAATTGGGTGTATACATGTGTTCTTTTGTCCAAAATAACCCAAATTCGTCATAGTATTCAACCTCGTTTTTTGCAACCATAACAACATAGAAATGCCATAACTCCTAACTCAGGATTCCGATTAATCTCTCATTTTTTTTAAAAGAATCGTATCGAAGTTAACTTTCCAAATATATAAATTTATAGGCCAAATTTGTAAACATCCAGATTTTAGAATTTAATTTTAGAATTTTAATTATTGGAATTATGAATTTTTGAGATTAAGAAAGATTTTTCTGTTATTTTTAGCTAATTATAATAAATATTCTTCATGGATTTATATTTTTTTTATATTAAAATAGTACAAAAGTTATATTTTTTGGTGTATAATTAATAATAGAATATTGTGTAATTTTTTCTGGAATTTATTGGGGTCCAAAACTATTTTTAATGACCATATATATAATAAACCAACCCAAACCAAACCAACCCAAACCAAACCAAACTGAACCAAACCGAATCAAACCAACCCAACTAACCGAATTCGGACCTAAACCCGTACCCACTAACCCGCTAACCCGACCCAATAACCCCTCACTTTCTCTTCCAGTAACAGAAAACTCTCCCCTCTTCCTCTTCCTCTCCCAAACGGCCGAACCCGACCACTTCCTCTCCCTGTAACCGCCCCACCTCCACCCTATATAATTCTCAGCCTAGCCGAACCTCATCACCATCATCTCCTCTACTACCCCGACCAACCACAGCCTCCGACGATCGTCGGACCGCCGCTGCACGCCGCCGCAAAGTAGCCGCCCAAATTTTTAGAGCAACAACACACAACAAGGTATGGTACTTCTAGCCCATGTATCTCCCTGCACAGTAGATCAAATATCGATCTGTCGAATCCTATGCGAAGACTACATAACCCTCTTGAATCCTGTATAATTAGTTCGGTGTATCGTGTCCTGTGTCGGCCGCAATTCGCGACACAAAACAGAAAAAATGACCAAATTTGTAGTTCACAAACTGTCCCAACCACCCATGTTCATGGCTGATTTTCTTCCAATCTAGTTAATATTTTTAAATTTTACTTGAACAGTAATTTAGACAACATAACCGAGATTTAATCTCTTTAATTAGTTTATTTTAATTCGTTGTATGCTGTGATTTATTTGCTGTTGAATTTGACCAAAAGCTTGGTTTTCTAAACCCAAAATTTCCTGAAATGGGGTACGACCCGCTAAATGAGACGACTTCATCATGTGCAAATTGTACCGAAAGGTGCGTATCGTCAACGCGGACATGTGAGATTTTGTGAAAGTTGATTTGGATGTGCGTGCACACCGAAATCAACGGATATCCGTCGAAAAGTTTCGTATCGACCTGTTCTGACACTCGTCATAATTTCGTGTGTGCTTGTCATTTTGCAAAAAAATTTGCGCCATCGGATTCGTAGCATTACGCTGGTCCTGTGACCTAAGTTTGGTTCGATTATGAGAACGTTGACGAAACACCGTTTCGTGGGCCCCACGGTTTCATTTGACGGGCGATTTAGTGACCGGCTCATCGGAATCCAGTTCTGGATATTCTGTTTGGTTCGTACTAATGTTCTGGACTCGTAGACACTAAGTTTGACGAATTTGAAGAACTTTATCTCTGGCACATTTTTTGGTGCGAAGTGGCCACATGTGGACCTCGTTTCGACCAGAAACTGTCAATTCTGTCCCTGTGTCCAAATTAAACTTATGGGTAGTCAATCATAGCTATTTCATATATTCATATATTCTGAGAGCGATGGTAATATTTGTTTCAGCATTCGGAGGCGTACCTGGAGATTCCACTTATATCGGAGCAATTATCGGAGCTCAAAACCCATGCAAGTGTACATTGCCAACTTGCAGAAGATTCTGTGCTATTATTTGCTTATATTCTTTCCATATACTTATGTGATGTACATGTTCAACCTAGGACCGTGAGACGTTGCTTAACGTCCGAACAAGATTCGGGTGTCGACGCCGTACGCGGAGTCGTGTAACGTCACTTAGAGAGTTGATACCACAATCTTATATATTTTTACGTGCTTGCTTTACCAAGTTCGTCATACCATAGGACATTTGACACTATTCATGTGACAGAATCTTTCTGAGTTATTCAAGGTGATTTTGTATAGGCTTACAGGATTCGTGACATAAGACTTGCATATACATAGATATCATTATGACTCGTTGTACTAGTTAGAGGTCATAATTTTGCGTGTTATGGACATGAGACATCGTGGACATGAGACGTGTGATTACATTGGGTGGGGAGAGACACACAGGCTACATGCTAATTATATACATATCTATTTTATTATTGCGGTGCTTTAGTCTCTGTTCCAGAGCTTGGCCTATTACGTGATATTACTGCTACCCGGCTCCCCGACACAGAGCTTGTAGTGGTTTCAGCATGAGCACTAGTGATGCTCTCAACATGTATTTCACATAGCTGGTTACATAGCTTGCTCTTAGGATCTATTTTTTATTTACTGCATTTTATTTGGCTTGAGTTATTCTTTTACCTTGCTATGTCCCCTGAGGACCTGTGCCCGGATTATGTCCCCAGGTATAGCAGAAGAGGTTTATCCCGGGATATACGGGACATGAGCTAACGCTGGAACCGTACTGGCACCAGAGGACGAGGTTTTGCCAGAGGATTTCTCCTGAGTATTCTATTACATACTCAGCTATTTTTGCTTTCAGTTATTTTATATCTTGACTCATGGATTTATGTATTGACTTATTTTATCGGGTTGTTCCCCGAGACACTATTTAATTGGACTTGTTGATGGACTATATTTATTTTTATCTATTATCTTGATTAGTCTATCATATTTAGTTATGTTTCTTTCTGTGGATAAGATTAGAATTATATTGAGATAGATGTTGTAAACTTGTATTATTATTTATTACAGCTTAAGTGCACTCTAACGGGTCTATTAAATTGGGTTATCCATTGGAGTTGTGTTGCTGACCATTGCCACGTGGCTAGTCCCTTGGTATTTTGGGACTGGGGCATGACATGGTTTTTGTGGTAGCCCATGCAAGTCTACGACTATATTGCTTTGGTTCAACTAAGGGACAGAGCAAGCCTACAATTAGGATAGAATAAATTATAGGATCTCATCCACTTGTTGATCTGTTCTTGACCTCTATATCGACTTCAAAATAATTTATTGACTTGTATCCTGTCTTGATTTCTCTGCGCGCTTCTCATAGTTTACTTTGGATGCAGAGTAATGGTTGGATGCAGAGTAATGGATCCACGAGCAGACGACGAGACTCCCATAGGTACACCACAAGGTGATGTGGTCATCTACGATAATGGAGTGACACCATTGGGTGGAGATCCATCCACTCAATAAAGCAATAAAGCAGATCAGCACACCTCGAGGTTCGAGCGAGACAATATTCTACCACCGCCGCAGTTTACTCCATCAATGCCCGTTTTTCTACCAGGACAGCCGATGGATGGTCAGCAGATGTTCCAAATATTCTACGCAATAATGCAAGTATAACAACAGGTTCATCAAGAGGCCTAACAACGCCAGGCGAAAAACTTGAGGAACAACCTAGTAATAGCACTGGAGCAGGCGAACCCACCAGTTAGACGACCATCGACGAGATCTATCACTGATTTCCGCCAGCTGAAGCCCGTATCTTTTCAGGCAAGGAGGAGCCCACTGAAGTTCATGAGTGACTCACAAACATTCAACACCAATTAGAAGAAGCTGAGCTTCCGAGGGAGCGTTGGATGACTGTCGTCATGATGCAGTTGACGGGCAATGCACATAACTGGTGGCTATCTGAGGAGAGACGGCTCGGACCAGACCGAGTCACTTGGGAAGAGTTCTCTAGACTCTTTCAGGAAATGTGCATTCCATCCATTGCTAGAGCAGAACTTAGGGATAAGTTTAACCGCCTCATTCAAGGCAATATAATGGTAGAAGAGTACAATGCATAGTTCATCTGTTTGAGTCGCTTCGCCGCTACTCTGATCCCGACAGAAGAGGAGAAGGCGGAGAAGTTCTTCGACGGACTTAGCTTTGAGCTACAGATATTAATTGGCTCCGTTGCACCTATTTCTTATACGGACGTCCTTGCTGCAGTCCGATGCATGGAGCGCATCACCAGGAGAGAGTCAAGCCAAAAATGGCCATTCACATCAGCACCAGCCAGAGCACCACAGGGAGAAGCTGCAAAGAGACCTCACATGCACCAGCCACCCAGAGCATCTCTACAAGAACTGCCTACATGTCAATATTGTGGCAAGCGAGGTCATTACGAGAGCAAGTGCAGACGCAAGTTGGGATTATGCTTGATTTGCGGATCCAACCAACATTTAACCAAGGATTGTCCTGAGCGTCGAGAGGGAGCACCAATGGTAAACCGATAAGCTTTACCAGCATCGGAAGGATATCAGCCGAGGCCACCCTTGGCATCGCAGATAGCACTCTTTCAGCAGGCCCAGCAACAGCAAAGGGCACCACCACAGGGACGTGGACAGGGTTTTGCGATGACAGTGGAGGAGGCACAGACTCGAGGAGTAGTGAATATGAGTAAGATTTAGTTTTATCATAGCTAGCTATAATAGCGAATATTCCTAGTAATACTTTAGCATGTGCCAGTTAGTTCCATTCCCTAGCCTATACCTAGTATTATGTTAGCATGAACTTGTTAGTTTAGATTAGTAATATGTCAGTGGTACCCAAATTTTCATAAGCTGTAGTTGATCTTCGTTCTAACCAGGCTCATTTACTCTTGAGTTACTTCTCTCTCATTGCCTAGGGAAAAGTTTTTATTTCTTCTCTACATGTTCTGCTTGAACAAAACCCTCACCCTTCCTCGCAATTTTTTCTTGTTCATGGTTCCTTATTTTGTGTCATGCTTCAACAAACATGTCTTGCAATCACATCATCTCTTCTGGAGCAAACCTTTACTTGACCGGTTACGTTTCATTTTCTTAATTGCGATGAAGCAATTCTTTTAAGGTGGGTAGATTATAAACACCCAAAATTTTAGAATTTAATTTTAGAATTTTAATTATTGAAATTATGAATTTTTGAGATTAAGAATTTTTTTATAATTTTTAGCTAATTATAATAAATATTTTTCATGAATTTATATTTTTGTGTATTAAATTAATTATTAAAATAGTACAAAAATTATATTTTTTTTGTGTATAATTAATAATAGAATATTGTGTAATTTTTCTGAAATTTATTGGGGTCCAAAACTATTTTTAATGACCATATGTATAATAAACTAACCCAAACCAAACTGAACCAAACAAACCCAAATAACCGAATTCGGACCTAAACCCGTACATACTAACCCGCTAACCCGACCCAATAAGCCCTCACTTCCTCTTCCAGTAACAGAAAACTCTCCCCTCTTCCTCTCCCAAACGACCGAACCCAACTACTTCCTTTCCCTGTAACCTCCCCACCTCCACCCTATATAATCTCCACCTAGCCGAACCTCACCACCATCATCTCCTCTACCACCCCGACCAACCACAGCCTCCGATGTCACGACCCACACCCAAAAAATCGGACATGAGTCGTGGGTACGTCCAGCCTACACCGTAGCATCGGCGGTAGAACGCTGTCTAGGTCTACTATCTAGCTAACAATATTACGCAATCAATATATATACCTGTCAAGATCTCAACTCCAAACGGAGGAGCAATATCATAATGATAACACAAGTACTCAATCACGAATCTAAGCACGATAAGATAACAAAAAAGTCTAACAACTATAAGTCTAAACAACTGCTACTAAAACAACAACAACATCAATAATAATAATACAACATCATCCTGAATCATATACAATACAAGGTCTCAATCCAAAACCGGGGACAAATTGTCACGCTCCAGTCCCAAAATACGTAGGACCAGGAATACGTAACATGCCAGCTATGCATTCGACCAGACTCTGGTCCGATTCGAATACGTATAAGCTGTACTAAAAGGGTCACTATCTATATAGTCAAGTGAATATAAATACCTATGCCTCAATCCACAATGAGCAGAATATACAAGAATGAGCTACATGTGCTAAAGTCGGCCGCCAGTAGCCCATAAGCTCGAATAGACTCGAGAAAGGAATATGAGTCTATAAAACTAGGCTATATCAGCAGATGAATAAACAATATGAATAATAACCAATATTCCGGAAGAAAAGATGTAAGTACCTGGCACCAAATCTCTGCATGACAAAGCAACACACATCAGCAACTCCAATCCGGCTCCACAGCGGTCTATGCTGCAAAACTGGCAAGGGACCAGGTCCTCAGAGGGACGTAACAAGGTACAGAAGATACAAGCCAAAATGCAGTGCAGAAATAAAGGAACAATAGGGTAAATAAATAAACCAGCTAAGTGATATGCAAGTGAGAGCATTAATCATACTTAGGCTGAAACTACTATAGGCTCTGTGTCGGAGAAACCCATAGCAACATTTAGTATTACGACTCCAGTATATATGCCAAAGCAAGCAGTATCACGACTCCAGTATATATGCCAAAGCAAGTAGTATCACGACTCCAGTATATGTGCCAAAGCACCTCCAATAGTATAGTATATATATATCAATAATCAGCCTGTAGTATGGTGTGTCTCTCCCCACCCAATGTAATCACACGTCTCATGTCCACGACGTCTCATGTCCATAACACGCAAGATCATGACCTCTAACTAATGCAGCGAGTCATAATGATAGCTAAGCATATGTAATATCTATGTCGCGAATCCTGTAACCTATACCGAATCACCATGAATATCTCAGGAAGATTTTGTCTCATGAATAGTGTCAAGTGTCCTGGGTTATGATGTACTTGATAAGACAAGTACGAGAATGTAAAGGGTCACGAATGTCCATCTCTAGGTGACGTTACACAACTCCGCGTACGGTGTTGGCACCCGACTATTAATCGGACGCTAAATAAGTCACACGGTCCTAGGTCAAGCATGTACAACCATATATATATAAGTCAAGGAAATAAGTAACAAGAACTGCAATGTTGGCAAGGTACACTTGCCTGTGGTTCCGGCTCCAATTGTGGCTCTGACTTCAGCGGGATTTGCAAGCAGTACTCCGGTTGCTGAAATAAATATTACCATCAGATCCAGAAAATATCAATCAGCTAGAAACGCCTATCCTTGAGTCTAATTTGAAGACAAGGGCAAAAATGGCAATTTCGGGTCAAAGCGGGATCCGCATGTGGCCCGCTCCGCACCGAAAAATGTGTCAGGGACAAAGGTCTCCAAATTTGCCAAACATAGTGTCAACAGGTCAGGAACGATGATACGAACTCAACGGAACTTTCAGAATTGGATTCCGATGAGCCGATTACAAAATTGCCCGTCAAGTGAGCCTGTGGGGCCCACGACACGCGATTTTGTCAACGTTCTTAGAATCGAACCAAACTTGGGTCACAGGACCAGCGTATCGCTACGAGTCCGATGGCGCAAGTTTCGTTTCGATCCGACGTGTATACACAAAGTTACGACGCGTTCCAAAACTGACAGATACGGAACGGTGTCTGCGGATACGCGTTGATTCCGGTGTGCACGCACATCCAAATCAACTTCTGCGAAATCCCGCACGTCCATATCAACGGCGCGCACGTATCGGTGAAGATCGCGTGCGACCAAGTCGTCCCGTTTGGCGGGGCGTACTCAGTTCCGAGGTAAAACAGGGCGTTGTTTTTTCCTGTTTTTGGATCGCGGTTCGCGATCGCCACAGGACGCGATGCACCGAGCGGGTTGCATGGGCACCGAGAGGGTCACGCAGGGTCCGCGATGCAACTGACGGAATCAAAAACGGGTAAACGAGCAGGGAGATACGCGTACCTGAACAGGGTCCGAAAAATCCAAAATATTCCGTGTCCGACACACACGTGTCTAGGGTTAGGGTTTGGGGAGGCACTGCCGGAGCTCCTGCGGCTCGGGGCGGCACTGCGGCGGGGGAGGCCGGCCGGAGGGGCTAGGGAGGTGCGACGGCGCTGGGAGGCGGCGCAGGCGGCTCGGGGAGGCGGCGCAGGCGGCTCGAGGTGCTGCGGGGTCGGCTCGAGCTCGGTGAGGGGCGGAGCCGGTGGGCGGAGCGGCCGGGGCTCGTCGGAGGAGAGCTGGGAGGAAGGAGGGGAGGTCGGCGCCGGAGGAGCGGTGGTCGGGGTGGATCAGGTGGCCGGAGAAGGAGGAGTTTGGGGTTTTATATAGGCGGGGCGCGGCCGGGAGAGGCGGAGGAGGGGGCCGAGGTGGCCGCGGGGGTCGGGCGAGGTGGCCGGGCGGAGCGGAGCGTGGCGGGCGGGGCGCCGGTGGACGCGGGCGGCGAGCGGGTCGTACGGGGGGTGGAGAAGGTCGAAGTGGGTTTCGGGTGCGGCCGGGTGCGGGTGGACCTGACCCGACCCGCTAGGCAGAACGGGTTCGGGTGCGGGTCGGGTTCGGTCAGGCGGACCCGACCCGACCCGTTAGCCAAACGGGCTGGGTTTGGTTGGGCTAGGCTCGGTTTGGGCTGGGGTTTAAAAATAATAAATAAATAATAAAAAATAAAAAACAGTTTTGAGGTGATTAAAAATAGGTCCGGGGCCCAATAAATTTCCAGAAAATTACCATAAGTCCAGTTTTTTATTTTACACCATAAAATATTATTTTTATAATATTTTAATATATTTTAAAATCATTTAATTTTATTAAATGCCAAAATATCCTGGTTTTTAATTAGTAAAAATCCCCGAAAATTCCCAGAAAATTCTGAAAAATCCAGTTTTGAAATATTGAAAAATCAGGGGGTTTACAATCTACCCCCCTTAAGAAGATTGCGTCCTCGCATTCAAAGAATAACCGGTCAACAGAGATGACGCGGTCGCAATCATTGTTCGAAACACGTCACAAGATACTTAGGGAAATATCGTTTCCCTAAGAATGAAAGTTATGCACTTTCCAGAGTGAAGCAAAATTTGGTAAAGCAAAAGAACTACAAATTTTAGAAAACTAGGTTATTATTAACAAGTTCCAAATTACTAGGTTGGGGCTGAGGTCACGAACCAAATAGGCACGAGCTAAAACAATTCTAGAAACGGCAGCTACAAATCACTTACGCGCATTAGTTACTCCAAGAGTCTACGCGTCCTCTACTGTCATCGCGTAAGCTTGTCCCATGCCCTTGTGTTGGTGCCCTCTTCTGCTGTCGGGCCTGCTGAAAGAGTGATGCTCGTGCTCTACGTGGCTCTCGGAATATATCAAGATGTCATCAATATGCAACCACTAACTTGTCCAGGTAAAAACTCCTTTCATCAAACTCTTGAACACAGATGGTGCGTTGGTTAACGGCATAACTAAGAGCTCCTAGTGTCCATACTTGGTCCTGAAGGCTATTTTCTGTATATCCTCTCTATGTACTCTAATATGGTGATAACCGAATCCAAGATCTATATTTGAGAATACACTCGCATCACTCAACTGGTCAAATAGGTTGTCAATGCATGGCAAGGAAGACCGGTTCTTGATGGTTACAGGGTTCAATGGCCTATATACAGACGTACCGTTCTATTCTTCTTCGGCACAATAGTAGGGGTGTAACAGCTGGGTCATTAGATCAAATCTTGATACTAAAAGTCACAAGATATCTAAAGATTTAACCACTATGGCCTGCTATCTAAGGTTCCGTTTTCTTAAGGTCGCAATGCAATTCCTTGTATCACCATCATGAGTCACATCTGATCCCTAGCATCTAGCTATGTATTCCCTAAAGTATTTAGAGTCAAACCCTCTTTCCTTTCTTCCAATGCTTCCAAATTACTTGCTACCTATAAGCAATGGTGAGGTTCTATTAGTTCTAGGCCTCTGATATTTTATATTCAATTCTCATGCTAAATCTACACTAACCCTAGTATATAGGAATAACCTATCTACTATCCTACTAAGGGTAACCGTCTTCAAATATCTATATCCAGCATAACTTCCTCTGCCTTAACAAGAATCTGCTTCTGGAGGAAACACCGTGCACGATCATTCATCTCTCCAAAACAGGAAGAGATGATAAACAATAATAAGGATGTCGAGGAGATTTGAAAGAGTACAATTACGAGGTCCAAGGGCGATAATCAAGTGCTAAAGAATTTTCAAGTCAATTGTGGATTGAGATGCTAACACTGCTAACCTTGATTACAGGCTCTTTCGGTACCGAAAAGTAACCGAAACGATTTAATCAGGACCTGCATGGGCCACCACAAAAATATGTCACGCCCCAGTCCCAAAATACGTAGGACCAGGAATACGTAACATGCCAGCTACGCATTCGACCAGACTCTGGTCCGATTCGAATACGTATAAGCTGTACTAAAAGGGTCACTATCTATATAGTCAAGTGAATATAAATACATATGCCTCAATCCACAATGAGCAGAATATACAAGAATGAGCTACATGTGCTAAAGTCGGCCGCCAGTAGCCCATAAGCTCGAATAGACTCGAGAAAGGAATATGAGTCTATAAAACTAGGTTATATCAGCAGATGAATAAACAATATGAATAATAACCAATATTCCGGAAGAAAAAATGTAAGTACCTGGCACCAAATCTCTGCATGATAAAGCAACACACATCAGCAACTCCAATCCGGCTCCACAGCGGTCTATGCTGCAAAACTGGCAAGGGACCAGGTCCTCAGAGGGACGTAACAAGGTACAGAAGATACAAGCCAAAATGCAATGCAGAAATAAAGGAACAATAGGGTAAATAAATAAAATAGCTAAGTGATATGCAAGTGAGAGCATTAATCATACTTAGGCTGAAACTACTATAGGCTCTGTGTCGGGGAAACCCATAGCAGCATTTAGTATTACGACTCCAGTATATATGCCAAAGCAAGCAGTATCACGACTCCAGTATATATGCCAAAGCAAGCAGTATCACGACTCCAGTATATGTGCCAAAGCACCTCCAGTAGTATAGTATATATATATCAATAATTAGCCTGTAGTATGGTGTGTCTCTCCCCACCCAATGTAATCACACGTCTCATGTCCACGACGTCTCATGTCCATAACACGCAAGATCATGACCTCTAACTAATACAGCGAGTCATAATGATAACTAAGCATATGTAATATCTATGTCACGAATCCTGTAACCTATTCCGAATCACTATGAATATCTCAGGAAGATTCTGTCTCATGAATAGTGTCAAGTGTCCTGGGTTATGATGTACTTGATAAGACAAGTACGAGAATGTAAAGGGTCACGAATGTCCATCTCTAGGTGACGTTACACAACTCCGCGTACGGTGTTGGCACCCGACTATTAATCGGACGCTAAGTAAGTCACACGGTCCTAGGTCAAGCATGTACAACCATATATATATATATAAGTCAAGGAAATAAGTAACAAGAACTGCAATGTTGGCAAGGTACACTTGCCTGTGGTTCCGGCTCCAATTGTGGCTCTGACTTCAGCGGAATTTGCAGGCAGTACTCCGGTTGCTGAAATAAATATTACCATCAGATCCAAAAAATATCAATCAGCTAGAAACGCCTGTCCTTGAGTCCAATTTGGAGACAAGGGCAAAAATGACAATTTCGGGTCAAAGCGGGGTCCGCATGTGGCCCGCTTCGCACCGAAAAATGTGTCAGGGACAAAGGTCTCCAAATTTGCCAAACTTAGTGTCAACAGGTCAGGAACAATGATACGAACTCAACGGAACTTTCAGAATTGGATTCCGATGAGCCGATCACAAAATTGCCCGTCAAGTGGAGCTTGTGGGGCCCACGACACGCGATTTCGTCAACATTCTCAGAATCGAACCAAACTTGGGTCACAGGACCAGCGTATCGCTACAAGTCCGATGGCGCAAGTTTCGTTTCGATCCGATGTGTATACACAAAGTTACGACGCGTTCCAGAACTGACGGATATGAGACGGTGTCCGCGGATACACGTTGATTCCGGTGTGCACGCACATCCAAATCAACTTCTGCGAAATCCTGCATGTTCGTATCAACGGCGCGCACGTATCGGTGAAGACCGCGTGCGACCAAGTCGTCCCGTTTGGCGGGGCGTACTCAGATCCGGGGTAAAACAGGGCATTATTTTTTCCTGTTTTTGGATCGCGGTTCGCGATCGCCACAGGACGCGATGCACCGAGCGGGTTGCACGGGCACCGAGAGGGTCACGCAGGGTCCGCGATGCAACTGACGGAATCGAAAACGGGTAAACGAGCAGGGAGATACGCGTACCTGAACAGGGTCCAAAAAACCCAAAATATTTCGTGTCCGACACGTGTCCGACACACACGTGTCTAGGGTTAGGGTTTTGGGAGGTACTGCCGGAGCTCCGGCGGCTCGGGGCGGCACTACGGCGGGGGAGGCCGGTCGGAGGGGCTAGGGCGGTGCGGCGGCGCTGGGAGGCGGCGCAGGCGGCTCGAGGTGCTGCGGGGTCGGCTCGAGCTCGGTGAGGGGCGAAGCCGGTGGGCGGAGCGGCCGGGGTTCGTCGGAGGAGAGCTGGGAGGAAGGAGGGGAGGTCGGCGCCGGAGGAGCGGTGGTCGGGGTGGATCAGGTGGCCGGAGAAGGAGGAGTTTGGGGGTTTATATAGGCGGGGCGCGGCCGGGAGAGGCGGAGGAGGGGCCGACGTGGCCGCGGGGGTCGGGCGAGGTGGCCGGGCTGAGCGGAGCGTGGCGGGCGGGGAGCCGGTGGACGCGGGCGGCGAGCGGGTCGTGCGGGGGGGAGAAGGTCGAAGCGGGTTTCGGGTGCGTCCGGGTGCGGGTGGACCCGACCCGCTAGGCAGAACGGGTTCGGGTGCGGGTCGGGTTCGGTCGGGCGGACCCGACCCGACCCGCTAGCCAAACGGGCTGGGTTTGGTTGGGCTGGGCCTGGGCTGGGCTCGGTTTGGGCTGGGGTTTAAAAATAATAAATAAAAAATAAAAAATAAAAATAGTTTTGAGGTGATTAAAAATAGGTCCGGGGCCCAATAAATTTCCAGAAAATTACCATAAGTCCAGTTTTTCATTTTACACCATAAAATATTATTTTTATAATATTTTAATATATTTTACAATCATTTAATTTTATTAAATGCCAAAATATCCTGGTTTTTAATTAGTAAAAATTCCCGAAAAATTCCAGAAAATTCTGAAAAATCCAGTTTTGAAATATTGAAAAATCAGGGGGTTTACAAAAATACGGTACCAAAAGCTAATAAAAGCAATAACAAGGTCCTAGTGATCCCGGCTACCAACCCGAAAATTACTCCTAAACTAGGGGGTCCATGTCTGCACCATCGATAGGCTGAGGTCCATAAAATGTCGGACACTAATCCTCCGGATCCTCTGAAAAATCTATCCAGTCAGGATTGGAGCAAGTACACCTCTAACAGCAGTTCCAGTTAAATGATAAAAACTATAAAGCAGTTGTAGCAAGTAGCAAGGTGAAGGAAATAAAGTATGAACAAGAAAATATATATGTATCACTGGTGCATAAAGGTAAAGATACATGAATATCAGAAGCAAGATAGTAATAACTGCAGGATACAAAAAATCTAAACTAAGAGTAAGTACGTGCACAAGAACATATAGTGAGTCCAGCAAGAATACATGTAATGAGTCAAGTCCAGAAACTATAAGTGAGACCAGCAAGAAATACAAGAGAGTCCAGACTAGAAAGAATGAACTCGTGACTTTGAAATACCTGTTTTGACATGTAAACGGCTAGGGGTAAGTACGGCTCACCGCACACTGGGTGTGCAGCTACTATCATTCCAGATTAGAACAGAGGGGGTGATTCCAGTGATTTCAGTTGGAAATGTTTATATGTCTACTCGAGTATTTTTCCGTCCCGACTAGTACAATTGAATCCATGACCCGACACGTAAATCAAGTATGAGTCCAGTCAAAAACATGAGTGATGCATGTAGGTAATTTCAGAATAGAGGCCAGAAACATAAAATATACGTATCGCAAGTAAATTAATCCAGAAATACTAGTCCGTGTCGTGCCAGAAAAATCAGAGAATACTATACTAGAAGCTGAATCATAATAATTATCAGATAATAAAAACTATCAAGAATGTACTCGCCTGATATCCTGAGCAACTGGCGATCCGAACTGGTATCGCAAGGACCTATTACAAAAAGTAAGGTTAAACATATTTCTAATGAGTTAAACAGATATAAAATAACAAAAACAAGCTTCTAGGGTCGTTCTAAGTCGAACGGGTCAAACTGGTAAAATCTGGGTCAAAAAGTTAATTCTGGGTCCAAAAAGTCAACTCTGGGTCAAAACTAGGTCAAAAGTTGACTTTGGCGGTCAACCGGGTCAACTACGGTCAACTCTAGGTCAAAGTAGGGTGCCCCTAAAATTCTAGGTCAAAACTAGGTCATTAAGCTAATAAACCCTCAAACTCGCCTCCTTGAGATACCGGGATACCCTCGGTATCCGATACCTTAACCTACACTATACGTCCCGTCTATACCCTCTAAAATATATACTAGCACGCATAAATATATATAACTATATATATAAAAGCATCTCTAACCTCAATCCTAGGCTAAAATTCAATACCTTGCCCCGACGCTCAATACCTTGAGTATCTCAAGGTATTGAGATACTCAAGCCTTACCCCTCACTAACACTAGCTAACTAACTATATATATATATATATATATATATATATATATATATATATATATATATATATATATATATATATATATATAACCTAGTGTATAGGTAAACACCTCAATACCTTACCCCCGATACCCAACTTATCTCAATACCTTGGTATCTCAAGGTATTGAGATACCTTACCCTCTAACTCTAACTAACTAGCTAGCTATCTATAATATATAATATATATATACATATATATATATATATATATATATATAAAACTTAGTATTAGGCTATACCTCAATACCTAGATACCCCTACACCTCAATACCTTGGGTATCTCGAGGTATTGAGATACCCAACTATCCCCCTCTCTAATACTAACCATATAACTAACTATCTATATAAACATATACCTAGATATATAACTAAGCATATATATATATATATATATATATATATATATATATATATATATATATATATATATATATCCACACATACACATACACATATACATACCTCTAACTATCTATATCTATATCTATCTATGTATATATACTAATACTTATATCCGACGATCGCCGGACCGCCGCCGCACGCCGCCGTACGCCGCCGCAAAGTAGCCGCCCAAATTTCGAGCAACAACACACAGCAAGGTCTGTTACTTCTAGCCCATGTATCTCCCTGCATAGTAGACCAAATATCGATCTGTCGAATCATATGCGAAGACCACATGACCCTCTTGAATCTTGTATAATTAGTTCGGTATATCGTGACCTGTGTCAGTCGCAATTCACGACACAAAACAGAAAAAAATAACCAAATTTGTTGTTCAGGAACTGTCCCAACCACCCATGTTCATGGCTGATTTTCTTCCAATCTAGTTAATATTTTAAAGTTCCACTTGAACTATAATTTAGACAACATAACCGAGATTTAATCTCTTTAATTAGTTTATTTTAATTCTTTGTATGCTGTGATTTATTGGCTGTTGAATTTGACCAAAAACTTGGTTTTCTAAATCCAAAATTTCCAGAAATGGGGTACGACCCGCTAAACGAGGTGACTTCATCATGTGCGAATTGTGCCGAAAGGTGCGTCATCAAAGCGGACATGTGAGATTTTGCGAAAGTTGATTTGGATGTGCGTGCACACCGAAATCAACGCGTATCCGTCGAAAAGCCCAGTATCGACATGTTCTGACACTCGTCATAATTTTGTGTGTGCTTGTCGTTTTGCAACGAAACTTGTGCTATCGGATTTGTAGCGTTACGCTAGTCCTATGACCCAAGTTTAGTTCGATTCTGAGAACGTTTACGAAACACCATTTTGTGGGCCCTACGGTTCCATTTGATAGTCGATTTCGTGAATGGCTCATTGGAATCCAGTTCTGGACATTCTGTTGGGTTTGTGCTAACGTTCTAGACTCGTAGATACTAAGTTTGACAAATTTGGAGAACTTGATCTCTATCACATTTTTTGGTGCAAAGTGGGCCACATGTGGATCCCGCTTTTACCAGAAACTGTCAATTCTGCCCCTGTGTCCAAATTGAACTTATGGGTAGTCAATCCTAGCTATGTCATATATTTTGAGAGCGATGGTAATTTTTTTTTTAGCATCTGAAGGCGTACCTGGAGATTCCACTTATATCGGAGCAACTGTCGGAGCTCAGAACTCAAGCAAGTGTACCTTACCAACTTGTAGAAGATCTTGTGCTATTATTTGCTTATATTCTTTCCATATGCTTTGGGACTGGGGCATGGCAAAATTCATTCTGGAACTTTCTGTAAAACTGTTTGAGTGTCAGGTGTCTGAAAGACTAACGTGTTTCGATATTTTCGCGATTCCGGGAGCTTCCGAACACGAAAATGCGATCTGTTTAAAGTTTTAGAAAGCTAATACGAAGGGCTACGACATACTTTAACCCTAGAATTTATTAAATAGGTTTAATAGGTGCAGTATTGGTTACAAGTAGAGAACTGACTATACGACATAGGCATTTTGTGTATCCTATGAGCCTAGGTAGTATGTATATCAAGTGAGTGTAGGTATCATAGGTTGCCAAGCATATATATATATATATATATATATATATATATATATATATGTGTGTGTGTGTGTGTGTGTGTGTGTGTGTGTGTTAGGTAATAGGTGTTAGTGTGTGTGTTAGTGTTGATACAAGTTGTTATCAAGTGAGCCAAGTATAGGTAAGTTATGTGTCAATGTATTAAACTTTGGGATAAGGTACTAGTGTGATACTTGGGTACCAAGAGGATATTAATATCATGAAATTCAAGTATCATGAGTGAGGGTAAGTGAGTATTGGGGCTTGAGTAAGGTATCATATTTGGTATCAAGTATTAGTATTAGAGTTAGTTGTGTAAGCATCTAGGAGGATAATGTATTGGTCAAGATACTAAGATATCAGGTATTAGAACTAGATAATGGATAATATTAAGATGTCAAGTGCCAAGAGTATGGTGAGTATCTTGGATGTAAGGTAAGTGTAGGTTATGGCCATGGGTTAGTATCTTGGGGGTTGATATCATATGATACATAATATGGTACCATGTACAGACAAGTGGGATATGTATGGAGTAAATTAGAGTGTGGTATCCTAGGATGTATCAAGGTATTTAGAATACCAAGACACAAAAATATTAGAAGTAGTATGAAGTAATACAAGGATACTTAGGTAAGGTTGTGATATTAAGTATTGGATTAAGATACCATGGTAATGGTAGTGTCTAGCTTGGGTAGTCTAGCTTGGGTAATGGATTAGGTACTAAGGTATGAGTTAAAGTATTAGGTATTGGTCAAGGTAATGGTACTAACTAAGGTATTAGTCTAGAAACTAGGATACGAGATAATATGTTAAGGTATTGGTTAAGGTAATGAGATAATACTAAGGTAATAGCTAGGTAATGAGGTAATACTAAGGTATTGGCTAGGTATTAAGTGTTAGACTAAGTTATTGTATATATTATTATATCTATATAGTATATATGATATTATTATATCATAGCTAACTAGTATGACTTTAAAACATTATTTAGCCAATGTATTGACCCTAGAACTAAGGTATTGACTAATAGTTAAGGTATTTGAGATACAGGCTAAGGTATTAGGTAAATATGTGATATATGTTAAGATACCGTGATACGGGGTAAGGTAAATAGCTATAGGTCAAGGTATTATTAGAAATTATAGGTAGAAGTATATATTATGGTAATATATGCTAGTAACTTATTAGTATAGCCTAGAAACCTAGTATTGGCCTAATATTAACTAGTATTGACTAGTTTGACCTAGTTAGCACCTAAAAACTAAATAGTGACTTGTTAAGACCTAGTATAACTTTGTAAACCTTGTAAATATGTAAAATCAACCTAGAAACTAGGCAATAACCTAATTTGACTGTGTTGACCTAGATTTGACCTAGTTTGACTATTGTGACCTAGTTTTGACTTATAAACCTAGTTTTGAGTTAATTAAATTTATTGATGACTTCAAAAAACTATTTGACCTTGATACATCATATATAGGTCACTTGGACTCCAGTTCAGATACTATTTGATATTCATTGCTCCGGATCTCAGGCGAGTACATTCTCTGACTGTTTTTTGTTTATGATATCTTTTATGTGTCTTGTATTTAGTGTAGATATCATTGACTTCTTGACACGTGGTTACACGGATTGGTATTTTTCGGATTCCATCATGAGATATTATTCTCGATATTTCCTGGTGTATCCTGTACATGCCATGTTGCTCTTGTACTTGTATGGACACTGATTCATGGGGAGACTTGCTACCTTCTTGGAGAATCACGTATCATAACGTTCCATGGTTGGATCCACTATACCAGTCGGGGGATGAGGAATGTTAGTTAGAGATTTGATCAATACTTATTCATGTACAAGTATTACTGTACAAGTTTCTTATTAGTGTTAATCGTACACTTCATGTATGATTAACCAGACCATGATTTCTGTACAAGTTTCCAAGCCGATCACATGTCGAAACTAGTACTCACTCACTTAGTTAGTTATATTTCCTGACTCTTACATATGATGCTCATCTCTCTTGTACTATTTACAGCATTTTCATATTTTGTATATTTTCTGCTCATGCTCTATTTATCTTGTATTTCTCTATATTTATTGTTATATAGTTTTATCATTTATTTGGAATTGTTGTTAGAGGTGTGCTTCGCTCTAATCCTGACTGGATAATATTTTTTAGTAATTTTTGTGCTCTATATTCTGGAATTTCAGGGTGATGTTATATACATGACTGCTCTTACATTGTGGACCTTGAGGTGACAATTGTAGAGATATAGGCAAGTGCTTTTTATTCTATATTATGACTAGTTTTTTCTTTTAGAATGCTATTTGGTTTATCTTTATTATTTATTCTGCCTTTAGATTATGATGATTGAGTATATGATAAAACTAGTATTAGTAAGATTGATAGCCAGATATTGATGACCTAGATAGTGCTCTACCGTCGATGTTGCGGTGTAGGCTGGACGTACCCACGTACTTGTGTTCGATCATGCGGGTGCGAGTCGTGACATACCCCCAATATTACAGCTTCCGAAGGAGCATCCTCCACCCACCCAAGGGACCGAGAAATGACCGGGACTCCTCCCCCGCCTTTCGCACTACCATCTAAGGGTGGCATTCCCACCATCCCGACTACGGGTTCCTCGCCCATTGACGGAGCTCATCTCTACGAGTTGCTACGTGGTATGATGGAGACCCAGAGGGAGCAGAATACCATCTTGAGAGAGGGCATAGACAGTTCCCAACTCATTTCCTTGGCCACCATAGACAAGGTAACTTTCCAGCCACCACCGCCGCAGCAGCAGCCTATTCCCGAGGTTGGCTCCATTCTAGACTTCAAGAGACTTAGTCTCAAAGAGTTCGAAGGAACCGAGGGGATCATCTATACGGACGAGTGGCTAGAGGACATAGAGTGACTTCTTTGTGTCACTAGGCTTCCGGAGGATCTGAAGGTGGAAGACGCATGATTATACCTTCACGACATAGCCCAGACTTGGTTCAGGAATGAACCTAAGCTGCGGGTACCAGGGCTCACTTGGGAGAGATTCACAGAGATATTCAAGCAAAATTTATTTCCCACTATTGCCTGGGCTATACTGGAGAAGCAATTCCAGAATTTGGAGCAAGGAAATCGTTCGGTGGACGAGTATGCAGCCGAGTTTAGCCGCTTGAGCCGATTTACTGAGTGCATGGTTCATGAACCGAAGGAGCGAGCCAAAAAGTTCTACTAAGGACTAGCTTATGATATTCGCGTCCTCATTGTCACTAATGGTGCGGATACATTTTCGAGGATATTATCCATGTCTCAAAGGATTGAAGCCAGCATTCGCCCAAAGCAAGACCGGAAGACTTTTGGATGCACTAGTAGATACACGGGCCTTGCAAAGCCCCCCATCACTCAGGTGAGGACTTTTCTGCCCTAGCCTCAGCATTTTTAGACTCAGCAGCAACACCGCCCTCCCATCAAAGATGTAGCCCTGAGGCAGAGTCAATCTTCCATTCCTTGTACTTTTTACAAGAGGCCAGGTCATACCTTTGACATATGTCGCAAGAGATTGGGTTATTGCTTATCATATGGATCGGCCACCTATTAGGTGAGGGACTGTCCTACAGCCTTCACTCGTCCTGGAGCACCAGGACCTCTGCCAAAGGGTCTGCCTCTTCAGACTTAGAAGCAAAAATTTGCACAACACCAACAACAGTGTGGGGGCACCACAGGGACGGGCCTTTGCTATGGCCATGGAGGAGCCGGAGCCTATAATATATGTCATCATAGGTGTCATGCCCCAATTTTTGCTAAATCGATAATCGTCCCCCGGGCGAGATATCGTGCACACATAAGGCGCGCGTGCACAAGGCCTAGGCATAATGATATACTTTAGAACAAATATAATAGAGTACGCAAATAAGATATCGCACCTTGAGATATAGAAAAGTCCTCTTTATTGATAATGAACATCTGTTTACAGACTCTTGACCCAACAGTAAAAAGATGCCGCACATATTTACAACTTGAATTCAAAATGAGATAGCCGATCCATATATTGCATCCTTTACTAGTATTTCAAAAGCACAAAATACCTTGGGTGCGAGTCAGCACCATCGCCTAGGAACTTCAAAAGGGAAGTGCGAGCTCCTTTCTTGAGTATGTACTTGAGCTCCAAAAGTCACAGCACGAACACGCCTACTGATCCGGGAAGGGTTGGAGAAAGCTTCAACTCCTCGCCACATCGCCTCGGCTCGGGGAACCTGCTGCAATGAGGGCCAGTAGTTTAAAAAGTACCAGTGAAAGTGAGCTAACCCAACATACCAAATTAATATCATATTCATGTGAACATGCAACATCTTGATTATGTGACCTTTCTATCTTGTCTTAGTTCAATTCTTTATATGCGATAGAATGGAATTATATAACAAAATGTGCCACCGTTCGGTGACTTTACCTTTACCATTCGGACCACCTGTACAAAACTTACCATGAACTTTCCTGCCACGAAGATTTAGTTAGTCTGCACAGTTTAAATATACATAAAGATCACTATTTTGACGAGCCGTCATGGATTATAGTCTGGGTAGATGGCGATGCTTGCAGTGCAGGTAGCGAGCCCCGCTACAAACTTTTGCCTCATCCGTGCTAAGTTACTAGCACGACTAACTGATGTTCCGCCCGAGACTAATCGGCCCCGGTGCCCCCGCGACCATTCGCAGGAACCAAGACCCTTGTGCACAAGATTATCCATGAGCATTGACGATCTGAACACTAAGTTAACATACGAGACATTTCAAACATCAATAAGAATGGAACTGCTTTAGCACAATGCGATGTCATAGTCTACTGGCTGTTATGATCAATTCACAAGTTATATACTATTCATTGAGCAGTCATAGATGAATAAGTTCTAACTACAACTGAACACAAAATAGCTATATGTATAATGGGCATGCACGCATCAATATGATTTTATAGAATTCTATGTGACAAGCATTATAAGTTTTTCAAGTCTATTTCTTCTTTATTCTGACTCAATTTTATTGTTTTGGTATCGTTTAATCGGGATACACAAATGAGTTAATTTATTAAGAATAAAGATTTGGAAGAAGGGTGTTAATCGATATAAATCCACTCACAAGTTGGTGAACTAGGAGAAAGTAGGGAAGATCTTCAAGACTCTGCTCGCGCGTCGCCTACACGATCACCTGCACGCACCAATAGATGATCAATATCTCTTGCTTCAGTCTCCAAGGGTTTGATATGAAATACGAGATCCTAAGAATGAAGGCAATGAAATCCATCAAAACCGTTCAAAAAAATGCAAGTCACAAAACCAACAAGAAAGCAACCAAGCGGCATCAAAAATGGGCAGGAAACCAGCGCAACGGAAAGGCCTCTCTCGACTCTGCCGCCGAGTCCTTCTTTGAGGCACGATCCATTGAATATGGGACCTAATTCTGAAGAAACCAATCCATAATGAGGAAATGATCTTGATTCAATCTATCCTGATTGAACGATACCAAGTATTTCTTAGCCGTGCTCCCCGAACAGGAAGAACGGGGCACTACATCTTAACCAACTAACAAAAAGTTTTGTCCTCGAAACTTAAGTATAGAATTTACCCCTAGGAAATAATGAGGGAAACTTTTCCCTCATGCCTGATTCGAGTTCCCAGGTCGAATCTTCGACCGAGTGGTTCCACCAAAGAACGCGCACTAGCGAGACTGTCCGATTCCGTAACTGCTTCTCTTTATGATCCAAGATCTGAACGGGTTCTTCGACGTATGATAAGTCTTCCTGCAGATCCAGCTGACCGAAGTCTACCACATGGTTCGGGTCATGCACGTACTTTCTAAGCTGTGACACATGGAAAATATCATGCACTTCTGACAGGGCTGGTGGTAATACAATTTGATAGGCAACCGAAGTGACTCGTTTGAGAACTTCAAACGGCCCAATGAATCTCGGACTTAACTTTACTTTTACTCCAAATCGCATGATTCCTCGCATGGGTGAGACCTTTAAAAATACATGATCACCTTCCTGGAACTCAAGGGGTCACTCTTCTGCCGGCTTTGTGCTACTTTTAATCGATCTCGGATCAACCGAACCTTTTGGACTGTTTGTTCAACTAGTTCCGGCACAAGAATTTGTCGCTCCCCAACTTCATCCCAATAGATCGGTGACCTGCACTTTCGCCCATACAGAGCCTCATACAGATCCATTTGGATGCTGGATTGATAACTGTTGTTGTATACAAATTTGGCCAACGGTAGGTAGACGTCCCAACTTGACTTCGAATCGATTACGCAGAGGCGCAACATGTCTTCTAGTACCTGATTCACCCGTTCTATTTGGCCATCTGTTTGAGGATGGTAGGCTGAGCTGAACTTTAACTTGGTCTCCATCGCTAACTGAAGGCTTTCCCAGAAATGTGATAGGAATCGTCCATCTCGATCTGATACTATGGAAACTGGTACTCCGTACAGCCGAACTATCTCATCAAGGTAGGTCTGGGCAAGGCGATCGGTGCTCCAAGTAGTTTTGATGGCAATGAAGTGCGCTGACTTGGTTAACCGATCGACGATGACCCAGATTGCGTCGTTCTCCCGTTGCATCTTCGGCAAGCCAACGATGAAGTCCATGCATATGTGCTCCCACTTCCATTTCGGGATAGCAAGATTCTGCATTTCTTTGTCCGGCCTCTGATGTTCTGCTTTCACCCTCTGACAGGTTATGTATTTTGACACGAAGAGCGCCACACACTTCTTCATGCCGTGCCACCAGAAAATAGTGCGAAGGTCTCTATATATTTTCGTGCTCTCGGGATAGACCGTATAGGCTGCATAGTAAACTTCCACAAGGATTTCCTTTCTGAGTTCTGAGTCGTTGGGGACGCATAGCCTTCCCTTAACTCACAACACTCCGTTATCATCTACTGTAAAGTCATTCATCTTTCCCGCTAGAATCTGCTCGCATATTTTTCTTAGGAATGGATCGTCCCTCTGATTAGATGTAACCCTCTCTAACAGGTTGGGTACGGATCGCATATGAGCAACCCGCTCGCCGCGATTCCGAATTCGGAGTTCGATGCCCATCTCCTCTAAGTCCCTTTGTAACCTGCGATCAACGGCCAGGGATCCCGCAAAGACCCGACTCAACGCATTCGCTACCACATTTTCCTTACCAGGTGTGTAGTCAATCGTCAAGTCGTAATCCTTTATTAATTTTAGCCAACGTCACTATCGTAGGTTAAGGTCCGCTTGGGTGAATAGGTACTTCAAACTTTTGTGACCAGTATAAATTTGGCAAGCCACTCCATAGAGGTAGTGTTGCCACAATTTTAGCCCGAATACAATTGCCGCTAGTCCAGGTCATGTGTAGGATAATTTTTTTATGCTTTTTCAGCTACCTGGATGCATAGGCTATCACCCTATCTTTTTGCATAAGTACACACCCCAAGCCCTGTCTTGATGCTTCACTGAATATCTGGAATCTCGAGGTCTCGTCTGGTAGTGCAAGTAACAGGGCAGAGGTGAGGCGATGCTTTAACTCTTCAAACGAGGCTTCGCAGTCGGTGGATCACTCAAACGTGACTCCCTTCTGTGTGAGGTGAGTCAGAGGTGATGCTAGTTTGGAAAAATTATTTACGAATTGCCTGTAGTAGTCCGCTAGCCCGAGAAAGCTTCGAATCTCACTGACGGATGCAGGCCGCTTTCACTCGACAATGGCTTCAACTTTCTTTGGATCGACTGAAATACCTCCCGCAGAAATGATGTGTCCGAGAAAAGATACACTGCTCAGCCAGAATTCACACTTACTCAGTTTCGCATATAGCTTGTTGTCCCGAAGAGTCTGTAGCACGGTCCGCAATTACTCTGCATGTTCCTCCCCATTCTTCGAGTACACCACGATATCATCAATGAATACTACTACAAACTTATCGTAGTATGGCCGGAACACACGATTCATTAAATCCATAAAGGTGGCAGGGGCATTGGTTAATCCGAATGGCATTACCAAAAACTTATAGTGGCCGTAACGGGTACGAAAGGCTGATTTTGGCACATCATTCGATTTAATCCTGAGCTAACAGTAACTCGAGCGAAGATCGATTTTCGAGAATATCGTTGCACCTTGCAATTGATCGAAGAGGTCATCTATCCTGGAGAGGGGATACTTGTTTCAAACAGTGGCTTTATTTAATTTACGATAGTCGATGCAGAGCCGCAATGAGCCATCCTTTTTCTTTACAAACAATACAGGTGCACCCCACAGAGACACGTCCGGACGAATATCCCACGATCAAGCAATTCTTGCAACTGAATCTTTAACTCTTTTAGTTCTGTCGGGGCCATTCGATAAGGAGTCTTAGAAATTGGTCGAGTTTCTGAAAATGTATCAATAGTGAACTCTATCTCTCGAACGGGCGGCATACCGGGCAACTCATCGGGGAACACATCAGGAAAATTCGTCACAACGGGAATAGACTCAATGTTTGTACAATCTCGCTGTGTGTCTCGAACGGACGCCAAGTGTCACGCCCTAGTCCCAAAATCTATGGGACCAGACACGTGGCAATGGCCAGCTGGTACGACTCCGTAGGGCTTTAAATTTAATGGACCCGACGAAGTGCATTTACGCTGTCCATGGTCAAGTGATCTAAGTAATAATCTATTTCTAACATACAACAACTAAATCTAAATCTCAATCCAGGGTAAGTAATCTCAAGAAAGAACGATACGCATCATCAGTCTACAGCCCAATAATACATCCGTTCGAATAGACCAGAAGAATAACATAGGTCTATAAACACTAGGCTATAAAAGTAGAATAAAATGGAAAGTAATACATGACTGAAATAGCTGGAAATATAAATATACCTGTAATGACGTCCACACTCTACTAGATCAAGTATCCTGCAACTGCACAAACAACCTGGAAGGGATCCAGGTCCTCAGAGGGACGTAAAAAGATACAAAAGATACATGCCATAAAGTAAATACTGAATAAATAAAGGGGGGTGTGCTAACCATCTAAGTGAATGCAATTTGAGAACAATTTAGTACGTATGGAAAAGTGTAGGCTAGACATATACTGACGTAATTTGCCAATCGTCGTGACTGACTAGTATATGCCACATATGCCCCCAGAACATGGGCACTCTGCAATCGTCCATCTCCGAGGAGCATGGTATCTGAAATAGTATAACGTCCAACGTTCTTTAGAGTGTGGTATCTGCAAAAATAACAAGTGACGTCCAACACTCTAAGAAACGTGGTATCTGCAATATATATATACGTCCGTATCACTCCGTCGAGTGTGGTATCTGTATAAAGGAGGTGGGTGTCCCATACGCCTACTAGTCGTCCTCCCCGCCTAATATAGATATACAAGTCGTGAACACGATATGGACATCTCGTACTATGATACAAGTCTCTATAGAATAAACAACTAAGCTAAGTACCGTTACACGTGTTGCTCACACTGATGGCCAGTCGCGCATGAGGCACGCGTCCCTATATGAACTCACTCTGTGACATGTAATGATATGTGTCAAGGCCTGGGGATTCATACCAATAACTCCACAACTTTAGGTGGGTCTACTAGACACTAGGTCAGACACAAGTCCTAACGTCAACACCTTCGTTGACTGCATCTGAGTCTCTCTAGGACGCGCACAGTTATATAATATTAAAATAAATAAACATGTAACTAAAAATAACTGAATTTAAACAGTACAACAAGGCAAGGTATACTTGCCTGGAAGCCAGGCGAAGATGCGAACACGAACTAGCCATGGAAGTAGCAGTACAACAATGGAAACTGGAGCTCATATCCTCGGATGCTGTCACAAATATCACCAACAGTCCCGGAATGAGTGAGATACTCAGAAAAATATATAAATACGTCTAATTTGGACACATAGGCAAAAATACAGTTTTTGGTCAACACGGGGTCCACAAGGGGACCCGTCTTGCACTGAAAAATGTGCCAAAGACAAGGTTCTCCAAATTCGTCAAACTTAGTGTCAATAAGTCCAGAACGTCGATACGAACCCAACGAAATGTCCAGAACTGGATTTCGATGAGCCGATCATAAAATCGCCCGTCAAGTGGAGTCATGGGACCCACAATACGGGATTTTATCAACGTTCTCATAATCGAACCAAACTTGGGTCACAAGACCAGCGTATCGCTACGAGTCCGATAGCGTAAGTTTTGTTTTAAAACGACGAGCACACACGAAGTTACGATGAGTTCCAGCACAGTGTCGATACGGGGTATCATCGACGGATACACATTGATTTCGGTGTGCACGCACATCCAAATCAACTTTTACGATATCCCACATGTCCGTATTGACAGTGCGCACCTTTCGGTAAAATCGGTACGCGACGTGGATGCCCGGATTAACGGGACCCATTCCGTTCCAGAGAATTTTAATATTTTGAAAATTATTTTTATTCAATTTTGGGTCTTAATTAACAAACAATAAAAATCATATTAAATTATTCTAAATGAAGACGTTATAAGAGGGTTACATAGAGAGTATACCAGAGAAGGCATTTCGAGCATCGGTTGAGCGTGGAGGAAGAAATCTGCCCGTGAATCGGGGAGGTTGAACTCTGATTCCCGAACTCGGGTTCGAGTCGCTGTTCCTCGCGGCGTGTGAAGGAGATGTTCAGTCCCGGCGTGGCTCGGTGACACTCGAGGGAGGCCGGCCAGTGGGGAGGTGGCTCGCCGGCGTCGGGGCGGTGCTCTATGGTCCGCCGACGGTGCTGTGGCAGCGGCCAGGACGGCAACGTTGTAGCGCTACGTTCCTCCTGTTCGAGGAGCGCGGCTAAGAAACACAAGACGGTATTGTTCGATCGGGATAGATTGAATTAAGAACTCGTCCTCGTTATGGATTTGTTTCTTCGGAATCGATTCCTATATTCAGTGGACTGCGCCCCAAGGATCGGCTTAGCGGCAGAGTCAGGAGGGACCTCTCCGCTGCTATCTTTTATTGCCTCGGTTTTCGATGTCGCTTGTTGCTTTCGTGCTTTGAGTTGGTTTTGGGATTTGTTTGTTTTCCTTGAACGGTTTCGATGGTTTACATTGTTTTCGTTCATTGAACTGCACTTCTATTCCGAGATTGGAAAGAGAGGAAGAGGTATTAATCGAGCTGTTCGTGTGCAGGTAAACGAGCAGTAGGCGGCTTGCGAGCGGAGTCGTGAAGCGCCTCTTTCCTTCTCCCTTCCAACAATCCAAGTGAGTGGCTACCAACCCGATTAGCTAGCCCTGCTTCCAAGCTTCACTCCTTCGCCCCGATCAAACGATACCAAGTAATAATAAAAGAGATCAAGATAAAAAGGGAATAGACTTGGAAATATTGCTTGTCAACTAAACTTATGAGCGGTTATCATCCTGTATGCTAGTTCGTTTATAACTGTTCTATGAATCGTGCTAAGTATGGAATTATGCTTGTTATGAAATAAACTGTCAAGATGACTATGCAAAACCGTTATGCTATGAACAAATTCTATGAGTGTTGTTTGATCACGGACAACTTGTGCACAAGGTATGTTATGAGTTCCGCGGACGGTCACCGGGGCGCTGGGACCGATCCGATCCGGACGAAACGTATGTATAGTCGTATGTTACCCGGCAAAATGTTATGCAGCGGGGCTCGCCACCCGCGTTGCACGTCACTTTGCCTTGAGACTATAACCTGTCCCTCGTGGCACCACGCCAGTGATCTCTATGTATATTTAAACCTGTTGCATACTAACTTGTGTCTTCGTTTCAGGGAAGGCATGGTAAATATTGTATAGGTAATTCAGACGGGCAGGTAAAATCCACCGACCGGTGGCACGTTCATTTTCAGTAAATTCTATATGCTGCTTACTTGTAAATGAACTAAGGCAAGATAGAAACCCACAAAATATGCATGCTTCATTAAACAACGTGTTGATTGGTATAGTTCAGCTAGCTCGCCTTCACCAGTATGTTTCGACATGCTGACCCTCGTTGAAACAGGTTCTCCGCACCAAGGCGAACCGAGCGAGGAGCCGAAGTCGTCTTCCCGAATCCAGTCCAGCTATAGGCGCATCCTGATCGCGCCGTCCTTGAAGCATTTTGAAGATAGGAGCTGCAACTCTTCATACACAAATGCAGCTCCGTGGCAAAGCTATCCTCCAGCCTGGAGGTCTATATCTTTTGAAGTTTAGTAAAGGGATATAATGTACAGGACTGCTATCTCATTTTGAGTCATCTCTTTGTAAGCCGTTCGGCATATTAGCTGACTCGTTCAAGAGTTTGTAATAGATGTTCATTATCAATAAAGAGAAATTTTTCATGTTTCAATCTGTGTTTCAATTTATCTGCGTACTCTGAATATGTGCTTGCTATGCAAATCATTAAAGCCTTGTGCGGGCGCAACCCCAGGCCCGCACAGCGGTCACGATTCGGGGGACGCCTCAAACGATTCTACGGAATCGGGTCGTGACAAACGACAGTGGCTACAGCAGCAGTTGGAGCAGCAACAGCAGCAGTGGGTGGCGGTGGCTGCTGCTCCTCGAGGGGGGTTGACTCCGGCGGTGGAGGAAAGTGGCGGTGGTCGTGATGGCGAAGTGGTGGTGGTCGTGATGGCAAAGTGGCGGTGGTCGTGATGTCGGAGGGGGGAAGTGGAGGAGAAATCAGGGAAGAAGAAATCGTAGAAGAAGAAGAGGAGAGGGGGCTGCTGTGGCGGTTGGGCTCGGGCGGAGGGGGTCTTGGGGAAGTCGAGGTGCGGTGGCGAGGCTGCTCGGGGAGATAGCGGTGGCGGGGTTGATGACGATGGCGGTGGCTTTGTGGTTGGCAGTGGGGGAGGTGGTGGTTGTTGGTGGAGATGGCTAGGTTGGTGGTCGAGATGCTGTTGTGACGACGGTGACGGTGATGGCGGCCCAGCGGTGGAGGGATGAGGGAGGTCGGAGCTCGTAGAGGCGGTCGAGGTCGAGGGGGAGGATGATGGTGGCAGCGAGTGGACGTGGGGATTGCGGGTGTCAATGAGGCCGGAGGGAGAGAGTGATGGTGGTTGGCGGTGGAGATCGAGGACCAGAGGAGAAGGGGGGTGGCGGTGGTGGCTGGAATCGGCGGAGGGAGGAAGGAGATGAACAGTAGGGAGGGGAAAATCGGCTAGGGTTAGGTTTAGGTTTTAGGAAAATTAAAAAAAAAGTAAAAGTAAAAGTGAAAGAAATGATGTATTTATATGCACATTAAATTGGGTTGACCTAGGAATAGTTTGACTTGGTCAACACTCTCTTAGAATTGGGCTTGGGTTGTCATGTAGGTATTTCAATGGGCTAAGATTCGGTTTAATTCAAAAATGAATTGCTAGGATTAAATGAGGGCGATGTTGCGCGTTGCACATTCCGAAAATTATGGAAAAATTTGCATGAAGGGAAAAGATGGATTTCTTCATGTATTGTCCAATGGTGTGGACACCTCAATGCACTTTTGCATAGAAGTGCCCAACAATTGGAAAATTGTACTAAGACAGGAATTTGGTTTAAATTAATTAAAAATAAATGCGCACGGTGTTCTTGAATTAATTGGAAGTACCTGAGGCTGAAATTTGGTGGGGCACAAGTGTCATGGACATAGAGGACTCAGAGTAGAATATTATCATAAATTGGGTTGTACAAAATGGTTCAAGATTGTGTCTCCAATTTCGATTGGAACGCACAAGGAATACAAAGTTGGATTTAATTGGATTTAAGAACGGACGTTTGCAATAATTATTGTGCGACTAAAACGAGCACAAGGGAGGGTATTTGTGAGTTACACAAGGGTCTATGACTAGAAAAATGTATAGAATTTGTTTGCAGGTATTAACTGGTGTAGTGCTCTAAATATCGAAGCAAGGGTAAGGCGCACTAAGTGATATAAATATTGCACAACAATTATAAAATACTGTAATCAAATTCTAATTGACTCTTAATTAACCCTAATCTCTCTATCTAAGCTAAGTGAACCTAAATTTTGGTCGAGGGGGTTTACACCAAGTACCCTTCGCAGCCGAAATATATCATCCGTCGAGCAGACATTGTAGAGATCACCATGCAGGCATTCAGCACTCTCGATTGTGGACTGCACGCATAGCAAAATTCGATCTCGCCAGGTAGACAAAACACGACTTTCTTTTCCACAATATCAATGGTAGCCGAGCAAGCGCCGAGCCAATCCATCTCCAGAATGATGTCGTAGTCCCTAATTTCTAAGACTATCGCATCTAGTGATAATTTTCTTCCTCCGATGCAAATGTTACCTTCACAACAGACTAAATGAGCCGACAAATCCACGTCTGATGGAGTACGAACGCTAAGGTTTAGGCCTAGCGGTGTTATAGGAAATGTGTTCTCGGTGGCAAAATTTGCCACAATAAAACTATGTGTGGCGCCAAAATCAAACAATACTCGAGCAGGTACATTATTGAAAAATAATATACTTGACACCGTCGTGTTTGATGCGAGTGCCTCATCCCGAGTTAGAGCATAGACCCGGCCCTGAGCGTTCTGCGATGTCATCTGATTCGCTTGAGGTATTTGCCCCTGATTCTGAGATGAGCGATTCTGCTGCTGGGAATGGTGCAGAGGGGGATCGTTGGGGCGATCCCGATAATCTCGAGCAATATGGCCAAACTTGCCACAAACGAAACATCCTCCCTTTCGAATGAGACATTCGTTGATGTGGTGTCCTGGCCTATGGCAGAAGGCATAAGGTTGCCCCTGGTTCTTCCCTGGATCTGAGTCCTGAGAGCCGTCGTTATTGTGGCGCTTATGGGCATTCTTACCACCTGTGTTGCTAGGGCGCTTGTGATTGGAATTTTGTATAGTGCCGGTACGAACTGGGGGGTACTGCGGCTCTAGGAAAAGGGCATGGTTTAGGGACTCCTGTATGGTACGATACTAATAAATGATGACGTGCGCACGGATAGAAGGTCGTAGTCCTATCTCAAACCTTCGTGCGTGACTTTCGGCATCACAAAGGTAAGACTTAGCAAATTTTGCAAGCCTGTTGAATTCTGAGGCATACTGTCGCACTGCCATGCTTCCTTGTTGCAGATGTGTGAATTCGTCTTTCTTCTCGCGGCGGACGGCGGGTGGAAGGTACTCCTCCTCGAAGGCCTTACGGAATACGGACCAAGAGATAATTATCCTGCCACATTCACTCAATATAGCTTGTTTGTGCACATCCCACCAATCATGTGAGTTTAAACGGAGCTGAAGCTGAGCGCAAGCAACTCTCTTGGTTTCATCCATGCGAAGCACTTTGAAGTGATCTTCCAACTCAACCAGCCAATCCAACGCCACGGAGGGGTCCTCAGTCCCCTTAAAGGTTGCATGACACATCTTTTTGAACTCAGATATTTGCAAGATGGGACCCTTTTCGTCTGAGGACAGAGGTTCCAGAGAGTCCTGAGGTCTCGCAGTATCGGCTACAACTGGCACTGTCACGGCGGCCGCTGATGCAGAATGGTTGCTAGCGACGAGCGTCGTCATAATCGTTGGTAAGGTATCTATTTGCTTCTGCTGTGCTTCGGCTTGAGTCCGCTATGCTAGAAATTGAGCCTCAATCCAGGACTCAAACTAGTTATGTCATAATTTGGCTTATCTCTGCTGCGTTTCCATCAAAAGCATCATCCGTTCGAAAGGATCAACAGAGGGTACGACAACTGGACTTCCTGAGCTGCTTGATGTGCCGAAATTGCTCCCTTGCACTTGCGCCACCATCTGTGCTTGTGCACCCGGCTCTGAGGCTGTTCCTTCAAAGAAAAGTAACTTATATTAATCTTAAAATATATTATGGACTCAATGTATGGAACACATCTCATTTTGGCCAAGCGAATTCAAGGGTTCAACTGGGAGGGACAGGGTCATTTCAAGAAACTCTTCTGATATGAAGGTCAAAGGATTTGAAGCCATGCTCTGATACCAATATATCACGCTCTAATTTATGCTAAATCGATAATCGTCCCCCAGGCATGATGCCGTGCACGCATAAGGCATACGTGCACAAGGCCTAGGCATAATGATATACTTTAGAACAAATACAACAGAGTACGCAAATAAGATATCATACCTTGAGATATAGAAAATTCCTCTTTATTGATAATGAACATCTGTTTATAAACTCTTGACCCAACAATAAAAAGATGCCGCACGGGCTTACAACTTGGATGCAAAATAAGATAGCAGATCCATACATTACATCTTTTACTAGTATTTCAAAAGCACAAAACACCTTGGGTGCGAGTCAACACCATCGCCTAGGAGCTTCAAAAGGGAAGTACGAGCTCCTTTCTTGAGTATGTACTTGATCTCCAAAAGTCACAGCACAAACACGCCTACTGATCCAGAATGGGTTGGAGAAAGCTTCATCTCCTCGCAGCGTCGCCTCGGCTCGGAGAACCTACTATAATGAGGGTCAGTACTTCGAAAAGTACCGGTAAAGGTGAGCTAACCCAACATACCAAATCAATATCGTATTCATGTGAACATGCAACATCTTGATTATGTGATCTTTCTATCTTGTCTTAGTTCAATTCTTTATATGCGATAGAATAGAATTACATAACAAAATGTGCCACAATTCGGTGACTTTATCTTTACCGTCCGGATCACCTGTACAAAACTTACCATGAACTTCCCTGCCACGAAGACATAGTTAGTCTGCACAGTTTAAATATACATAAAGATTACTGTCTTGACGAGCCGTCATGGATTATAGTCTGGGTAGACGGCGATGCTTGCAGCGCAGGTAGCAAGCCCCGCTACAAACTTCTGCCTCACCCGTGCTAAGTTACTAGCACGACTATCTGATGTTCCGTCCGGGACGAATCAGCCTCGGTGCCCCCCCGACCGTTCACAGGAACCAAGACCCTTGTGCACAAGATTATCCATGACCATTGATGATCTGAACATTAAGTTAACATACGAGACATTTCAAACATCAATAAGAACGGAACTGCTTTAGCACAATACGATGGCATCGTCTACTGGCTGTTATGATCAATTCACAAGTTATATACTATTCATTGAGCAGTCATAGATGAATAAGTTCTAACTACAACTGAACACAAAATAGCTATATGTATAACGGGCATGCACATATCAATATGATCGCATAGAATTCTGCGTGACAAGCATTATAAGTGTTTCAAGTCTACTTCTTCTTTATTCTGACTCAATTTATTATTTTGGTATCGTTTGATCAGGATGCACAAATGAGTCAATTTATTAAGAACGAAGACATGGAAGAAGGGTGTTAATCAAAATAAAGCCACTCATAAGTTGGTGAAGTAGGAGAAAGAAGGGAAGATCTTCAAGACTCCGCTCGCACATCGCCTACACGATCACATGTACGCACCAACAGATGATCAATATCTCCTGCTTCAGTCTCCAAGAGTTCGATACGAAATGCGAGATCCTAAGAATAAAGGCAATAAAATCCATCGAAATCATTCAAGAAAACGTAAGTCACAAAACCAACAAGAAAGTAACTAAACGGCATCAAAAATGGGCAAGAAAACCAGCGCAATGGAAAGGCCTCTCTCGACTCTGCCGCCGAGTCCTTCCTTTAGGCATGATCCGTTGAATATGGGACATGATTCCGAAGAAACCAATCTATAACGAGGAAAGGATCTTGATTCAATCTGTCCTAATCGAATGATACCAAGTATTTCTTAGCCGCGCTCCCCGAATAGGGGAAACGGGGCACTACAATAGGTTTCCACTTTACTATTTTCTTGCTACTTTATTGTTTGACTCTAGTGCATCATATAGTTTGTTGTTAATTGAATTCATGCATAGACACAGTACAATACCCAAATTCTCTAGGAGGAATTACAGAATTATGACCGGCAGGGGTACAATACCGGTTAGCGAGATGTGTGATTGCCCTATTACCTTAGCTGGCACATAATTTAGAGCGGAGCTCCTCGTAATGTCAGTCCTAGGATTCGACATAGTCCTTGGGATGGACTAGTTGAGTGAGCACTTCGTGATTATAGATTATCATAGAGGAAACATTATCTTCAGCCCGCCAGGAGAGCAAAAGTTGAGGTTAGCATAGAAGTTAAGGTCAAGAGTGAAGGAACCAATTATGGAGTAGTAACAGAAGAAAATAACTGCCTCATCCTATCATCTCTGAGTTTATGGATGTCTTTTCAGACAAACTACCCAGACTTCCACCAGATAGAGACATAAAATTCTCCATTCACTTAGTTCAGGGGATGCTCCTATCCCACACAACCGCTATAGGATCAATTATAAGGAAGCAAAAGAGATGAAGGAGCAGATTAAAGGCTTCATCAGATCTAGCGCATCACCCTGGGAAGCGCTAGTTCTCTTTGTACCCAAGAAGGACGGGACTGTTAGGAAGTACATAGACTACTGGGCCCTGAATAATATCACAATCAAGAATAAGTATCCACTGCCCCGTATAGACGAGATTTTTGATCAATTGAGTGGAGTAAAAGTATTCTCCAAGATAGACTTAAAATTGGGGTATCACCAAGTAAAGGTTAGGGAGCAGGATATTCCGAAGATAACCTTCAACACCATATATGGGCAGTACGAGTTCTTAGTAATGCCATTCAGACTCACCAATGCCCCAGCAGTTTTCACGAATCTTATGAACATAGTTTTCCACCAATACTTGGACAAATTTATAGTAGTCTTTATTGACGACATCTTGATATACTCTAAGATCCCGAAAGAACACGAAGAGCACCTGAGGATAGTTCTGGAGACATTGAGAAAAGAGAAGTTGTATGAAAAACTCTCTAAGTATGAGTTCTTCCTGAACAAAGTAGAATTTATGGGGCATGTGGTAACAGGGGATGATATAGCAGTAGATCCGAAGAAGATTGCAGTTATTGAATCATGGACTACTCCAAGTTCGGTAGCAGAAGTTAGAAGTTTCTTGGGATTGGCGGGCTATTATCAAAAATTTGTACAAGACTTTGCTAAAATTGCAGAGCCAATATCCAAGCTTACCATGAAGAATGAAGAGTTCGTATGGACCGAAGCATGTCAGTCAGCCTTCAAGGAATTGAAGAAAAGGTTAACCACGACTCCCATTTTAGCTTTACCTTCAGGCTCAGGAGGGTTCACCATCTACAGTGATGCATCCGGGTAAGAATTGGGGTGTGTCTTGGAGCATAATAAAAGGGTGATAGATTATGCTTCTCGGGAACTAATGTAGCGCCCCGTTCTCCCGATGCGGAGAGCGCGGCTAAGAAACACAAGACGGTATCGTTCGATCGGGATAGATTGAATTAAGAACTCGTCCTCGTTATGGATTTGTTTCTTCGGAATCGATTCCCATATTCAGTGGACTGCGCCCCAAGGATCGGCTTAGCGGCAGAGTCAGGAGGGACCCCTCCGCTGCTATCTTTTATTGCCTCGGTTTTCGATGTCGCTTGTTGCTTTCGTGCTTTGAGTTGGTTTTGGGACTTGCTTGTTTTCCTTGAACGGTTTCGATGGTTTTCATTGTTTTCGTTCATTGACTTGCACTTCTATTCCGAGACTTGGAAAGAGAGGAAGAAGGATTAATCGAGCTGTTCGTGTGCAGGTGAACGAGCAGTAGGTGGCTTGCGAGCGGAGTCGTGAAGCGCCTCTTTCCTTCTTCGTTCCAAAATCTAAGTGAGTGGCTACCAACCCGATTAGCTAGCCCTGCTTCCAAGCCTCACTCCTTGCCCCGATCAAACGATACCAAGTAATAATAAAAGAAACCAAGATAAAAGAGAATAGACTGGGTTCATTATGCTTGTCAATAAACTTGTGAACGGTTATATCTTTGCATGCTTGTTCGTTCGTAATGTTCATCAAATGCATAGATACAAGTTTAAACGTATATCCTGATGCATGAAAATAACGTAGTTGCAATGTAAACGAATCATGCAATGTTGCTTATCTTGTTCACGTGCCTCAACTGCACCAACGTTAACGTGCCACGAACGATTGATCACGGACAACTTGTGCACAAGGTAACGGGTTCCGCGGACGGTCGCTGGGGCACTGGCACCGATCCGGTCCGGGCGAAACTTCACGGTAGTCTCACGTGCGAACGGGATGGCGTGCAGCGCCTCACGTGCTTCGTTGTACACCATCTTTGTTCAAAGACTAAACGGTCCATTATGGCTCCTAGCCAGTGATCCCAACGTGTATATTTAAACCTGTTGCAACTAACTTGTGTCTTCGTGGCAGGGAAGGCATGGTAAGTATTGTGCAGGTAATGCAGACGGGCAGGTAAATCCACCGAACGGTGGCTAGTTCATTTCAGTAAATTCAATATGCTGCTTACTTGTAAATGAACTAAGGCAAGATAGAAACCCACAAATATGCATGCTTCACTAAACAACGTGTTGATTGGTATAGTCAGGCTAGCTCGCCTTCACCAGCATATTTCGATATGCTGACCCTCGTTGAAACAGGTTCTCCGCACCAAGGCGAACCGAGCGAGGAGCCGAAGTCGTCTACCCGATCCAGTCCAGCTGTTGGCGCATCTTCACCGCGCCCTCGAAGCCTTTTGAAGTCCGAAGCTGCAACTCTTCATACACAAATGCAGCTCCGTGGCAAAGCGATCCTCCAGCCTGGAGGTCTTTATCGTTTTGAGTTTATAAAAGGATGTAATGTACAGGACTGCTATCTCATTTTGAGTCATCTCTTTTGTAAGCCGTTCGGCATATTAGCTAACTCGTTCTGGAGTTTGTAATAGATGTTCATTATCAATAAAGAGAACTTTTCTATGTTTCAAATCTGTGTTTCAATTTATCTGCGTACTCTGAATATGTGCTTGCTATGCAAATCATTAAAGCCTTGTGCGGGCGCAACTCCAGGCCCGCACGGCGGTCACGATTCGGGGGACGCCTCAAGTGATTCTACGGAATTGGGTCGTGACATAGTGGTATCAGAGCACAGATTCAAAGTTTCTTAGACTTCGTGCTGGAAAAGTTCCTTTAACGATCAAAAATTCCTGTGCGAACTCTTGAACTCGCTAGGCCAAAATAAGATACGTTTATGCAATAAGTCCATAATACATTATGATCCTAATTTAATTTACCTTCTTTTGAAGGAATGGATCCAGCGCAATCTGCAGCGCAACCACCGATCGAAACACAAGAAAGCAGTTCGGGCAATTCGGGAAGCTCTCGAAACCAAAGAGGCATGTCTCAAGTCGACCCGCTTGAGCGGGTAATGCAAATGTTAGAATCGTAACGACAACGAGACGATGCTCGCCAAGCCAAGCTCGAGAGTAATCTAGAGACCCGATTCTCAGTCCAACAGAAGCAGGTCGATGCCCTGCAACAAATCGTTCAGACTTTGGCTGCCAACCATTCCGCCGCAACAGCAACGACTCCGGTGGGACAGCCCGTGCTTGAAGTGGAGACACCTCAAATCCCAAGGCCGAGGGACGTGACTGCCTTCAACTTGGGCCATTTCAAGAAAGTCTGCAACACCCCATTCAACGGGACTGAGGACCCAGTGGTAGCTCTAGATTGGCTAGCCGAGATCGAAGATCACTTCACTCTGCTAGAGGTCCCCGAAGATAAGCGCGTCGCCTGCGCGCAACTACAGCTCCGCCTCAACGCACACGATTGGTGGGACGTGCATCGACGATCTCTCCAATTTGATCACGGAGAGGAGGCGATCTCGTGGACGACCTTTCGTGCCGCGTTCGAAGAGGAGTTTATACCGCCTCCAGTACAACGTCAAATGGAAAATGATTTCGTGCAACTGAGGCAGGGCAGTATGACAGTGAAGCAGTACTCCGCCGAATTCAACCGACTCTCCAAATTCGCTAGGACCTATTTACCTGATGCAACGAGTCGAGCCAGAAGGTTTGAAGGTGGACTACGCCCTGCCATCCATTCGCACGTAGCCGTTCCTCAGTATCGTACAATACGTGAAGTCATGAATCACGTCTTATCGCTAGAACCACAGTATCCTCACGTTTCCATCGGAGCTGTGCATACCTACAATCACAAACGCCAAGGCAATGATGGAGGAAACACTGCTGTAAAGCGCCGAAACAACGGTGGTCAGCACAGGGCAAATCCCAACCAAGTATGTCAATACTGCAACAAACGTGGGCACTCCTTCAATCAGTGTCGTAAGAGACTTGGGTTATGTCTCGCTTGTGGCAATCTAGGCCATGCCATTAATTCCTGCCCGAACCTTCCTGTTCATCGCCCGCAACGTAATAACCCCTAACGGTAAGCATTATTCCTAAGTTTCGGGACGAAACTTCCAATTGGTTGGGTAGGATGTAGCGCCCCGTTCTCCCGATGCGGAGAGCGCGGCTAAGAAACACAAGACGGTATCGTTCGATCGGGATAGATTGAATTAAGAACTCGTCCTCGTTATGGATTTGTTTCTTCGGAATCGATTCCCATATTCAGTGGACTGCGCCCCAAGGATCGGCTTAGCGGCAGAGTCAGGAGGGACCCCTCCGCTGCTATCTTTTATTGCCTCGGTTTTCGATGTCGCTTGTTGCTTTCGTGCTTTGAGTTGGTTTTGGGACTTGCTTGTTTTCCTTGAACGGTTTCGATGGTTTTCATTGTTTTCGTTCATTGACTTGCACTTCTATTCCGAGACTTGGAAAGAGAGGAAGAAGGATTAATCGAGCTGTTCGTGTACAGGTGAACGAGCAGTAGGTGGCTTGCGAGCAGAGTCGTGAAGCGCCTCTTTCCTTCTTCGTTCCAAAATCTAAGTGAGTGGCTACCAACCCGATTAGCTAGCCCTGCTTCCAAGCTTCACTCCTTGCCCCGATCAAACGATACCAAGTAATAATAAAAGAAACCAAGATAAAAGAGAATAGACTGGGTTCATTATGCTTGTCAATAAACTTGTGAACGGTTATATCTTTGCATGCTTGTTCGTTCGTAATGTTCATCAAATGCATAGATACAAGTTTAAACGTATATCCTGATGCATGAAAATAACGTAGTTGCAATGTAAACGAATCATGCAATGTTGCTTATCTTGTTCACGTGCCTCAACTGCACCAACGTTAACGTGCCACGAACGATTGATCACGGACAACTTGTGCACAAGGTAACGGGTTCCGCGGACGGTCGCTGGGGCACTGGCACCGATCCGGTCCGGGCGGAACTTCACGATAGTCTCACGTGCGAACGGGATGGCGTGCAGCGCCTCACGTGCTTCGTTGCACACCATCTTTGTTCAAAGACTAAACGGTCCATTATGGCTCCTAGCCAGTGATCCCAACGTGTATATTTAAACCTGTTGCAACTAACTTGTGTCTTCGTGGCAGGGAAGGCATGGTAAGTATTGTGCAGGTAATGCAGACGGGCAGGTAAATCCACCGAACGGTGGCTAGTTCATTTCAGTAAATTCAATATGCTGCTTACTTGTAAATGAACTAAGGCAAGATAGAAACCCACAAATATGCATGCTTCACTAAACAACGTGTTGATTGGTATAGTCAGGCTAGCTCGCCTTCACCAGCATATTTCGATATGCTGACCCTCGTTGAAACAGGTTCTCCGCACCAAGGCGAACCGAGCGAGGAGCCGAAGTCGTCTACCCGATCCAGTCCAGCTGTTGGCGCATCTTCACCGCGCCCTCGAAGCCTTTTGAAGTCCGAAGCTGCAACTCTTCATACACAAATGCAGCTCCGTGGCAAAGCGATCCTCCAGCCTGGAGGTCTTTATCGTTTTGAGTTTATAAAAGGATGTAATGTACAGGACTGCTATCTCATTTTGAGTCATCTCTTTTGTAAGCCGTTCGGCATATTAGCTAACTCGTTCTGGAGTTTGTAATAGATGTTCATTATCAATAAAGAGAACTTTTCTATGTTTCAAATCTGTGTTTCAATTTATCTGCGTACTCTGAATATGTGCTTGCTATGCAAATCATTAAAGCCTTGTGCGGGCGCAACTCCAGGCCCGCACGGCGGTCACGATTCGGGGGACGCCTCAAGTGATTCTACGGAATTGGGTCGTGACATAGTGGTATCAGAGCACAGATTCAAAGTTTCTTAGACTTCGTGCTGGAAAAGTTCCTTTAACGATCAAAAATTCCTGTGCGAACTCTTGAACTCGCTAGGCCAAAATAAGATACGTTTATGCAATAAGTCCATAATACATTATGATCCTAATTTAATTTACCTTCTTTTGAAGGAATGGATCCAGCGCAATCTGCAGCGCAACCACCGATCGAAACACAAGAAAGCAGTTCGGGCAATTCGGGAAGCTCTCGAAACCAAAGAGGCATGTCTCAAGTCGACCCGCTTGAGCGGGTAATGCAAATGTTAGAATCGTAACGACAACGAGACGATGCTCGCCAAGCCAAGCTCGAGAGTAATCTAGAGACCCGATTCTCAGTCCAACAGAAGCAGGTCGATGCCCTGCAACAAATCGTTCAGACTTTGGCTGCCAACCATTCCGCCGCAACAGCAACGACTCCGGTGGGACAGCCCGTGCTTGAAGTGGAGACACCTCAAATCCCAAGGCCGAGGGACGTGACTGCCTTCAACTTGGGCCATTTCAAGAAAGTCTGCAACACCTCATTCAACGGGACTGAGGACCCAGTGGTAGCTCTAGATTGGCTAGCCGAGATCGAAGATCACTTCACTCTGCTAGAGGTCCCCGAAGATAAGCGCGTCGCCTGCGCGCAACTACAGCTCCGCCTCAACGCACACGATTGGTGGGACGTGCATCGACGATCTCTCCAATTTGATCACGGAGAGGAGGCGATCTCGTGGACGACCTTTCGTGCCGCGTTCGAAGAGGAGTTTATACCGCCTCCAGTACAACGTCAAATGGAAAATGATTTCGTGCAACTGAGGCAGGGCAGTATGACAGTGAAGCAGTACTCCGCCGAATTCAACCGACTCTCCAAATTCGCTAGGACCTATTTACCTGATGCAACGAGTCGAGCCAGAAGGTTTGAAGGTGGACTACGCCCTGCCATCCATTCGCACGTAGCCGTTCCTCAGTATCGTACAATACGTGAAGTCATGAATCACGTCTTATCGCTAGAACCACAGTATCCTCACGTTTCCATCGGAGCTGTGCATACCTACAATCACAAACGCCAAGGCAATGATGGAGGAAACACTGCTGTAAAGCGCCGAAACAACGGTGGTCAGCACAGGGCAAATCCCAACCAAGTATGTCAATACTGCAACAAACGTGGGCACTCCTTCAATCAGTGTCGTAAGAGACTTGGGTTATGTCTCGCTTGTGGCAATCTAGGCCATGCCATTAATTCCTGCCCGAACCTTCCTGTTCATCGCCCGCAACGTAATAACCCCTAACGGTAAGCATTATTCCTAAGTTTCGGGACGAAACTTCCAATTGGTTGGGTAGGATGTAGCGCCCCGTTCTCCCGATGCGGAGAGCGCGGCTAAGAAACACAAGACGGTATCGTTCGATCGGGATAGATTGAATTAAGAACTCGTCCTCGTTATGGATTTGTTTCTTCGGAATCGATTCCCATATTCAGTGGACTGCGCCCCAAGGATCGGCTTAGCGGCAGAGTCAGGAGGGACCCCTCCGCTGCTATCTTTTATTGCCTCGGTTTTCGATGTCGCTTGTTGCTTTCGTGCTTTGAGTTGGTTTTGGGACTTGCTTGTTTTCCTTGAACGGTTTCGATGGTTTTCATTGTTTTCGTTCATTGACTTGCACTTCTATTCCGAGACTTGGAAAGAGAGGAAGAAGGATTAATCGAGCTGTTCGTGTACAGGTGAACGAGCAGTAGGTGGCTTGCGAGCAGAGTCGTGAAGCGCCTCTTTCCTTCTTCGTTCCAAAATCTAAGTGAGTGGCTACCAACCCGATTAGCTAGCCCTGCTTCCAAGCTTCACTCCTTGCCCCGATCAAACGATACCAAGTAATAATAAAAGAAACCAAGATAAAAGAGAATAGACTGGGTTCATTATGCTTGTCAATAAACTTGTGAACGGTTATATCTTTGCATGCTTGTTCGTTCGTAATGTTCATCAAATGCATAGATACAAGTTTAAACGTATATCCTGATGCATGAAAATAACGTAGTTGCAATGTAAACGAATCATGCAATGTTGCTTATCTTGTTCACGTGCCTCAACTGCACCAACGTTAACGTGCCACGAACGATTGATCACGGACAACTTGTGCACAAGGTAACGGGTTCCGCGGACGGTCGCTGGGGCACTGGCACCGATCCGGTCCGGGCGGAACTTCACGATAGTCTCACGTGCGAACGGGATGGCGTGCAGCGCCTCACGTGCTTCGTTGCACACCATCTTTGTTCAAAGACTAAACGGTCCATTATGGCTCCTAGCCAGTGATCCCAACGTGTATATTTAAACCTGTTGCAACTAACTTGTGTCTTCGTGGCAGGGAAGGCATGGTAAGTATTGTGCAGGTAATGCAGACGGGCAGGTAAATCCACCGAACGGTGGCTAGTTCATTTCAGTAAATTCAATATGCTGCTTACTTGTAAATGAACTAAGGCAAGATAGAAACCCACAAATATGCATGCTTCACTAAACAACGTGTTGATTGGTATAGTCAGGCTAGCTCGCCTTCACCAGCATATTTCGATATGCTGACCCTCGTTGAAACAGGTTCTCCGCACCAAGGCGAACCGAGCGAGGAGCCGAAGTCGTCTACCCGATCCAGTCCAGCTGTTGGCGCATCTTCACCGCGCCCTCGAAGCCTTTTGAAGTCCGAAGCTGCAACTCTTCATACACAAATGCAGCTCCGTGGCAAAGCGATCCTCCAGCCTGGAGGTCTTTATCGTTTTGAGTTTATAAAAGGATGTAATGTACAGGACTGCTATCTCATTTTGAGTCATCTCTTTTGTAAGCCGTTCGGCATATTAGCTAACTCGTTCTGGAGTTTGTAATAGATGTTCATTATCAATAAAGAGAACTTTTCTATGTTTCAAATCTGTGTTTCAATTTATCTGCGTACTCTGAATATGTGCTTGCTATGCAAATCATTAAAGCCTTGTGCGGGCGCAACTCCAGGCCCACACGGCGGTCACGATTCGGGGGACGCCTCAAGTGATTCTACGGAATTGGGTCGTGACAACTAAGACCTCATGCATGAGAAGAATTACCCAATACATGACCTGGAGCTTGTAGAGGTCATATTTGCCTTAAAGCTTTGGAAGTACTACTTGTATGAAGAAAGAACGAAGATATCCACATACCACAAGAGCTTAAAATACGTCTTCACTCAGAAGGAACTGGATATGAGGCAGAGGAGATGGTTGAAACTTATGAAAGACTTTGATATCAATCTTCAATATCATCCAGGAAAGGTTAATGTAGTAGTCGATCCACTCAACCGATATCTGATAGCGATGTTCCTTACTATGGATCGACACCTTCTAGAATACTTAGAGAAGTTAAGGATAGAAGTCATTATTCCCAGAGTTTGCGGACAACTAATGAATATTCAAGTGCAGTCCAATCTTAATGAGATGATCAAAGAGACTCAATTTCAGGATGAGAGTCTTCGCAGCATCAGGGCCCAAGTTCAAGCAGGACTACTTGAAGATTTCATTATTGTAGAAAATGGGACACTTAGACATGGCACCATACTTTATGTACCCAACGAAAGTTTGAGAGAGGAGATTATGCAAGAAGGCCATCAATCACGGTACTCTATTCACCCAAGAGCAACAAAGACGTACAAGGACTTACGAGAGCATATATGGTAGTACGGGAAGAAAAGAGACGTAGCAAGATTCGTCTCTAGATGTTTAGTGTGCCAGCAAGTGAAGGCAAACGCCAGAACCAGAAGGCCTTACCCATTCCAGAATGGAAGTTGGAACACATCACTATGGACTTCGTCCTAGGATTACTGCGATCGTCCAAAAGAACAGATACTGTATGGGTAATTGTGGATAGACTAACCAAGTCAGCACATTTATTCCCTTCAAAGTTGGACTATCGACGAAGAAGTTAGCAGAACTCTACATGAGGCAGATAGTCAGAATTCATGGGTTCCAGTCAGCATTATTTCAGATAGAGATAGTCGCTTTACTTCACATTGTTGGAAGATCTTGCAAGAAAGTTTAGGCACTCAATTAAAGTTTAGTACGACATACCATCCTCAGATAGATGGACAGTCTTAGAGAACCATACAGACTTTAGAGGATATGTTGAGGACTTGTGCCTTAGACTTTGGAGGATCTTGGGAGGATCACCTGCACTTAGTAGAGTTTGCCTACAATAATAGCTATCAAAGTAGTATCAGCATGACTCCGTTTGAGGCTTTATATGGACGCAGATGTCGCACTCCCCTATCTTGGTAGGATGTAGGAGAAAGGGCTTTACTTGGACCAAAAATGGTGGTTGATGATGCAGATAAAGTCAAGCTGATCAGAGACAGACTAAGAGTGGCTCAAGATAGGCAAAAGCATTGGGCAGACAATAGTAGAAGGCCCCTAGAGTTCGCAGTTGGAGACTTGATATTTCTGAAGATTTCTCCAACCCGAGACACCATCCGGTTCGGGAGAGGGGAAAAACTTAGCCCGAGGAACATTGGGCCATTTGAGATACTAGACAAGGTTGGCGTAGTCGCTTACAGACTAGCACTACCACCTAACCTAGAGGTAGTACACAACGTATTCCATGTCTTCCAGTTTTAGAAGTACATACATATCCTAGTCATGTGCTAGACAATTCCGAGCTTGAAGTAGGACCAAACCTTACATATTTAGAGCAGCCAGTGGAGATATTGGATCACAGGGAGAAGAAGCTGCACAACCAGACCATCCTCCTTGTCCGAGTTGTATGGAGTCACCATTCCCTCAGAGAATCCGCCTGGGAATGGAAAGACGCAATGAGGTAGAAATACTCCTACCTTTTTCAAGACAGATGTACATTCTTCTTTTATTTTACCTTAAAATTTCGAGGATAGAATTTTTCAAGGGGGAGGTTTGTAACTCTCCTTCCCTAGAAATATAAATAAATGATTTCCTTTCTTAATACTAAGTTTGTTAACAATAAATAATATTTTACAATAAAATTTTACTAAGTAATTCATGTGCTAACCCATTATTTTATCAATATACTAGCCCAGCCAATCTCATAATGGATCATAGAGCCAATTTTTTTCTCTCTCTCTTTTTGCGCTGGAGGCCCAGCCCTACGCGCTCCCCCCTCTCCCTATTAGATCCCCTGACCAACCCGGTAGTGTACTTTTGATGTTACCACTACACCACTCCTAAGGTACGATCATAGAGCCAAATTGACAGCCAGGGCCAGCCATCAAGTCCAGTCCGACCAACTTCGGCCAAAAGATTGACCCAATTGGTCTAACTCCTTAGTCCAAAACCAATTGTTATTCATCTGACCCGGTGTTAAACCTGACCCACTATAGATCGGGTAGCCAACCTAATGCTCAAACCCGACCCGACCGTAACAGCCGACCCGACCTGGTCGAACTAGAGAAGAGTAGCAGAAATCGTTGCTATTACTCATTTCCAAACACCCGCCTCCCCCAAACCGATACTCCCCGCGCCTTACCAAACCTCCACGAAGAATCTCGACGCCTCTCGGCCAGTCCAGACTACTCTAGAAGACTCATGATTCCTCCACCGACTTCATCGATGCCATGTCATCGATCCTCGTCATCGCCATCCACCACTACCGACATACCTCCGGTTGATCACCGACGTTCATCGTTAACCATCCACCGCCTCAACTCTACTGGCCATCACCTATAAATATGGCTCATATCCTTCCCCATTCTCCACCCGTCCCCATTCGGCGAAACCCTGCCCCACTCTACTTCCTCTTTCCTCCTCTGTGAAGTTCGAGTTTCTAGCCATGGCAGATCCTTCCTATAGAGCTTCTTCGTCGATATATGGAACGATCACCACTGATCTCCGAGCTCAGAACCAGTCGACGATGACTTAAAGCTAATCGACGCTGCTTTTGATCGATCCGGCGATGAACGACATCGACAATGAGTCACGGAGGAATTTGTTGCCTCCCTCAGTCGATGAGGTTGTTAGTCCCGAGGCTTAATCAAAGATGGTGGAACCAGAAGTTGAAGACGAGATCAAGAGTTCACACAAGAGTTTCATTCCTGATATCTCTCGATCCAACAAGAAGATAAAAATTATGATCTTATTACAACTTGAAAGAAGATAATAAATAATCAGAGAAAACTATCTACTCGTTCTTTCTTGCAATCGTAGTTGCAAACGGACAGAACAGAGTTATAACTCATAGAAGAGAGAAGAAGGAAGAAGAAGAGACTTTGATTACTAGGGTGATAAAGATCACCTTTGCTCAAAGCAAGATTCGCCCCACACGATCTGTACCCAGGAACCAACAAGTTCACGTAGAACTTCTAGAACACTCGATGTTACCTCTTTCTGGACTCGCACGAACTCCCTAGACTACGTTGGTGGCGGCAGGAATAACTCTTTTTGTCTCCTAATTTTGAAGTAAGTCCTCAAAGATGTACGAAGAGAGTATTTATAGAGAGAGGGTAAAAACCCTAGCCGCCCAACAGTTACGGAAAGATAGGAACAGATTAATTACAAATCCCTATAAGATAGGCATAAATTAATTTTAAATCCCACAAAAATAGATCTGAATAACAGACCATAACTTTCCATAACCGTTTAAATATATCCGCAGCAGCGCATGCGGTAGCGCAAGCCGCAGCGCATGGCAGCCCATGTGACTTTCTCATACGGCGTGTCCATTCGACCGCCCATACGGCCCGCCCATGCTACTGTGCATGCGACCTGCCTATGCCGCCCTCCCATGCGGCCGCGCATGCAGCTCACACATGAGAGAGCACATCAAATGCGCACAATTGCCTACTCCGATGCTAACATGCTAAGTGTAAATTGTGCCAACAAAGTGTCACTTTGCACCCTTGAGACGGAGTCCGAGTCTGATTCGCTAAGCCCCTTTGGGGCTTAGCTCTTATGGAATAAATTCTAAGAGAATAACAAAAAGCATAAATGCCCCTTTGGAGTTAATTCTTCTTCATCCTAATAAAATACTTCCACATGGCACCCATGTGCATCACCACACCCTATATGCACACATCAACACAAGCAAAGCATTATATTGAGATACCCACTTGGTGGTGTAGCCAATATGGGACTATCTTTCATAGTACAAAGGCAAAACACCAACAATCTCCCACATATCATAATATATGAGTTGAGCGTTCCTCACAGTGACTGCCCATCATATATTAGGATAGATATCGCTTCGACTTGAATCTTTCTGCATGGGTCAAAATAACAGCATGATACAAGAATGGACTAAGTCTTGAATTCTGTATCATAGTTACAATTCTTTTCACTCGCACAATGACATCAACTGTGCTTTCGGTTGCACATTGAAGGCACTGTGCATGCCTAATTTTGGTGTATATATTTTGATTGTCTACAAGTTTTCCCTCAAGAGACGGCATGTATCTCTTTCCATACATTATAGGTAAGTTCTTAAAGAGTCCTTGGCATAAAGCATTGCACTTCCTTGCGGTGCTACGCCGCTATGACATGGCCTTTTGTCGAGGTTCACTCCCTTATGTAGTATCATCTACTGTAGCATGAGGTTCACTTCCTCTTTGTAGTGCCAAACTACCCAGCACAAAGCCTTGCGCTTTATTGCGGTGTTACGCCGTTGTGACATGACTTTTTGTCGAGAATTTATATATTTTACCTTTATGGTATCACACCACTGTAACATAAGGTTCACTCCCTCTTTGTAGTGCTGCCTACCACTCTTAATTTTACAGCATTAGGCTACCTATCTATGTGCGATTCTACGCTATTGTGACATGACTTAATGCCGAGGATTTATATCTTTTACCTCTGTGGTGTCACACCACTGTATCATGGGATACAAGTCCCTTGTAGTACTAAAACTACGTGCTTTATGTAAAGCATATCGAACATTCACTCTGTCCGGGAACTCATTAAGGCGTCAAAGCTATCCTTCCACAGGAAATTGCTCTTTATAAAGAATAAGAAGTAGACAACAGTGGTTCTGGGTCTGTAACCCCTCACTGTCTCAAATGACTACCCAATATTCCTGATAATCAAAAGCTAGATGCCTAGTAGATTTCTCTTTGAACTAATAGCATAAATTTTTATGGTCGAATTATATAGACACAATATCAGAATATCTTCAAGTCCATTTTGGTTGATGTGTCCTCGACCAGCTGGCGCTTGAGACCCTTGGTGAACGGGTCCGTCAGGTTCTCCTGACCCCTAACATCAATTACGACAATGACTCCAGTCTTTATCAGATCATTCACTGCCATGTGCCTCAACCGCACAGTCCTCTTCTTACCATTGAAAAGGTCATTTGATGCCACCACTGCAGTCGCTTGGTTGTCGCAGTATATCGGTACCGCCGAAATATGTGCACCAACCAATGAAAGATCATACATGAGCTTCTGAAGCTACTCTGCTTCATCCGCTGTAGCAGCTAGTGCATAAAACTAATATTCTATCGAGGAATGAGAGAGCATAGTCTGCTTCTTCGACTTCCACGATATAGCAGCTCCACCCATGGAAAAGACGTATCCTCCTGTGGACCTTTTGCTGTCTACTTCTGAACACCAGCTTGCATCACTGAAGCCTTCCATTACTGTCGGATACCCAATGTAGTACAGTGCATACTTCTGAGTACTCCTGAGATATCTCGTCACTCTCTTCACAGCCTTCCAGTGCTTCATACCTAGGTTGCTCGTGAATCGACTCAGCATCCCTACGGTAAAAGCTATGTCAGGCCTTGTTGCAGTTGTTGCATAGATTAAACTCCCAATGACGCTTGAATACTCCAATTGCCTGACACTTTCCCTAGGATATGGCTTCATCTTATTATCACACCCGTACGGAGTATCGATCCCTGGAAGATCCTGATATCCATAGTGCGTGGAGCAGCGTCACTGCAGTGTCTGTCCGATGATCTTTATCCCTAGGATAACATCAGCTTCCCCTATGTCCTTCATACTGAACTTAGATGAGAGAAAGTTTTTTGTCTCAATGAACGTTCTAGATCCGTACCCAGGATTAGCATGTCGTCCACGTATAGACATGTCACGACCCGCACCCGGTATAGGGGTACGAGAGCGTGGGTACGTCCAGCCTACGCCGCAGCATCGGCGGTAGAACGCTGTTTGGGTCAAGCACTATCTAAATAATCTCGCACTAGTATCCAACTCCATAAGGAGACACGGATAAAACTATATAAATAACAACATACTCAATCACATAACGACAGCACGATTAGAATTCGAAGAAATAAATAAAAATACAACACAAGTCTAAACTTTAAATAATCTAACTTAACATAAACCAAGTCTGAAATAAGATTTGCCGGAGACAAATTCGGTACCAAATAATATGCTAAAGGAACTAACTAGACAACTAATGATTTCGGCTATACCTCCCGGAATCACGACTGCACTACTAAGACCAAGACTGCAGCTACTCACCCTGTGGTCCATCAGTGTCAGATACCAGTCCTCTAGGCATAGTTTGGAAAATGTTTTCCAGTCAGGAAGGAGCAAAGTACATTTCTAAATAGCAGTTCTATATCAATGATATAAACTATGTAGCAGTATATAGATAGAAATATACAAGATGCATGTATATGTACGAGAAACATACAATAAAGGATATACTGGAATACTGTAAGTAAATGCAGGAAAAGAAATAATATGTCAATGAGCAAGAATCCTATGACTAAGTGTGTGAGTACTAGCTTTAACATGTGATCGGCTTGGGACTGGTAAACTCATTACATTGGTTAGCGATCATCCTTGAGGTCAGGCTAATCCGTAGGAATAGCTATGATGCGAGTAATAGTCAGGCTAACCATATGTAACAGTGATGAGGCATGTAATGGTAAGGCTGCACCGACGTGAGGCGTGGGTGAGCTATGATGCATGTAGAGTTGGGTATGATCACATATCTACACTAAAATACTCCCTACCCCCGACTGGTATAGTAGATCCAATCATGGTACGCTATGGCACGGGATTCCCTAGGGAGGTAGCAAATCTTTTCGGAAATCAGTGTTTGTACATGTACAAGATAACAATGAAACAAGACTTGTACAAGCTACACCATGAACAAGGAATAACATCTCATGACGAGATCTGTATATACCAATCCGTGTAACCATCGTGTCAAGAGCATGGATATTTACACTAGATACAGTGAACATAGGGGATATCATAAATAAGAAACTAATCAGAGAATGTACTCGCCTTGGGTCCTTAGCTGGTAAAACCAATGTCCTGTCCCAGAGTATCGTCTGGAGAATCCGACAGTCCTATAGACATATAATGAAATAATACAACATTTGCATCAGATGCTATACTAACACAAACATAAACATTGAACTCGGGGCTATGTCAGGTATGGCACTGGTCAATCTAGGGTCAGTGTGCGTCAATTGCACATGCGTCGCATCTGCGATTGCTGGGCAAGACAGACGATCAAAATGGTACAGGGCTTGCCAGTACGTCAGTATACGCGTGGCAGTCAACTGACCGTTCACAGGGTCATAGGTCCATGTAAATACGGGGTATTCGTATTTACTCTCGGGTCATCTAGTAGAGACATATAGAAATGTACATATCATTAACTAACATTAATACTTATAATATATACATGCACCCAATTAAATACATATACAATATATATGTATATACATATGTTAAAAATATACGTACCATATTTATATATATATATATATATATATATATATATATATATATATATATATACCAAAATACTTATATTTATATATATGTTTATACATATTCCAAAAATACATTTAATACGTATATACTATATGAAATTATACCAAATAAATATATGTACATTTACACCCAAAAAAATACATACATTTATATATATAGGTATATATATATTACCAAAATTATACGTATTAATAATATATATATTAATACTAATATATTGAATACAAGTATATACCCAATTAGAGAATATACGATATATATATATATATATATATATATACACGTACATGAATATGTATTACCAAACATACACATATGTATACATACGTACATACACATACACGTATACACGTATACGCACACATATACGTATACACACACACACACACACACACACACACACACATATATATATATATATATATATATATATATATATATATATATATATATGTATACACATACACTTACACATACATATACGTATATACACCTACACACATACGTATATACGAATACATTCAAATACGAAGAAGGAGGGAAGAGGGGAGGAGAGGAGCTCACAGGGGGCTGGCCGGAGTTGACGACAGGTTGTGGTGGAGCTGCAGTGATTTGTGTGTAGGAGATGGCCGGAGTGCAGCTCGCCGGGGTCGTCGTGGGTAGTTGGGAGGAGAGCAGGGAGGTGATGGGAGGTTTGCAGCAGCCGGAGTCGATGGGGAGTTGTTGTCGGCTCGACGTGGAAGAGGAGTTGTACAACAGCGGGAGGGATGGAGGTCGAGCTGACCGCCGGAGAGGGAAGTTCTCGGTGGACGGGGGGGCTGGGAGCTATGGGGGATGACGATGGGGTGGCGCTGATGGCAGTAAGCCGGCGCGGGGAGCAACGGGATGCAGCGGACCGCGGTACGCCGGAGTGCGGGCTGGAATGAGGCCGGAGAAGAATCACACGCCGGAGTCGAGGGTGGGTGCACTGACCGGAGAGGGGAGAGCCGTGTGGTGGCGAGTCGGGGTTGATGCAGAGGGGATGCGGGCTCGCCGTTCTCGGCCGGGCAGCAGCTCGATCGGCTGCTCGTCGAGTCGAACTCGATGGGAGGAGCAGCTGGGAGCTCGGCCGGAGCTACGTATTGGAGGAGGCCGAGGAGATGCTGGAGGGAAGCCTGATCTCGGAGATGGTGACCGGAGCTTGGCCGGACTCGGGGAAGGGGATACCCGGGTGAACAGTGGCAGTAGATAAAATCCTCTTTTCAAATTCAAAAAGAGAAGAAGAAGAAGAAGAAGAAGAAGAAGAAGGGAAGAAGAAGGAGAAGAAGAAAAGAGAAGAAGGGAAGAATGAAAATGTGGAGGCTACGGTTGAGTGTGGGGGGCTTGTGAGGAGGTATGCTTCCCTAGGTTTTTGGGGATTAGGGCTAGGTGATAGGACATTAAATAGGGTGATGTGAGAGGGAATGAATGGTGGTGATTGCATCCATCTAGAATGGTTGGCCATGACTTGTCATGAAGAAAATTTAATTATTCATGGAGAGGGTTATTGACTTAGTCAAATAATTGGGCTCTCCATTTGATTGAACTAATGGGGTGTTGACACCTAATATAATAATTGCAAATTAGCCCCCTTAAATTTGGGTATTTGTACGGACGCATAAAATGATGAAAATTTTGGCGGGCGATTCGGTGTTTGGCATTTTGTAGGGTGAGGGGGCATTGTGTGTTTGGTATGGGTTCAAAATAGCAGGGTACTGGAATTAAACCGGGATTAACGGAATCAGACAAAATGGTATCCTCAATTTAATTAGAAATAAATGCAAGTTGCGTTCAAAAATTAATTAGGAGTACATGGGACCAAAATCAGGTCGGGTCATCAATATCATTACTGAAGAAGACTCAGAGCAGAATATTACCCTAATTTGGGTCGTATGAAAAATAGGTCAAGATTGCCTCCAATTTTGATTGGAACGCACAACGATACAAAATTGAAATTTATTTAGAATTTAAATAAACGTCCGCGATGATTTTTGTGCGGCTAAAATGAAGCATAAGAGAGCATAATTATGAGTTACAAAAAATGGCAGAATGGAAGGCGGGCACGTCTAGGGCAATGTTGTGAAATTTGTTGGAAGGCAAAAGCTAGGGTAGCGCTCCGAATATCGAAACAACGGCAGCGCGCAACAATTAAATAAATTACGGTAATTAATTATGACATCCAATAATTAAAATTCTAATTAATACAATTAATACGTAATCCTATAATTCGGACAGGTGTTCGTCTAGTGGGCTTCTAGGTCCAGTCTACCAGCTCAGACCTTAATGAACACTGTAAATATTTAAATATACCTCTCATACAATTATTTAATTTAAATACACATATCGAGAAAACATTTAATATTAATATTAATAATTTATAAAAAGTCGAAAATACCCCTGTTTTTAGAATGTGGTTGTGACAAGACAAACGATGACTCCTCTCCCGTCAGCGAACTTAGTGTAAACGTACTTGTCCATTTTATATTGACCCTATAACCGTTTGATCTTATGACTTTATCAAACTTCTCGTACCACATCTTGGGAGCTTGCTTCAGATCATATAATGATTTTACCAACTTGCAGACTTTGTCTTCAAGTCCTTTGATGACAAATCCTTCTGGTTATTGCATATCTGTTCGGTCAATTCTCCATTCAGGAATGCTGTCTTAACATCCATCTGATGAGTGACTAGCTTGTGTTTTGCACTTAGAGCAATCAACATCCTGATGGTCGTCATCCGTGTTACTGGAGCATATATGTCGAAGTAGTCGATCCCTTGCTTCTGCGTAAACCCCTTAGCAACCGGTCTTGCCTTGAACTTGTCAACAGTTCCATCGGCCTTCATCTTCTTCTTAAAGATCCACTTGCATCTGATCGGTTTTGCTCCTTCAAGTAGATTGACCAACATTCAAGTATTGTTGGAGGTTATTGAGTCATACTCATCATTAATAGTCTTCTTCCAGAAGACAACGTCTCTGGTCTTCACTGCCTCATCATAGGTAAGTGAATCTGCTTCCACATGATAGGTGGCAAAATCTTCTCTGAAGTTCTTCTGTCTCCTCAACCTTTTAGTTCTCGGTTCTGCGAGTTCTGGTTGAAATGTTGTATCTGGAATGACAACTTCTTCATGTACTACATCTTCTTTGGAAGCTTCGGCCTCCTGTGCACCTACATTATTCTCCGAAATATCTGCGATAATAATGTTCTTGTGCCTTGCAAATTTATCTTCGAAGAATTATGCGTCGTGAGATTCAATGATATAATTTGATTCTATATCAAGAAACCTCCGAACATCACTCTTCTCAGCATAATCCAAGAAGATGGTCTTCGTTGTCCTCGTATCCAGTTTCTGAATCTTCAAGTCTGGGAGTTTCACATATGCCAGACACCCCCACACTCGAATGACATTCAAGTTGGGTCTGACTTTGAACTAGAGTTCATGAGGAATGACATAAGATATTGCGTACGGCACTCTTTTCAGGATGGACGTAGCCGTCAACGCAACTTCTCTCCAGAAGCAGTTTGGAAGATCCGTAGTTAACAACATTGAGTTCATCATTTCTGTCAATGTCTTGTTCTTCCTCTCAGCTACTCCATTTGATTAAGGAGAATACGGAGCAGTCATCTCATTTACAATTCAATGTTCTTTGTAGAACGATGCGAATTCAATAGACCTATACTCTCCGCCTCGGTCACTTCTAACTCTTTTGAGGTTTTGCCATGTCTGACGTTCAGCTTCAGGCCTGAACTCCTTGAACTTCTTAAACGCTTCATCCTTTGACTTGAGCAGATAGACGAATGCATACTTCGAGTAGTCATCGATGAATGTAATGAAATACTTTATTTTAGCCTTTGTGGAGAACTGTTTGAAGTCACATATGTATGAGCGCACCAACTCCAAAAGATATGTGTTTCGGTTAACCCGTTTAAACGACTTTCTGGTGATCTTTGTTTGCGCACAGACCTCACACTTCTCTACCTCATTATCTCCATATTTGAAGATAAGCCCTAGACTAGACATCTTGTTTATTCTTTTACAATGAACATGTCATAGTCTATTGTTCCATAACTCAAGAGAATAACCAGAAGAAGCGACTGCATTTATCATTGTAGCAGGAGTTACAAGTTAAAGTTTGAATATCCCTTCGGTACAGAAAGCTTTTTTGAAGTATGTTCCTTTGAAAGACATCACCATCTGACCAGCATTAATGTCCATCCTCAAGCCTGCGTTGCAGAGCAGACTTTCTGAGACTAGATTCTTGGCTATCTTTGGTACATGCTTCACATCCTGAAGCGTCATCGACTTCTCCGAAGTCAGGTTCAGTACCACCGTTCCGGTCCCTAGTACTTCAGCTTGTGTCTGATTCGCCACCAGACCCTTCTCAGAAGTAGGTTTGTAGGTGGTGAACAACTCCTTTTTTGAGCAAACATGGCAGGATGTGCCAGTGTCCACTCACCAGTTAGAGTCCACACCAGTCATGATAACCTGCACAATCATAGCAACCTTATTAGGTCACCTTGCTCTGTCTGTTTGGGCTTGGATCTGCAGTCACTCCGGTAGTGGCCCTTCTTGCCACAATTGAAGCAAGTCACTTCGGACTTAGGCTTTAGCTTCGGCTTGAACGAAGTCGACTTCACCTTCAGATGGTTGAAGTCCTTCTTCTTTTTGTTGTGAGAAGTCTTCTGCTTCCCCTTGGAATCACCAGCATCCACCAAGTTGGCCTTTGCCAACTGTTTGGACAGGGAATCCAACTTCAGTTGTCCCCTGGCCTCATCTTCAATGTGAATCTAGTGAAGAAGATCTTCGAGCTGAATCTCCATCTTCTTACGGTACATGTCAGTCTTGAACTTGATCTAGCCTAGAGGAAGCTTGGTGACGATAGCCCCCACCATGAACTTATCTTCCTGCTTCATGCCCTCTTCCTCCAGCTTCTGCTGCATCTTCAGAAGTTTCTTGACTTGCGGCAACATTACCTTCTCGTCTTCAAATTACAAAGTAAAAAACTTTTCGACGAGATAGATTTTTGACATCTTTTCATCAGTTTTGTAATGCTTCTCAAGAGCTTCCCAGACATCATTCGCCTTATATTTCTTGCTGTAAGACTCTGTCATCGAGTCCTCCATTGCACTGAGGATCAATAGCCTGCAGAGGTCGTTGTCTTCTTTTTACTTGTTGTGCGCGTCCTGCGCCACACCAACTTCATGTTCTCCTCCATCTTCAGGGATAGTAGGTTCTGGATCAACCAACACATAAGCAACTTTGACAAGACGAAGATTCAGAGAGATCTTTCTCTTCCGAAGGTTGTAGTATTCGTCATCAAACTTCTCAAGCTCGTGAAAGATAGTATCGATAAGGTTTGATCGGTTCTCCATCTTACTCGGATCTCTTGCTTTGAGATTGTTAGTCCCGAGACTTAATCAAAGATGGTAGAACCAGAAGTTGAAGTTGAGATCATGAGTTCACACAAGAGTTTCCTTTCTGATATCTCTCGATCCAACAAGAAGATAAAAAATAGGATCTGATTACAACTTGAAAGAAGATAATAAAGAATCAGAGAAAAATATCTTCTCATTCTTCCTTGCAATCACAATTGTAAACGGACAAAACATAGTTACAACTCACAGAAGAGAGGAGGAGGAAGAAGAAGAAGAAGAAGAAGAAGAAGAAGAAGAGACTTTACTTGTTGGGGTGATAAAGATCACCGTTGCTCAAAGCAAGATTCGTCCCACATGATCTGCTTCCAGGAACCAAGAAGTTCACGTAGAACTTCTGGAACGTTCGATGTCACCTCTTTCTGGACTCGCACGAACTCCATGGACTCCAATGGTGGCGGCAACAACAACTCTCTTCGTCTCCTAATTTTGAAGTAAGTCATCAAATAGGTACGAAGAGAGTATTTATAGAGAGAGGGTTAAAATTCTAGCCGTCCAACAGTTACGGAAAGATAGGAATAGATTAATTACGAATCCCTATAAGATAGACACGAATTAATTTCAAATCCCACAAAAAATGGATCTGAATAACAGATCATATCTTTCCATAATCATTTAAATATATCCGCAACAGTAGCAGCACATGCGGCAGCCCATGCGACCGCCCTTGAGAAGCGTCTGCGCCGATGCTGACGTGCTACAGCTCATGCAGCACATGCATGAGAGAGCGCATCAAATGCGCACAAGCGTCTGCGCCGATGCTGACGTGCTAAGTGCAAAGTGTACCAACAAAGCGTCACTTTGCGCCCTTGAGCGCCCTTGAGCCCGAGTCCGAGGGGGCTTAGCTCCTATGGAATAAATTCCAAGAGAATGACAAAAAGCATAAATACTTTCATTAAGAAGTTAATCATTTTTCATCCTAATAAAATATCCCCACATGGCACCCATGTGCATCACCACACCTCATGTGCACACCTCAACACAAGCAAAGTATTATATTGAGATACTCACTTGATGGTGTAGCCACTGGGACTATCTTTCATAGTCCAAAGGCAAAAACATCAACAGAGGTCAGGTTCGATTTCGATCGGAGGAAACTTGCCTCAGCGTACTTTGCATCGAACTCGGTTCTTATCGACTTCTTTGATCAAGAACGTCGAATCCATCAATAGTAAGTCTCCTCGGAAGCCTCTTCTTCTTCTTCGAATTCGTTCATCTTAATGCCTTAATCATTTCTGAATTTGTTCTATGATCATTGAGAAATCCGAAGTATGCCAAATCTTGGTGATGATAGTTTGAATTTGTCTCTGGACATCGAACAAATCACAGAGATAGATTCAACTCTATTCACGTTTGGTTTTTAGAATATTGCACACAAAATGTTTGTGTGAATGTCAAAAAGGACCATAACTGTTCTAAATGACAGGATCTTGATCCGATACAGACATTCATAGCTGGAACCAATCTCTCGGATACTCGGACATCTGGATACAACTTCGGGCACTACAGGTATTACTATTATGTCCGGGTCTTGTGTCAGTCGAGACACAGAGTAAGATGATCTCGGGTTTTAGGAGTATCAGACTGCTTTGGTTGGAAACTGGGAATTGAATTCAATTTAGAAAGTATAGTTAGGTCAAGTTTTGAGCAATAAGACCGTTGGTTTGAATATTCAAACATGATGTTGAAGATTCGAACAGTCATTTAAATTGGTGTCAGGCCAACCTGGTTTAAGCCATGGGCTGAGAGCTTTGGGGTTGGATTGGGCTTTAGCCATGCATGGAAGGCTGAATTAGGTCCACCAACATGGGCGTATTATTTTTTCCATTTATAAAATGATAGAAGTTGGTACAATGAGCCCAAAGACATACAATGCTGTATGCACAAAATTTCAAGCATTACGTCGGACTCCGAGAGTTATGTCGAAAAAATTTTAAAAAAAATATTAGGTCCATCAAAGGTAGTCTGGATCGGCCTTTGGGTAGGCCACTAATTATATGTAATTTAATAAAGCAAATGATTAAAGTACTAATCATTAACTGAACTTAGTGTTCAAAGCTGGTAGTTATAAACAAAAGTAGGAAGTTAGTACAGAATTGTCTAATTAGTTAAGTAGTAGGATCAATAATTTGCTAGTAAGATCTTTTCAGTAAGATTAGTAGACGAAATAGTCAGTGGTCGAGGATTAGTTAGTAGAATTTAATAAATAATCTAACAAGATTAATGACATAGCTAAGCCAAAAAGGGTATTAATTAGTGAAAATTGGAAATTTAAGGAGTAAATGGAAATTTAGAAATTAAAATAAATTATTAAGGGTATTTTTGTCTTTGCTACAAAAATCGAGGACTTGGATTTAGTTGCTTTGGGAATTCCAGACAAGTACACTACGATAAACTTATACTTTATAATTCTGAATTGTATGATTTGCATATTGGGCACTTGTTGACACGATATTGTACATTGTACTATTTAGCCTATTGTACCATTGGGGATTTGGGGAAGTACATAGCTAATACATGACCAAAGCTTAGTGTAATATTGTGCCGAGCTTAATTGCACATCGTACACATGTAATTAAGCCAAACCCTTTCATTGTACCATTGTACTATTGTGCTATTGTACCTACAGCCGGTCACGTATTAGGCTAATACTTCAATCACTTGTGCATTATTGTACTTTTTCATTGCTCATCCATTGTACTATTATCAGGACACTGGTTGCTACACATCACTTCATTGCTTTTTAGTTTTTACTTGGTATTTAGTTATTTGTAGGGTTGTACTTTGCTCCCTTCCTGATTGGATCCGTTGCAGGTGAGGCTGACGATGAGTTATAAACTAGTTTTTATGGCCCTTGTGATGACCCAGTTGTGGAGCTAGTTCTCGAGGACACCCCTGTTCAGGAGTACCCCGTTGATGTTTGAGGATTTACCTTAGGGATTTTCTTTTATGTATTTGATGTTGTATTGTCTTGAGACTAGTGGATGTGTACGTATAGTGGTAAGGCTTGCCTTTAGTTTCACCGGATTTTCCCCCGGACATACATTGATGTAAAGGTGTAATAATGGGAACATGGTGGTATATTGTGCTTTTATACACGAGATTGTGATTAGATGTTGTGATAAGAATGATATTCCTTTACTTGAGATTTAGACAGTTGACTACCACTGTCAATAACAGCGTAGGCTGGATATGTCCCGTCCGTATCCGATTATTCGGGAGTGGGGTGTGACACGATGCCCCCGTGTCCATGATCCAATCTCCATCATGACACATGCCACAAGGTTCCTCTATGTCGGTTGCTATGGTGATGAGATCTTCCATAGCCGTGAGATCCTTCTGATTGTCATTACTTTTGGCCTTCTCAGCTTTGAGCTTCATGCAGTTCCTCTTGATATGACCCATTTCGCCAGTGATAGCAGCCCTCATTGCGGTCTACAGTCGCAAGATCCCGAGAACTCTCCCATGTCCTCGCTTGTGACTTGAGTCTTTCCTTCCCGTAGGAAGCCACCGGAGAGGACTCTTGCAACGATTCCACTCCTCATTCAACAATTGCTTTTGACTGCCTCCATCATGACAACTCCATCAGGTTCAGAGTTGTCCACCGATACCACCAACGTCTTCCAGCTTTTCGGCAGTGAACTCAAAAGAAGAAGGGCCTGAAGCTCATCATCAATCACCATCTTCATCGCAAACATCTGATTGATGATACCCTGCATCTCGTTCAGATGTTGTGCCACCGGTGCACCCTTCGCATGCTTCGAGTTGACGAGTTGGCAAATCAGAAATACCTTGTTGCCAGTCATCTTCCTTTCGTACAGCGAATGCAGCTTCTCCCATAATGCTTTTCCGAACTCTCCATGGACACGTGGTGAAACACCGAGTCGTCCAGCCATTGGCTGATGAATCCAACAACCTTTCGATCCAGTCGTTTCCAGTCATCAGCACCTTTGTCTGTCGGCTTGGCGTTGTCGCCCTCCAATGGACTATGCAAGTTCTTGTACCAGAGTAGATCCTCTATCATTGGCTTCCAAATTGCCCAGTTCGTCCCTATGAGGTGATCATACGAGTGTTCATCTGCTCCATAGACATAGTTGTCAGAACCAAACATATAGCTCTGATACCACTTGTTGGTATCAGACTATCAGACCAGGGATCTGATACCACTTGTTGGGGTCAAAAGCGTTAATATCACGCTCTGATACCAGATGTTGAGAATCGAACATGCCCCGCAAGCGCTCCGATACCATTTCTGAGACTGACCGCGGCGGAAACTTAGGCCAACCCACCTGAGATAACTAACCCCGTCTAACGAATACCAAGCACAGATAAAGATAAGTATATTGCGGTGACTACGTTACCTGGACAAATTCCAATCTTTGTAACTCGGGTGTACTTGAGGCACAGTCAAAATATGGTTTTTGGGGGTGGAATCTTTGGCGTCAGCCTATAGGATTTATAGTTTTTATTATCTCTTCTCTAGCAGAATGTGAAAGATTGCCCTTTGATTTACTAGAAGCAGAAGAGGAATTAGTAGCAGGTTATCAAACAGAATATTCGGATATCAAATATGGTTTATTTTACCTTGCCTCTTACCTAAATTTATTAGTTTCTTCATTATTTACAACAGTGCTTTACTTGGGCGGGTGGAATTTATCTATTCCATATATATCCATTCCTGAACTTTTCAAAATAAATAAAATTGCTGGAATCTTTGGAATGACAATTGGTATCTTTATTACATTAGCGAAAGCTTTTTTTTTCTCTTCATTTTTATCACAACAAGATGGACTTTACCTAAGATGAGAATGGATCGGCTATTAAATCTTGGATGGAAATTTCTTTTACCTATTTCATTAGGTAATTTATTATTGACAACTTATTCTGTTAAACGATTAATTACTATTGCTATAAAACAAGTTCGTATTTTATCTTTGTTACCTTTTCTTAATAATGAGAAACAATTTGAGAGAGCCGAGTCGATCCCTAGAACTACTGGTCCTAGAACCAGAAATAAATAGGCATACTCCTCAATTTACTCAAAACTCTAATCTGAACTCAAGCTCGGATTTATTTTTTGTTTGAAAAAGTCTAGAATCCGGGTTTTCTTGTTGTGTTATACTGCGATGTGTGATTTGGTCAAAAATTTTATTCTACAAATTTGGACTGAGAAACTGTCATTCCGCTTAATCTGATTGGAATGCCCCGACTCTGACATGTGTCTTGTAAGGAGTAACATGAAGCTCATAACTATGGGTGTATTCAATACTTCCAAATGAAGGAGAGATTGATCCATGGTCGATTTCGTATAAATAGGAATTACAAATTTCGTATAATGTAAATATGCTTAAATTTGAATCATTTTATGGATTAATAAGTCTAGCCATTGATGGTTATATAGAAAAAAGATATATTATTGGTACGCATAAAAATACGGATAGAAAATATTTGGATTGTGGAAGTTGTCTTAGAAATAATATCGACATTAAGGCCTGGGCCAATACACATATTGATACCAAGAGTAAAAAAAATGTGACAACCAAAACGAATAATTATAACATATTTGAAAGAAAAGAAACCTTGTCTTTTACAATTCATCACGAAGTTGATTCATCCAATAAAAAAAAACACATTTTTGATTGGATGTGTATGAATCAAAAAGGGTTATATCGTACAATATCAAAATCAAAGCTAAATCTTTCATTTTTCCCAGAATTGGTACTACTTTTTGATGTTGGACGATTCTTCGTTTAATGCCCCTTACAATTACAATGGGTTTCGTAGATACAAATTGTTCTTTTTTTCTTTTCTATTGGAACATAAACCGATCCAGATAAATCCATGAGTTCGATTCTATTAGTTCTTACTATTACTATATGACACTATATAACCATTTGAACCCCCGAATTGTCCTCTGACTCATATTCCAGAGTATATCTTTTAACGGTGCAAGCAAACAAAAAAAATTACAAGATTGGCAAAACCAATGTTGAACCCTTTGCCCTAATAGGTTCAACCCCCTCACTACACTCAAGAAGAAAAGATAGGTTACAATGAAATCACTCACCAACCCGTAGCAATTTTTCTAACAGAAGTTGATGACTCATCGATTAGATCTCTTCTTCCTTATTTCTTCGATGACGAAGAACCCTAAGAGTAAAGCACGAATTTTCTCTTAGATTTTCTGTGGACGAGCACCCTGAATCTCCAACTTGTTCTATATTCTTTGTGCCTCCACCCTCAACCCATATATATATGATAAGAAAATCCTATTCTAGGTCATAATAGGATTTCCAAAATAGGAAATTCTTATTATACCTAAAATAGCTACTCATATTCCAAATTGGACTCCAACAATAGGTCATAATAGGATTTCCTAAATAGGAAGCCCTAAAATAGGAAACCTATTATACATAAAACAACAACTACTAATCCAGACTGGACTCCAACAATTTAGAGTAATGGTTTGCTGAGGGCAAACATTTTTGTTATGAAATTTTGCAATAAAACTCTAAAACTTTAGATTTTTGTGAGTTGTGCTATGTTGGCCAGTTCTGCAAGACTGACTACATTTATGTGGAGTTTTATTATATGAGAATGTGCTTTTTGTGAGACTTCTTCTTTGAAACTAGTTTTTGCAAGAAAATAGATTTTCTTTTTTTTTCTTCTTTTCTGCGAGACTAGTTCTTCGAGAATTGTTTATGCAAAAAAAAAAAGAGTTTTTTGTGCGAAACAAGTTTTTTGCGATAAACAAGTCTTCTACAAGAAACAAGTTTTCTACACAAAAATAAGTTTTCTGCGAGAAAACTGATCATTTTGCCATTAGGCGAATTTCGACCCTGAAGGATCTAATCATTTCGCCATAACTGCTCCTTTTTGCATCTGTAAATCAGAAAACAAAGGGAAAAAATAGATTGTAAAGGAAAAACCTTAGATCATACTTAAGGAAAAACCTTAGATCATACTTACTTCTTCCTTTTTCGAGAACAATCGAGGATCGTATGGCCTTCGTCGTAGAGCATGCTGATAATGTGTTGTAGTATAAACATCGATGGTTCTTCGAGAACTCTGGGCGAAGAAAGAGATGGAAAAAAAAGGAAGTCTCTGTTATTGAGAAAAGCAAGCCACATGATAATGGATTTGTTGCCATGATTATCTCTACTCTTATAATTGTAAAACCCCTATCCTAGAAAATCGTATATACCATTTATTTTAATAATTAACAATTTAATTGTAGTAATTAGTGGCTAAATACGAGAAATAGATTTTTAATAATTTTTCTTTTAGGTGTTCGAGCACTTAGAGGATTTATGGGACCATTAGAAATTTTTCGGAATTTATTTCATGTAGGAGACCCCTTGAGCAGTTGCTAGCCTAACGGTGTGCATTATTCTAATCTATAAATTTTTCTATGAGTATATATATATATATATATATATATATATATATAAACAAATATATATGTATATATATATTTAAAAAGAAAAAGGAAAAGAAAAGAAAAGAAAGTATTAAAATACTAATAATAATATAACTATTACTAATAACAAAGCAAACCAAACCAAAGCAACCATTCCAACGTTAGCAACTATTATAACACTAGCAAAACTTAGCAAGCAACTTAGCAAATTCCCAATAGGAATTTCCACAGCACATTTTCTTTCCTTTAGCAACCACTTCCTATAAAAATACTAATAATAAATAATAAACTATTACTATTAATAAATAATTCCATTACTAACCCACTACTTACAACTTTAAGCAAACCAATGCAAACCAATTCCCATTACAAGTAGCAGCCGCCTAAGCCTACCCCACCCGCCACTTACTAGCAAAATGCACTAAGCAACTTTTTTTTTCAATCAAACAACAGACCCTTTGTGAGCATACTCCTTAGCCCTCGCGGCTTCTAACCCAAACACCCTCTCTCCCTATTCATATATATATTTATTTATTCATCTAAACCCTAACCTAAAATCTTCAGACCATCCTCTTCTCATCTGGAGCCGCCACCGCAGCCAGAGAAGCCGCCAGGCCGTCCAAACCATCCCGACGACCCCGACCTCGCGCACTACAGATTCCCACACGGGGAACCTTCGCCCCGGAGTTGTTTTCCGTCGACTCGCTCAACCAAATGTCGTTCTGTCTTCACCGGTATGCTCACCCCTTAACCCTCTTTCCTATTTATATAATAGCAGACCTCGAACAACGTGTACCCATAGGCGAAAACAGCGTCCAAGTTGGCACGAGCAGACCGAATTCTGGGATCGCAGAAAACTGCGGTGACCACCCATATTGCCGAGTTCGTATCTCCCACCACAGAGATCCGAATTCGGTGATTCTTTTTGATATGTGTAGAACACTTAACCTAGTTTATTTTCTGTTAAATAACCCTAGATTATTAGCTGCTGTGGACAGAATTAAATTCGTCACAAAACTCCGCGAACCGACTTTTTTCAGAATTCTAAAAGTTGTGAAACGGAGCGCGCCCCGCCAAATGGGACCGTCCCGCCGTGTACCAAGTGTACGGAATGGTGCACACAGCGTAACCGGACACGTAAAAATTCGTGGTAACTGATTCGGACGCATGTGCGCGCCGGAATCAGGCCGTATCCGCGGACACACCCCGTGTCGCAAATTTTGTGGAACTCGCGCGTATTTTGTGCACGCTTGTCAGATTGCGACGAAACTTGCGCCACTGGACTCGTGGTAACGCGCTGGTCCTGTGACCCATTTTTTACGCAATTCTGAGACAGTTGACCAAATCGCCAATTGGCGGGCCCTACAGTTGACTTTTTGGACAAAATTGTGTTCGGCCCATCGGAATCCACATTTGGACATACCGTTGGGTTCGTATTGACATCTAGAGTTGTTTGACCTATAATTTGTCTCATTTAGAGACTGTTACCCTTGACACGCTTTTCGGTGCAAAGTGGGCCACCCATGGACCCCACTTTTATCCGAAATTACCGTTTTGCCTCTGTGTCCAAATTGGACGAAAGGAAAGTGCTTTTTAGCTATTTTGTTTATTCTGGGAACGTTGGTGATGTTTATTTCAGCATCCGGAGTCATTGTTCTGCGGCCATAGCTTTTGATCCTGTGCGTTTGACTTCTGGACAGTACACCTTGCAACTTTCTTACCAGGCAAGATACCTTGCCAAATTGCTTACAGTATTTTGCATGCTTAGTATATTTCTGTATATTTATTTCAGTTCTATTTATTTATTGCATGTGTAGTTCCTTTCAGTCATTACTATATATTAGATATGTTGACACACACTTGACACTTAGTATCATAGAGGACAATTATTAGGCGTATGGGCTTTTAACCACTCTGGTAACACCGTAGTCACTAGCACGCACTATGGTGGGTCGTGTCCGATGGTCGCTACCCGAGAGGTATGTCGATTGATGGAGTCCGAGGGTCGCTACCCCAGAGGTATGTCGGCTGATGATGTCCACTGACGAGCGTGAGGTTGTGAGGATTAGATCGAGTAGCCTACCCTTGCCCATACGTCGAAAAGTTATCCTCATTTGCATTTATATAGATTGTCTTGTACAGCGTACTTATTTATTTTCAAATATGATGCATGTTTACTGTATTCAAATTGGCTCGTATTTTCTGTATCTTGTTACGTCCCTCTGAGGACCTGGTCCTCTGCCAGGTGTATTTGTTCTTGAGTATTTACAGGAGCGCAGATTTGGATATATATATGTTTCGTGGATGTCCTCTCTTCGAGCCGTGATTGCTAGCTGGTATTCTTATATGATGTTGTTGTGTTGTACTTATTTGTATTTGCTCTTACATTCGAGTTGGTAGTGGATTTGTTTCCATCAAACTATCATCCTTAGATAATTATGTTGAGATCTAGTTATATAGATGTTGGTTATTCATTTATATTGATTTTCGTGGATGAGATTTAGATTGTTCCCTGTGACTTGTGATATATTCTATACTACTTGTGGATTTGATATTCATATTACAGCGTACGTATGTATTTGGTTTCCATATATTGGAGTTGCCATATCCATGCGGCTGGCATGCTTACGTGTCCTAGTCCTACGTACTTTTGGGACTGGGGCGTGACATATTTTTGTGGTGGCCCATGCAGGTCAGAGCATATTGTCTCGGTTACGTTACTGTGCCGAGCAAGCCTGCACCTAGGACTAGAGTATAGGATCTCATCCACAATTGACTATGATTCATCTTCCTCCTATCTGTTCTATTTGAATAATTGCATCATGCTTGATTCCTGTACTTCCCTAATAGTTCTTTGAGTATAGCCTTCTGCTAGAATATAGGAACCCCTGTTATTAGGATGATGATTATGGTAGCACACATATTAAGAATACAACGAGAATATAGACACCCCACTAAGTTTAGAATAATTAGTGAACCGTAGAATTCCTTATCTATAGATTGTTTTATCATTATCCCTTGATGTATTATGAAGACTTGAGAGTAGTATAGATGCTACTAGAGTTAGTTAGAAGTTTTACCATAATATTTGACCCTAGTATAGAGGATACCCTAATAAGTACCAAGACCCCTTCTCGTAAACCTTAACAAGAGTTTCTACGGTATCCTTAAGACAATTACAGTACTAGTTTATTGTTATAAGTTGGGTAGTATACCTCACAACATAGTATCACATAGTCTTTTGCCCTATTATTGAAGTGTAGCTGAATGACATTAACTGTGTGCTAGCATAAGAAGATAATGTTTCATCGGACTGTAGAACTTAGAGGCTATACCCCTACTTTGTCGACTATCGACTTAGACAAAAAATTAGTATGACAAATGTAGAGATTATGGAGTCTTATCTTTTGTGAACTTGAATTGTTATGTACCTTCTTTCATCATAATCCAGCGTATTTATGTTTTTTGTACTACCTTGACTTATGCTGCTATTATAGCCTAGTTTTTGCAAGCTTATTCTTTTATCGAGCTTGCTCATGGCATATGTATTATTGGGTGCACACAATGATACAATTGCCTAATCAGAATCGGTGTATTAAGGTCTAGCTAACCTTAGTGCGCTTGGTTCGCTCTTCGCACGACTACTTTACGTAGATTGAGATATATGGTAGTAGACAGATATACTTGCCCCTAGTGTCACGACCCGCACCCGGAAATTCGGGCACGAGTGCGTGGGTACGTCCAGCCTACGCCGCAGAATCGACGGTAGTACGCTGTCTAGGTCAAATCCAGATTTACTAACTAGCTCATTCACAAATAACATAGGCAAGATAATAATGAGAAATGAAACTTAAGATTGCAACTGAAATAAATGTGACAACAGATTCAAATATTTTAGTACAGGAATCAGAATGAAATCGGGGACAAACCCGATTGCTAAGATAAAGAGCAAAACTAAGATAACTACTGCTAACTACTCAGTAGGAGTAGCTTCCTGTGCGGGAACTGGCTCTACAACTGTATCACCTGCTGCCTCATAGGGGCCATAATAGGTGGGGGCAAGGTTCTCATCATCGCCTAAACAACAGATCCAGTCAGGAAAGGAGCAAAGTACACAGTGCACAACAAGATTAAACTAAATATTTTATGACAATTAAATATTGGATATCATGTTGAGAAACAGCAGTAGCAGAACATTATTATCTCAGAGTTAGCTGTAAACAGGAATATGAGAAACAGAAATAAATGAAACAGGAAATGAAACTACAATAGCCAGCAAGAAATATAACATGACCAGAACTATCTGTGTGAACTTGTGTTTGTTTTAAGAATACTTAGTTGGCATGTAGGGGTTTATAAGGCTAATCCGGCCGTCATAAACGGCTATTAGACATTATAATCGAGATCCGGCTGATGGACAGTCGTGTACCAACAGCTATTAGACAATCCAGGGGAAAGGGTAAACTACATGCCTCCTTAGTATTCTCCCACCCGACACGAAAACAAGACATGAACTACCAATATTCAAGACATGAAATTCAACATTTCTAACACGATGTGTAATCATCAAGGGTACATGTAAGACAGGGAATTAATTATCACAATATATAAAGATTAACTTGAGGTGCAGGTACTTGCCTGTTGTTTGGATCTGATTAATTTAGTTCTTGGGAAAAAGTCCAGAGATGAGTCCAAAAGCTGAAATAGACATTACCATCATGCTCAGAAGATGTCAAATAGCTAGAAACGCCTGTCCTTGGGTCCAATTTGGAGACAAGGGCAAAAACGGCAGTTTCGGGTCAAAACGGGGTCCGCCGGTGGGCCCGCTTTGCACCGAAAAATGCATCCGGGTCAAAGGTCTCCAAATTCACCAAACTTAGTGTCAACAGGTCAGGAACGCTGATACGAACCCAACGGAACTTCCAGATTTGGATTCCGATGAGCCGAACACAAAATCGCCCGTCGAGCGGGGCCTGTGGGGCCCACGACACGCGATTTCGTCAACGTTCTCAGAATCGAACCAAACTTGACCCACAGGACCAGCGTATTGCTACGAGTCCGATGGCGCAAGTTTCGTCTCGATCCGACGTGTGTGCACGAAGTTAGGGTGAATTGCAGAAAAGCCGAATACGGGACGATGTCCGCGGATACGCGTTGATTTCGGTGTGCACGCACACCCGAATCAGCTTCCACGAAAACTCACACGTCCGTATCGACGATGCGTACGTATCTGTGAAGACCGCAAGCGACCAAGTCGTCCCGTTTGGCGGGACGGACTCAGTTCCGGGGTGAAACAGGGTCTGGTTTTTCCTGTTTTTGGATCGCGGTGTGCGATCACCACAGGACGCGATGCCCTGAACAGTTTATCCGGACACCGAGAGGGTCATACAGGCTTCACAACGCAATTTGCGGAATTGAAAACGGAGCTACGAGGCGAAAGTTACACGTACCTGAAGGGGACCCAAAAATTAGGGTCGAGACGTGTCCGTGTCGTGTCGACACGAAATCCAAATTAGGGCTAGGGTTAGGGTTTTCGCCGGAATCCGGCGGAGGGCGGCTGCTGGGCGGCCGGGCTCGGGGGCACGCGGCGGAGGGCGGCGCGGCGAGCCGATGGGGTCGCCGGCGGCGGCTCGGGGCAGGCGGAGGCGGCGGCTGCGGCTGCTCGTGCTGCTGCTGCGGTTGCCGGTCGACGGAGGACGGAGGAGGCAGGCGGCGCCGAGGGGGAACGGCACCGGCGGAGCTAGGCGAGACGGGGCTGGGCACGGCGGGGGTCGACGGCGGTGGTGAGCGGCGGAGCGGCGGATTAGGGTTAGGGCCGGAGTGCGGGATGAGGCGGAGGAGGGGGAGATTGGAGGGCTTTTATAGGGTGCCGGGGTGGTTGAGGGGAGGCCGAGCACGGCGGAGGCGAGGGCGACGTGGCCGCGGGAAGCGCGGCGCTGCGCGCGGCGGCCGGCGCTGGACGCGGGGCTCGCCGGAAAGGTCGGCGTCGTGGCTGGTGGGGGAGAGAACGTGCGGGTCGGGTCGGGTTGGCTGACGGGTCTGAACAGACCCGTCCGACCCGCAAGGAAGGCGGGTGACGGGTTTGCGGGCGGGTCGGGTTGGCTGACCCGACCCGACCCGAAAGGGCGGGTGGCTGGGCCGGGCTGGGCTTCGGCCCACTGGGCCGGGCCGGCTCAGAAAAACAACAAAATAAAATAAAAAATATAAATAATAATTAATAATAATAATAATAATAACAGTAAATTAAATTAATTAATTAAAAATTAGTTTTTAGGCATTTAAAAATAGGTCCGAGGCCCAGAAAAATCCAGAAAAATTATCCTAAGTCCAGTTTTTTATTTTACACTCAAAAATGTTATTTTCATGATATTTTAATATTATTTATTGCTAATTAAAAATCATTTATTAATTGAAAATCTTGATTTTAATTACAGAAAATTCCCAGAAAATTCCAGAAAATTGGGAAAAATCCAAGATTTAATAATTTGAAAATTTAGGGGGTTTACAACCTACCCAACTTACAAAAATTTCGCCCTCGAAATTTAAATTATGGCAGGGTTCTCTCTGTCCAAACTTACTTGGTCACAGTATAACGGGTTTCTCTTAGGTGAACATTGCGGTCGCTACCCAACTTAGAATTTTACCCATATCCTTTAAGGCTGTACAACTAGTAAAGCTAGGTCCCAACTTAATAAATCATGGTATTGAATCTTTAAGTCTGCAACACAAAACACATCACTTAGGGTATTGCCTTAGTCATAAAGGGTTATCATCAATTTGACCGGTCTGAGGGGTATGTCTAGCACTACAATTCAACTTATATCAAACACAGGATTTTGTCTTTCCGAAGTAAGGGAAGACGAGGATCAATAATAAGAGTTTAAGGGCGAGGTGGTAGATCAGAGGTATAGGGATCAAGGCGTTTAAAGAATTCTAATGGGGATTGTCAGGCGGTTATGGATTGAGATTCTATTCTGGTAATCATTTGTCCGCATGCTCGTATCAGTATAATTATGTAACTGATACGATATGCTCGGACACTTTTAGGGGCAAGTATACTAGTCACTATATCTCTCAATCCACGTAAGTAGTCATGCGAAGTGCGAATCAAAATACACTAAGGTTGATCAGACCGTAGTACACTGATTCTGAGTAGACACTTGTATTAGTGGGATTGATCAGGCCTCAATAATACATGTGTCATGAACAAGCCCGATAAAGGGTAAGCTTGCAAAAGTAGGCTATAAAATAGCAGCATAAGTCAAGTTCAGCAAAATTAAGTGCGCTAGATGATGATGAAAAGGAGGTGCAAATTATTGAAGTTCACAAAATAACACAAAATAAGCACAATAGCAAAATCCTCTAAAACAGTTATCAAATTTAAAAGCATACCAGGTATTTAATAAGTTCAAAATTACTAGGTTGGGGCTGAGGTCACGAACCAATAGGCACGAAAACAATACTAGAAAAGATATCTACGAATCACTTACGCGCATTAGCTGCTTCCAGAGTTTGCGCGTTCTCCACGGTCATTACGTAAGCCTGTCCGTGTCCTTGAGCAGCAGGACAGTCCCTCACTTGATGTGCTGCTGAGCCACAAAGTAGACAAACACCTAGCCTCTTTCTGCAAACTTGCCAAGTATGGCCTGGTCTATGACAATAGTTACAAGCAGCAGCTTGTTGGTTCTGTCCCTGGGCCTGGTGTTGGGGTGCTGGAGCTCGAGGGAGAGGACGCTGAGCTTGTTGCGGGGCCCTCTGCTGTTGTTGTTAAAAAGGGTGTTTGTTGGGTCCCGCATTTCCGGTATCTCTTTCTCGCTTTAGCTTATGCCCCATGTCTCTCTCAACGCCTTGTGCCACGCTCAAGATTTCCTCGTAGGTGCGAGCTCGGCTGGTGGTGACAGCAAGGCGAATATCCGGAGACAACCCCTTCTTGAATCTACGGGCTCTGTCCTCCGGGGTACGAACCATGTACTCCGCAAAGTGGCTTAACCTGTTAAATTCAGCAGTATACTCATCAATAGTCAGGTTACCTTGCTTCAGTCTCTCGAATTGGCTTTCGAGAGCTTCCCGAGCCACTTCGGGGTAAAATTTCTCCTTGAATAGCCTCTTAAAATCTTCCCAGGTGAGGTCAGGAGCAGATAGTTGGGGTTCATCTCTGAACCAGGTTCGAGCAATGTCGAACAGTTGCAGGCTTGCGGACTCCACTTTGAGATCATCAGGAACCCGAGCAGTCTTCAGGAGTCTCTCTACGTTCTCTATCCATTCATCGGCATAGAGAATGCCTTCAGTTCCGTAGAATTCCAGGGGTCTTAGGTTCTTGAAATCTTTGGCACTTCCTGGCCTCTTTTGTGGCGACTCCTGGGACCTAAGAGCTTCTGAGAGGCTGGTCCGCAGAAGTGCAGTCTGTTCTTTCTGGGATTCCACTAGTCCCTGGAACACTCCGAGTAGCTGTGCCCCGTCTAGAGTAACTGCCGGAACAGATGGAGGCGGCGGGAGTGCAAGAGTCTCGGGCACATTCTGCTCAGCTGGTTCCGATGTGCCTCCTACTGTGTTCCTTGTCTGGACCATTCTGAAAGATTAAGGGATAGGGAATCAGAATAGAATACTTGGAAATCAAAGGCGATAGGAAGATTGAGCAGCAATGATATCAAGAATTGAAATAAGGACGCTATACTGTGAATGAGCTTTTCCTAGAATCCTCAATTTTATTCCATACCCTGTCCTAGGGTATTACCCTATTTTAGGATAGGACCTGCATGGGCCACCATACCTAGATATGTCTGACACATCGTATCGGTTACATAACTGTACTGATACGAGCATGTAAATAGGAAATTACCAAAAATAGGAATTCAATCCACAGTTGTCCTGACAACTCTCTTTTCGAATTCCTTAAATCTCTTTGAACCTCGTACTTGTATTCTATCACCTTCACCTTGAGTTCTTTATTATTGCTCTCCGTCTTCCCTTATTTCGGAAAGACGAAACCTCGTGCTGGTATAAGTAGACACACTGATAAGTACTAGATATACCCCATAAGGCTAATCACATGACTTAGCGACCTTCTTTTATAATTGATTAATGGCATATCATAGGTGATATGTTTGGTGTTAAAACTTTGAGGATTGAATAACATGACTAAATAATTTGAGAAATAATTTTCCTAGATGTACAGCCTTAGATAAAGGATGGGTAAATTTTAAGTTCGGTAGATTGTGAACCTCTCACCCAATTCTCATCTTTGTGCAATTTTTTTTATTGTTGGGCGCTTTTATGCAAAAGAGCATTTAGGTGTCCACACCATTAGTCATGACACATGAAGAAACCTATTTTTCGCTCATATGAAATTTTTTATGTTTTTTTTGAAATATGCAACGCGCAACATCGTCCACTCCTTTAAACCTAGCCTTGCATTTTAAATAATGCAAATCTTATACCACCCTTGACATTCTATCATGGCTTAATTTTAATTTCGAGGACAAAATTTTTATAAGTTTGGTAGAATGTAAAACCCCTATCCTAGAAAATCGTATATACCATTTATTTTAATAATTAACAATTTAATTGTAGTAATTAGTGGCTAAATACGAGAAATAGATTTTTAATAATTTTTATTTTAGGTGTTCGAGCACTTAGAGGATTTATGGGACCATTAGAAATTTTTCAAAATTTATTTCATGTAGGAGACCCCTTGAGCAGTTGCTAGCCTAACGGTGTGCATTATTCTAATCTATAAATTTTTCTATGAGTATATATATATATATATTTAAAAAGAAAAAGGAAAAGAAAAGAAAAGAAAAGAAAGTATTAAAATACTAATAATAATATAACTATTACTAATAACAAAGCAAACCAAACCAAAGCAACCATTCCAACGTTAGCAACTATTATAACACTAGCAAAACTTAGCAAGCAACTTAGCAAATTCCCAATAGGAATTCCCACAGCACATTTTCTTTCCTTTAGCAACCACTTCCTATAAAAATACTAATAATAACTAATAAACTATTACTATTAATAAATAATTCCATTACTAACCCACTACTTACAACTTTAAGCAAACCAATGCAAACCAATTCCCATTACAAGTAGCAGCCGCCTAAGCCTACCCCACCCGCCACTTACTAGCAAAATGCACTAAGCAACTTTTTTTTCAATCAAACAACAGACCCTTTGTGAGCATACTCCTTAGCCCTCGCGGCTTCTAACCCAAACACCCTCTCTCCCTATTCATATATATATTTATTTATTTATTTATTCATCTAAACCCTAACCTAAAATCTCCAGACCATCCTCTTCTCATCTAGAGCTGCCACCGCAGCCAGAGAAGCCGCCAGGCCGTCCAAACCATCCCGACAATCCCGACCTCGCGTACTGCAGATTCCCACACGGGGAACCTTCGATCCGGAGTTGTTTTCCGTCGACTCGCTCAACCAAATGTCGTTCTGTCTTCACCGGTATGCTCACCCCTTAACCCTCTTCCCTATTTGTATAATAGAAGACCTCGAACAACGTGTACCCATAGGCGAAAATAGCGTCCAAGTTGGCGCGAGCAGACCGAATTCTGGGATCGCAGAAAACTGCGGTGACCACCCATATTGCCGAGTTCGTATCTCCCACCACAGAGATCCAAATTTGGTGATTCTTTTTGATATGTGTAGAACACTTGACCTAGTTTATTTTCTGTTAAATAACCCTAGATTATTAGCTGCTGTGGACAGAATTAAATTCGTCATAAAACTCCGCGAACCCACTTTTTTCAGAATTCTAAAAGTTGTGAAACGGAGCGCGCCCCGCCAAACGGGACCGCCCCGCCGTGTACCAAGTATACCAAACGGTGCACACAGCGTAACCGGACACGTAAAAATTTGTGGAAACTGATTCGGACGCGTGTGCGCGCCGGAATCAGGCCGTATCCGCGGACACACCCCGTATCGCAAATTTTGTAGAACTCGCGAGTATTTTGTACACGCTTGTCAGATTGTGACGAAACTTGCGCCATTGGACTTGTGGTAACGCGCTGATCCTGTGACCCAATTTTTACGCAATTCTGAAACAGTTGACCAAATCGCCAATTGGCGGGCCCCACAGTTGACTTTTTGGACAAAATTGTGTTTGGCTCATCGGAATCCATATTTGGACATACCGTTGGGTTCGTATTGACATCTAGAGTTATTTGACCTATAATTTGTCTTATTTAGAGACTGTTACCCTTGGCACGCTTTTCGGTGCAAAGTGGGCCACCCATGGACCCCACTTTTATCTGAAATTACCGTTTTGCCCCTGTGTCCAAATTGGACGAAAGGGAAGTGCTTTTTAGCTATTTTGTTTATTCTGGGAACGTTGGTGATATTTATTTCAGCATCCGGAGACATTGTTCTGCGGCCATAGCTTTTGATCCTGTGCGTTTGACTTCTGGACAGTACACCTTGCAGCTTTCTTACCAGGCAAGATACCTTGCCAAATTGCTTACAGTATTTTGCATGCTTAGTATATTTCTGTATATTTATTTCAGTTCTATTTATTTATTGCATGTGTAGTTCCTTTCAGTCATTACTATATATTAGATATGTTGACACACACTTGACACTTAGTATCATAGAGGACAATTATTAGGCGTATGGGCTTTTAACCACTCTGGTAACACCGTAGTCACTAGCACGCACTATGGTGGGTCGTGTCCGATGGTCGCTACCCGAGAGGTATGTCGATTGATGGAGTCCGAGGGTCGCTACCCCAGAGGTATGTCGGCTGATGATGTCCACTGACGAGCGTGAGGTTGTGAGGATTAGATCGAGTAGCCTACCCTTGCCCATACGTCGAAAAGTTGTCCTCATTTGCATTCATATAGATTGTCTTGTACAGCGTACTTATTTATTTTCAAATATGATGCATGTTTACTGTATTCAAATTGGCTTGTATTTTCTGTATCTTGTTACGTCCCTATGAGGACCTGGTCCTCTGCCAGGTGTATTTGTTCTTGAGTAAGCGCAGATTTGGATATATATATGTTTCGTGGATGTCCTCTCTTCGAGCCGTGATTGCTAGCTGGTATTCTTATATGGTGTTGTTGTGTTATACTTATTTGTATTTGCTCTTACATTCGAGTTGGTAGTGGATTTGTTTCCATCCAACTATCATCCTTAGATAATTATGTTGAGATCTAGTTATATAGATGCTGGTTATTCATTTATATTGATTTTCGTGGATGAGATTTAGATTGTTCCCTGTGACTTGTGATATATTCTATACCACTTGTGGATTTGATATTCATATTACAGCGTACGTATGTATTTGGTTTCCATATATTGGAGTTGCCATATCCATGCGGCTGGCATGCTTACGTGTCCTAGTCCTACGTACTTTTAGGACTGGGGCGTGACAATAATGATGCTTGGAAATGGCTCAAAATTAAGCCTTCTAAGCCGTATGTAAATACTCCACTAACTTTTTTTTAAATAACTAATTATTTAACTACTTAATATTATCTCTTTACAACTAAACAATTCTAACTCAAGTTATTAAGGTGGAAGGTATTTTTCTTGGTTACTTGAGTTCGATTACTAGGAACGATAATATTTATAATAATTTTATATTTAAAAAAAATTTAATAATTTTTTTACGCAAGTGCATTGTACGTGCACGTTACTGGTTCTATATAATTCCAAAAAGAATTGCTACTCGGCTAAGGGGTTGTTTGGATGGCAACAAGTGTGCTGCAATGCCACTTTCTGCTGTTAGTACACGATGAAAGGGGTAGTTTCAACGTTTGGTTGGCGGTAACAACTGTGAAGCAAATGCATAATTTCTAACAAAAAAATATGGTCGTGTCCCTTCATTTTTTTCCATTTTTACTTCCACCAAAAAACACCCACAACTGAATTACAAGTGGTCGAATTTCGTCCAGTTGGTCTTATAATGAGGCTTAAAAATTGCTCAAAATTAAGCCGTTTAAGTAGTACCACTATTTCTTTTTTATATAAATAATTATTTAACTACCTAACATTATTTTTTTACAACTAAATAATTCTAACTCAAGTGGTTAAGGTGGAAGGTATTTTTCTTGGTTACTCGAGTTCGTCCTAAGAAAGACAATATTTATAATAATTTCATATTTAAATTTTTATAATAATTTTTTTACGCACATGCATTGCACGTGCACATTACTAGTATACAATAATATGTTAGTTACAGGAAATAATAAGTTGGTTACAATATATAACAACTGTATCTCTAAGGGTCAATTTGGTAGGAGAGAAAAGTAGGAGGAAGGAAAATGGAAGAAAATGAAACATTTTCTCTTGTTTGGTATATGGAAAAAATAAGTTGAGGGAAGACAAAGTGGAAGAATTATTTTTCCTCCTAACGTAAGAAATTCAATTCCTCAAAAAATGGAAGAAAAAAAGTGGAAAAAAATGAAGGCTAATGCTAATTTATAATTATACCCCACAAAAATCATATTTAATGAAGTCAAATAGTAAATAAGTATTTTTAGTTGAGGATGTAAACCCCCAGATTTTGCGAGAATTTTAAATTGGGATTTTTCATAATTTTCTGGAATTTTCTGGGAATTTTCTGTAATTAAAATCAGGCTTTTTAATTATTAAATAATTTTTATTTGTTAATAAATAATATTAAAATATTATGGAAATAATATTTTTTGGTGTAAAATGGAAAACTGGACTTAGGGTAATTTTTCTGGAATTTATCGGACCCCGGACCTATTTTTAAATCACCTAAAAACTATTTATTTATTTATTTGCTAATTAATTAATTAATTAATTATTATTATTACTATTATTATTATTATTATCATTATATTATTTCGGCCCAACGGCCCGCGGCCCAAACCCTTTAGGCCCAGCCCTCCTTAGCGGGTCGGGTCGGGTCCACCTGAACCCGACCCGCACCCAAACCCAAAACCCCAGCCCCAGCCCGGTCGCCCCCCCCCCACGTCCGGCGCCGCCTCGCCCGGAGCGCCACGACCCCGCGTCCACCGCCGTTTCCGCCGCCCTCGCTCCGCCCGACCTCCGCCACTCCCGGAGCGCCACCGCCTCCTCTCCCCTTTAAAACCCTAGCTACCCAGGCCGCCCCAACCTCTCCCAGACCCACCTCGACGCCACCGCCGTGCCCGCCCTCGCCGGCGCGTCCAGTCCCCTCCGGAGCTGCCCCAATCGCCTCCTCCGGCGCTACCCCCCCTCCCGCGAGGCCGCCAGCCACCGCAGCAGCTCCCCTCTTCTCCCCCTTCCTCCTCCCCCGCTCGGCCACGAGCCAGCCGCAGCAGCAGCAGCTCCAGCCCGCTCCGACGCCGTCGCCGTCAGCCTGAGCCGCCGCCGCCTCCACCAGCGAGCGCCGCGCTGCCCTACCCTAGCCCGGCCGGCCTCCTCCGCCGCCCAAGCCGCCGTTCTCGTCGGATCCCTGAACCCTAAACCTAATTTCCCAAATCGGACACAGGGACACAGGACACAGTGTCCTGTGTCGTGTCAGACACGGTGAAGACCCGATTTTCTGACCCTGTTCAGGTGCGTGTAACTTTCTCCCCGCTGCCCCGTTTTTAATTCCATAAATTGCGTTGCGAAGCCTGTATGACCCTCTCGGTGCCCGGACAAATCGCTCGGGACATCGCGTCCTGTGGTGATCGCACACCGCGATCCAAAAACAGGAAAAACAACGCCCCGATTCACCCCGGAACTGGGTACGCCCCGCCAAACGGGCGTGTGAGATTTCGCAGAAGTTGATTCGGATGTGTGGGATTTCGCAGAAGTTGATTCGGATGTGCGTGCACACCGGAATCAACGCGTATCCGCGGACACCGTCCCGTATCTGCCCTTTCTGGAACGCGCCCTAACTTTCTGTACATACGTTGGATCGAAACGAAGCTTGCGCCATCGTACTCGTAGCGATACGCTAGTCCTGTGACCCAAGTTTGGTTCGATTCTGAGAACGTTGACGAAATCGCGTGTCGTGGGCCCCATAGGCCCCGCTCGACGGGCGATTTTGTGATCGACTCATCGGAATCCAATTCTGGAAGTTCCGTTGGGTTTGTATCATCGTTCCGGACCTGTTGACACTAAGTTTGGTGAATTTGGAGACCTTTGACCCTGACACATTTTTCGGTGCAAAGCGGGCCCACATGCGGACCCCGTTTTGACCCAAAATTGTCGTTTTTGTCCTTGTCTCCAAATTGGACTCAAGGACAGGCGTTTCTAGCTGATTGATATTTTCTGGATCTGATGGTGATGTTTGTTTCAGCAACCGGAGTACCGCCTGCAATTTCAACTGAAGTCAGAGCCGCAATTGGAACCAGAACCACAGGCAAGTGTACCTCGCCTGTAAACCCCCTGAATTTTTAAAATTATTAAAACTTAGATTTTTCCCAATTTTCTGGAATTTCTGGGAATTTTCTGTAATTAAAATCAAGGTTTTAATTATTAAATAATTTTTAATGGTTAATAAAAAATATTAAAATATAATGGAAATAACATTTTTGGGTGTAAAATAAAAAACTGGACTTAGGGTAATTTTTCTGAAATTTATTGGGCCTCAGACCTATTTTTAAATGCCTAAAAACTATTTACCTATTTAATTAATTATTATTATTATTATTATTATTATTATTATTATTATTTCTGTTATTATTATTATTTTATTTTATTTTTATTTTTGGGCCCGGCCCAGCCCAGTGGGCCGAGCCCAGCAGCCAGCCCAGCCCGGCCATTCCTTGCGGGTCGGGCGGGTCTGCCCGGACCCGCTAGCCGCCCGACCCGGTGATCGATTCCCCCCTCTCCCCACGCCGCCCGCGTCCCGCGCCGGCCTCCCCGCGCAGCGCCGCCCGTCCCGGCCCACTCCCCGCGTCCTCCGCGGCCACGCCACCACGATCCCCTCTCCCCTCCGCCTTGGCCGGCCTCCTCCCCCCTTTATAACTCCCCCCTCTTCTTCTTCCTCCTCCCTCACTTCCACCCTAACCCTAACCCTAACCCTAATTTCGGCCACCCGTCCGCCCCTCTCCTCCGGCGCCACCCTCCTCGAGACCCCGGTCAGCCCCTCGCCGCCGGATCCCTCCGCCTCCAGCACGTGGCCCCGCCTCCAGCGGCCAACCCGGCGCCTCCCCCTCCTCCCTCGAGTTCCTCCAGCCGCTCCGGCGACCCGACCGACCCCCCCACTGCCGGCACCACCGCCCACGAGCCCGATGACGCAGCCCGGCCACCCTCCGGCCACCGCAGGCAGCCCAGGCCGAAGCCCTAGGCCGGACACGTGGACACGCCCCGGGACACGAGATACGATTCGGACAAAAAAAAAATCCTGTTTTGAAGAGCCGGTTCAGGTACTCGTATCTTGCACCCTGTACCTCCGTTTTCGATTCCGTAAATTACGTTGCGAAGCCTGTATGATCCTCTCGGTGCCCGGATAAACCGCTCGGGGCATCGCGTCCTGTGGTGATCGCACACCGCGATCCAAAAACAGGAAAAACTAGACCCTGTTTCACCTCGGAACTGAGTACGCCCCGCCAAACGGGATGACTTGGTCGCGTGCGGTCTTCACAGATACGTGCGCGCCGTCGATACGGACGTGTGAGATTTCGCGGAAGCTGATTCGGGTGTGCGTGCACACCGGAATCAACGCGTATCCGCGAACATCGCCCCGTATTCGACTTTTCTGCAATTTGCCCTAACTTCTTGTACACTCGCCGGATCGAGACGAAACTTGCGCCATCGGACTCGTGGCGATACGCTGGTCCTGTGGGTCAAGTTTGGTTCGATTCTGAGAATGTTGACGAAATCGCATGTCGTGGGCCCCACAGGCCCCGCTCGACGGGCGATTTTGTGATCGGCTCATCGGAATCCAAATCTGGAAGTTCCTTTGGGTTCGTATCAGCGTTCCTGACCTGTTGACACTAAGTTTGGTGAATTTGGAGACCGTTGACCCGGATACGTTTTTCGGTGCAAAGCGGGCCCACCGGCGGACCCCGTTTTGACCCGAAACTGTCGTTTTTGCCCTTGTCTCCAAATTGGACCCAAGGACAGACGTTTCTAGCTATTTGACATCTTCTGAGCGTGATGGTAATGTCTATTTCAGCTTTTGGACTCATCTCTAGAAAATTTCCCAGAGTACAATTAATTAGATCCAAACAACAGGCAAGTACCTGCACTTCAAGTTTAATCTTTATATTGTGATAATTAATTCCCTGCTCTACTAGTACCCTTGATGATTACACGTAGTTCTAGAACACTGAATTTTATGTCTTGAATACTGGAGTTCATGTCTTGTTTTCATGTCGGGTGGGAGAATACTAGAAGGCATGTAGTTTACCCTTCCCCCTGCCGTGTTTAATAGCTGTTGGTACGCGACTATACCCTCAGCCGGATCTCGATTATTCCTGTTTAATAGCCGTTTATGATGGCCGGATTAGCCTTATAAATCCCTACATGCCAACTATGTATTCTAAAACAAACACAAGTTCACACAGATAGTTTCTGGATCTTGTTATAGTTCTTGCTGACTGTGGTAGTTTCTTTTCCCTGTCTCATTTATTCCTGCTTTCTCATCTTCCTGTTTATAGTATTAACTCTGAGATATTGATGTTCTTTTATGCAATTTTCTCAATATGATACTCAATTTAATTGTCATAAATATTTAGTTTAATCTTGTTGTGCATTGTGTACTTTGCTCCTTTCCTGACTGGATCCGTTGATTTAGGCGATGATGAGGACCTTGCCCCTACATATTATGGTCCCTATGAGAGAACAGATGACACTTATGAGGAGCCAGATCCCACCCAAGAGACCCCTGCTGCAGAGTAGTTAGCAGTAGCTATTTTTATTTTATGCTCTTTTATCTTAGTAATCGGGTTTGTCCCCGATTTTAATTCTGAATTCTGTATTAAACATTTGATTCTGTTGTCGCATTTATTTCATTTGAAATCTTAAGCATTTGTTTCCCATTATTATCTTGCCTATGTTTTTGTGAATGAGCTAGTTTAGTTAAATGTGGATTTGACCTAGACAGCGTACTACCGCCGACTCTGCGGCGTAGGCTGGACGTACCCACGCACTCGTGCCCGAATTTCCGGGTGCGAGTCGTGACATCGCCAAAACTTGCAGTCTTTGCTAAATATTCCTTGGCTTAGTTATACATCAGAGGGCAAGTATACCTTGCCAACTTGACAGTCTTATTGCATATTTTCTTGTTTTATTTATAACTGTTGTACATGCTTAACCTAGGACCGTGTGACGTACTTAGCGTCCGATTATCAGTCGGGTGCCAACACCGTACGCGGTATTGGGTATGGTCATCTAGAGATGGATATTCGTGACACTTTATTTTTCTGTACTTGTCTTATCAAGTACCATACGACCCAGGACACTTGACACTATTCATGAGACAGGATATTCCCGAGACATTCGTGGTGATTCTGTATAGGATACAGGACTTGACATAGACATTATATTCATAGACATTATATGACTTGCTGCATTAGTATTGATCCTGCGTGTCATGGACATGAGACGTGTGATTACATTGGGTGGGGAGAGACACACAGGCTACAGGCTGATATATATATATATTTATTCTGGCGAGGCCTCAGACTCTATATTAGAGCTAGGCACTCTATTAGTGATATATTTATTGTGAGACCGCAGACTCTATATCAGAGCTAGGCACTCTATTAGTTATTACTGCTACCGGCTCCCCGACACAGAGCTTGTAGTGGTCTCAGCCTGAGTTCTAGTGATGCTCTCAACTTACATTTATCACTTAGCTGGTTACATAGTTTACCCTGCTGTTTTATTTTATTTCTGCACTGCATTTATTTTGGCTTGTATTATCTGTACCTTGTTATGTCCCCTGAGGACCTGGAATGGACTATGTCCCCAGGTATAGCCGAAGAGATCAATCCAGAGATACACCGTACATGAGCACTTCCAGGAGCTGTACCAGGACCTGAGGACGAGCTCGCACCAGAGGACTTCTCCTGAGCAGTGGCTGTATATAGTCAGTTATTTCTGTTTTGTTCCTATTTCCAGTTCCTTTATTTCACGTCTATTTGCATTTGATGTAACAGACTTGTGCTCGGATTGTTCACCGAGACACTTTTATTGAGATTTGATAGTTATTTCTATTTGCATTACTCTGGCATTTAATCTGTGATTATCTGTTGTGGATGAGATTAGATTAGCCTGTGACCTGTATCATTGGTTCTATTTATTGCTAGACTACAGCTTAAGCATGCCCTGATGGATCCATTAAATTGGGTTGTCCATCGGTGCGTGCTGCTGGCTATTGCCACGTGTCTAGTCCCTCGGCATTTTGGGACTGGGGCGTGACATAGTTTTTGTGGTGGCCCATGCAGGTCAACGACTAAATTGTTCGGTTTTAACTTAGGGACCGAATAGGCCTGCAGTAAGATAAGGATAAATTTAAGATCTCATCCACTTGCTTGAATCGTTCTTGACCTCTATCTCGGATTCGAATTAATTCTTGACTTGCATCCTGCCTTGATTCCTGTGCGCCTCTTATCGTTTATTTTGGATGCAGAGTAAAAGGAGCTACCAGCAAGCGACGAGGTTCCTACAAGATCACCATGAGATGCTCTACCAGCATGACCGTGGAGAACGCACAGACTCTTGGAATAGCTAATGCGCGTAAGTGATTTTAGCTGTCGTTTCTAGTTTTGTTTAGCTCGTGCCTATTGGTTCGTGACCTCAGCCCCAACCTAGTGATTTTAAACTTGCTAATAACCTGGAATGCTTTTATATTTGATAACTGCAGAGATTTTAGAGTCTTTTGTCATTGTGCTTATTATAGGTTATTTTGTGTACTTAAATAATTTGTACCTCCTTTCATCATCATCTAGCGTACTTATATTCGTTGCACCCTGACTTATGCTGCTAGTATAGGCTAGTTTTGCAAGCTTATCCTTTTATCAAGCTTGTTCATGACAAATGTATTATTGAGTCGACACACTAATACAATTGTCTATTCAGAATCAGTGTATTACGGTCTGATCAACCTTAGTGCATTTTGATTCGCCCTTCGCACTACTTTACGTGGATTGAGATATACAGTTGACTAGTATACTTGCCCTCTAGATATGTCCGAGCATATCGTATCGATTACATAACTGTATTAATACGAACATGTGAATAGGAATTACCAAGATAGGATTCAATCCACAACTGCTTGACAATTCTCACTTGAATTCTTTGAACGCCTTGATCCCGATATTTCTGTTCTATCACCTCTCCCTTGAACTCCGTATTATTGATCTTCGTCTTCCCTTATTTCGGAAAGACGAAACCTCGTGCTTTGTATAAGTCTGATACACAGAGAATACTAGATATGCCCCATAGGCCGATCACATACTTGAGGATTATTCTTTCGAAATTAAGGACGTATCATATGTGATATGATCGGCGTTGAAGTTTCGAGGATTAAATGACATGAGTAAACATATTAAGGAATATTTTCTTAAGGTATATAGCCTTTTGTGGTGGATGGGTAAATTCTAAGTTGGGTAGCAGTGCATTGTCAACTCAAGATAAATTTCTTTTAGATTGTGACCGAGTAAGATTATAATGGAGAGGTTCAAGCCATTCTAATTTTGAAAAATTTAGAGGAGTGACTAAGATAATTAATGAATTGATATCAATAGTTATATCTCAAGTACATGATTTAAATCTTGAAATAATGAAAGTAAAATCATCAATTTGAATTTAGAGGATAAAAATATAGAATTTCAGATTTGGACATTGGTGGACTACATTTAAATTATTTTTCAATTTGATGATTTGATTTAAGAATTAAAATTTGATGGTTGGACTACCTAGTTGGAATATTGAGAATGTGAATGGAATTTAAAAGGTTGGAGCATACAAATGGGAATACTGTTGGACTCGAATCACTTCTAGAGGAATTTATGATAGTTAGAATTGTGAGGCAAATTTATAAGCGTATGCGAATCTTGAAGATGCTATACGGGCTTAATTTAAAATTTTGCCTGAGGGTAATTTGAGAAAGTAAGAAGTGATAACCATAGGTTGAATTTTTGATTGGAACAAGTAGTCATCTTAACTTTGAAGTAATTGCAGCGGATATGATTAGGATTTTAATTATCGCAAGGAGATTGCGATTGACTTGCCTTATGTACATGAAGGGTTAACAGATTATGGCTTAATTTTAAATTTCGAGGATAAAATTTTATAAGTTGGGTAGATTGTAAACCCCCAGATTTTGCGAAAATTTTAAATTGGGATTTTTCATAATTTTTTGGAATTTTCTGAGAATTTTCTGTAATTAAAATCAGAGTTTTTAATTATTAAATAATTTTTATTTGTTAATAAATAATATTAAAATATTATGGAAATAATATTTTTGGGTGTAAAATGGAAAACTGGACTTAGGGTAATTTTTCTGGAATTTATCGGGCCCCGGACCTATTTTTAAATCACCTAAAAACTATTTATTTATTTATTTGCTAATTAATTAATTAATTAATTATTATTATTACTATTATTATTATTATTATCATTATATTATTTCGGCCCAACGGCCCGCGGCCCAAACCCTTTAGGCCCAGCCCTCCTTAGCGGGTCGGGTCGGGTCCACCCGAACCCGACCCGCACCCAAACCCAAAACCCCAGCCCGGTCGCCCCCCCCCTCCCCCCCCCGCGTCCGGCGCCGCCTCGCCCGGAGCGCCACGACCCCGCGTCCACCGCCGTTTCCGTCGCCCGCGCTCCGCCCGACCTCCGCCACTCCCGGAGCGCCACCGCCTCCTCTCCCCTTTAAAACCCTAGCTACCCAGGCCGCCCCAACCTCGCCCAGACCCACCTCGACGCCACCGCCGTGCCCGCCCTCGCCGGCGCGTCCAGTCCCCTCCGGAGCTGCCCCAGTCGCCTCCTCCGGAGCCACACACCCCCCCCCCCCGCGAGGCCGCCAGCCACCGCAGCAGCTCCCCTCTTCTCCCCCTTCCTCCTCCCCCGCTCGGCCACGAGCCAGCGGTAGCAGCAGCTGCTCCAGCCCGCTCCGGCGCCGCCGCCGTCAGCCTGAGCCGCCGCCGCCTCCACCAGCGAGCGCCGTGCTGCCCTACCCTAGCCCGGCCGACCTCCTCCGTCGCCCAAGCCGCCGTTCTCGCCGGATCCCTGAACCCTAAACCTAATTTCCCAAATCGGACACAGGGACACAGGACACAGTGTCCTGTGTCGTGTCGGACACGGTGAAGACCCAATTTTCTGATCCTGTTCAGGTGCGTGTAACTTTCTCCCCGCTGCCCCGTTTTCAATTCCGTAAATTGCATTGTGAAGCCTGTATGACCCTCTCAGTGCCCGGATAAATCGCTCGGGACATCGCGTCCTGTGGTGATCGCACACCGCGATCCAAAAACAGGAAAAACAACGCCCCGATTCACCCAGGAACTGGGTACGCCCCGCCAAACGGGACGACTTGGTCGTGCGCGGTCTTCACAGATACGTGCGCATCGTTGATACGGACGTGTGGGATTTCGCAGAAGTTGATTCGGATGTGCGTGCACACCGGAATCAACGCGTATCCGCGGACACCGTCCCGTATTTGCTCTTTCTGGAATGCGCCCTAACTTTCTGTACACACGTCGGATCGAAACGAAGCTTGCGCCATCGGACTCGTAGCGATACTCTAGTCCTGTGACCCAAGTTTGGTTCGATTCTGAGAACGTTGACGAAATCGCGTGTCGTGGGCCCCACAGGCCCCGCTCGACGGGCGATTTTGTGATCGGCTCATCGGAATCCAATTCTGGAAGTTCCGTTGGGTTCGTATCATCGTTTCTGACCTGTTGACACTAAATTTGGTGAATTTGGAGACCTTTGATCCTGACACATTTTTTGGTGCAAAGCGGGCCCACATGCGGACCCCGTTTTGACCCGAAATTATCGTTTTTGCCCTTGTCTCCAAATTGGACTCAAGGACAGGCGTTTCTAGCTGATTGATATTTTCTAGATCTGATGGTGATGTTTGTTTCAGCAACCGGAGTACCGCCTGCAATTCCAACTGAAGTCAGAGCCGCAATTGGAACCAGAACCACAGGCAAGTGTACCTCGCCAAAACTTGCAGTCTTTGCTAAATATTCCTTGGCTTAGTTATACATCAGAGGGCAAGTATACCTTACCAACTTGACAGTCTTGTTGTATATTTCCTTGTTTTATTTATAACTGTTGTACATGCTTAACCTAGGACCGTGTGACGTACTTAGCGTCCGATTATCAGTCGGGTGCCAACACCGTACGCGGTGTTGGGTATGGTCATCTAGAGATGGATATTCGTGACACTTTATTTTCCTGTACTTGTCTTATCAAGTACCATACGACCCAGGACACTTGACACTATTCATGAGACAGGATATTTCCGAGACATTCGTGGTGATTCTGTATAGGATACAAGACTTGACATAGACATTATATTCATAGACATTATATGACTTGCTGCATTAGTATTGATCCTGCGTGTCATGGACATGAGACATATGATTACATTGGGTGGGAAGAGACACACAGGCTACAGGCTGATATATATATATATATATATATATATATATATATATATATATATATATATATATATATATATATATATATATATATATATATTCTGGCGATGCCTCAAACTCTATATTAGAGCTAGGCACTCTATTAGTGATATATTTATTGTGAGGCCGCAGACTCTATATCAGAGCTAGGCACTCTATTAGTTATTACTGCTACCGGCTCCCCGACACAGAGCTTGTAGTGGTCTCAGCCTGAGTTCTAGTGATGCTCTCAACTTGCATTTATCACTTAGCTGGTTACATAGTTTACCCTGCTGTTTCATTTCATTTCTGCACTGCATTTATTTTGGCTTGTATTATCTGTACCTTGTTATGTCCCCTGAGGACCTGGAATGGACTATGTCCCCAGGTATAGCCGAAGAGATCAATCCAGAGATACACCGTACATGAGCACTTCCAGGAGCTGTACCAGGACCTGAGGACGAGCTCGCACCAGAGGACTTCTCCTGAGCAGTGGCTGTATATAGTCAGTTATTTCTGTTTTGTTCATATTTCCAGTTCCTTTATTTCACGTCTATTTGCATTTGATGTAACAGACTTGTGCTCGGATTGTTCACCGAGACACTTTTATTGAGATTTGATAGTTATTTCTATTTGCATTACTCTGGCATTTAATCTGTGATTATCTGTTGTGGATGAGATTAGATTAGCCTGTGACCTGTATCATTGGTTCTATTTATTGCTAGACTACAGCTTAAGCATGCCCTGATGGATCCATTAAATTGGGTTGTCCATCGGTGCGTGCTGCTGGCCATTGCCACGTGTCCAGTCCCTCGGCATTTTGGGACTGGGGCGTGACAGAGGATATAATTGGTGAAGCCCATATATTTTATTTTTCTTCCTTCAAATTTTTTTTTTCTATATCAAACAAAGGAAACTGCATACCTTATATTTTTCATTCCTCTTACCAAACACAAAATGAAGGAAATGATCTTTCCTTTCCATATGGATAAAAAATATATGTCTACTATTTTTTCTTCCTCTTACTTTTCCATCCTTGAGTCAGGCACAAAGCGATTCTTAGCAGCCAAAGCCTTACCCCACAAGGACACTACGAAAAGCTCCCAAAGAAATCGGTGCAGGGTGCAAGTGTACCACTTACGAGAAAGAACTCCAAATTAATCAAGTAGAGAACACATGCGCGCGTGAAGACTAGACCCTAAAAAACATAGTGTGGGGCTAACAAGGGCTTCCCTCCCTCCAAGCCTTCCTATCCAATACGTTATTGTTCTACTATTTTTTCTTCCTCCCACTTTTCCCAGAAAATTTACTGTACCGATAATAAATTTATATTAATTAAATATATCGATAGAAGTTTAGAAAATTTTAAAATTACGATACATATCGCCAACTTAGTTGGCAAAAATATGAAATAATATTTTTTTTTTATTTTTAAATTTTTGCCAAATGGGTTGGCGAAAATTTGGGTTTGCAAAATTTTCGCCAACCGAGTTGGCAAAAATATGCCAATGGTTTTTTTTGGAGTTTTTTTTCGGGATTTTTTGGGGTTTTTTTGGTTTGTTTTTTAGGTTTTTTTTTTTGTTTAGTTTTATTTAGGTTTAGTTCTATTTTAAAAAAGTTGTTGTAGCAATAATTTTTTTAAATAAATTTAAAAAAAAATTTAACATCCAAAATAAAATATGTTATATTTGAACCCCAAAAAAAAAAATCTACCGTCAGAATATTACGTCTGCCGTCTAGCAGACTTCGAACGGGCATAACTATTTGTTTTGAAATCGTTTTTCGTCAAACAATATGTCGATTTGTATGTTTTCGACAAGAGTAACACAATTCGTGTAGAGAAAATTTTTATCCGAAGTAAGACGTACATGTTACAGGCAAAATATATATAATATAAAACTTTAAAGTATCATAACTTTTGACTGAGAGATCGAAACAAGGTCCAGTTTGTGCCAAAATGACCATATGGAAAAGTACTTCGGGATAAACCGTTTCACCATTTGACGGACTTCCCAAACTTTTAGAATTGCAAAAAAATGATGTTTCAACCTCCAAATTTTACTTTCGGTAATTTTATTTTGGATTTTTTTACAAAAAATTTACTGTACCGATAATAAATTTATATTAATTAAATATAACGATAGAAATTTGAAAAAAATTTAAATTTCGATATATATCAAAATTTTGGAGAACTTGATTTTCGCCAACTGGGTTGACAAAATTTTGACTTTTGGGCGAAAATGGACAAATTTTCTTCAACTGAGTTGGCAAAAATTTGGGAGCCCCCGGCGTTACCACCTATTCGCATATCTTGACAACTCCATCAGCACCGATGCCATCTCAAGTGGAGGACAGTCAAGGAGGTGGTGATGATGCAGCCCCAGAGAATATACGAGAAAAGATGGACCGACTCAATCTAAGAGATATTGACCGTCCGAACTATCGGGAATTAGCCAAGAGAGGTCGATGAAATTGTTATCAGTACAAACTTTATTGGAATGTAACTTCGTTCTATTTCAATGAAATTACATATTGTTCTCATAAAATAAAACTATTTAAAAATTTACGGCAATGCCTTTATTCTCTTGGTTGGTTTGTACATCTCCTTCTATTGTGTCCTAAACCAAAATCTTCTTCTCATAAATTGTTATATTTCAACTTCCAGATTTAAATACCGCATACCAAAATCAGCCAGTGGGCGACCCGTTGCGCACAGCGGTTGACAAATTTTTGGCTGCTATGCAACCAAATTCTCCGAACCCTCCCTTACTTATTCTAGGAGATTATACTCAGGGTCTTGTTGCACAACGACAAGCACGTCCCCTAGGAAGTATACCTCAATTTGGTATGAAGATGATAGTCTGCCACTGCAAGATGATGATGTCCCTTCTCAGGTGACGGCCAGTACGAGCACTTCTCAGTGGGATGGTGCAGGCACTTCTCAGTGGGATGGTGCGTGCACTACTCATTGGACTGACTGGTGCACTACTCAGGCGACGGCCGATGCGAGCACTTCTCAGGCGACGGCCAGTGCGAGCACTTCTCAGGCGACGGCCGGTGCGGGCACTTCTCGGTGGGCCCTCGAGGGAGATTCTTAGTGGGCCCCTGAGGGAGATTCTCAGTGGGATAGCCTATTCGCCTCCAGCGTTACCACCTATTCGCATATCTTGACAACTCCATCAGCACCGATGCCATCTCAAGTGGAGGACAGTCAAGGAGGTGGTGATGATGCGGCCCCGGAGAATACACGAGAAAAGAGGGACAACTCAATATAAGAGAGACTGATCGTCCGAACTATCGAGAATTAGCCAAGAGAGGTCGATGAAATTGTTATATCAGTTACTATTAACACACAGACTTATTATTAACATACCTATAAAATAAACCTACAAAAACAAAAAAATAAAAAACAAAAAAACCACAAAGAAAAAATAACACAAAAAAACCAAACCAAACAAACCCCTAAACAAAAATCCAAAAAAAAAAAACCAAAAAAAACCAAGGACCCAATTTTCGCCAACTGAGTTGGAGAAAATTTGGGAATCCAAATTTTCACCAACTCAGTTGGCGAAAATATGGTTTTTGGATTTTTTTTTTTGCGTCGGATTTTCGACAACTGGGTTGGCAAAAATTAAGTTATCCGAATTTTCGCCAACCCAACTGGCGATTCCTATCGTAATTTCAAAATTTATCAAACTTCTATCGCTATATTTAATTAATATAAATTTATTATCGGTACAGTAAATTTTCTGCACTTTTCCATCCTTTCAATTAGAGATGAACATATTTCTAATGAATATTTTAGCAAATATTTCCACTACAAATATAGAAACTACCATATACCCCCACTTATTTAAAAAAAACTAACAAATGCCCTCATTATGAATAAAATAATCAAAATTTTGATTAAATAGTGGGGGGTTTTAAATATTATATATAAAGGAATGTGGACATTTGCTTGTTTTTAAAATAAGTTGAGGTATATACTAGTTTCTATATTTGTAAGAGAATCATTAGTAAGGCTCATCTCACATTCTATATTCTAAATTTAAAATGTAGGAGCTCATTTTGTAGAATAGTAAGTTCCATCTCTAGCTCCAATTTCTAGATTTTGAGTTTCATCCCACCCATGGGAGCTATAGGTTGGACCTTCAAATTTCTACATTCTAGATTGTAGGAACCTATTTTATAGAATAGTAAGTCTCTAGAGTCCAACTTTCTAGATTCTAGATTTTATATTATTATTTTTCAACATCAAATTTTGACCACACAATCTTTGGGACCGGAGCTCACTTTATCATTTCCTACTATTCTCATACAAACCCAACTCATTATACATTTATCTTCTTCTTCTTTTTTTTTTAAAAATTTGGATTCAAAATTGCATTGGATAGTCCAAACTACTAATGATGCTCTAGTGGAGGCATTTGCTAAATATTTTAATTTCTAATTAGTTTGCATAATGACATCGAGTACTAAAACTAACTACAACATTACCAACCCCTATGTGAAAACAAAGTTTATAGGGTGTTTGGGGTTCGGATCTATATAGATCCATACCCGGGATGGTATAAAGGATCCAAACCATCCTGAACCCAAATAAACCATCGGACCACTAGCTCGCTCTTTCCTCCTCCACCGCCGCCGCCGTCTCCGCCGCCGCCGCCAGTAGTTTCGACTAGGTTGGTCACCTCTTTTCCTTTCCATTCCGTAGTCGAAATTAATTTTTCTACGGATATTTTTATTTTTTTATACGATGACAATTTGTTATTCCTCAGGATTTTACAAGTAATTTCCACACATTGCTTTTACAGTGTTAAAAAAATGGTCAACCATCCATGCACTATGATCGCTACCTCTATGTAGCAAATATAGAACTGTCGATTGGCACGACACGGACACGCGGCACTGGTTTTGCTGTGTCCTGTGTATTTTGGAACGTCTGTGGCGTGTCCGACGCGGTAGCGTCGTCTGGTGAAATTTTTGTGATCGGGAGACTGTTGTAGTGGTATCTTATTTGTAGCATTAGTTATCATGTTGCCGTAGATTTTTTTTATTTTTTATTTTTAATGGACAGTGGAGAGCGTGGAGATTGAGGTTTGTAGTGGTGTGAGCTTGCTCGAGCTGACTAAATACTGGTTGAGGTCTGTATTTGGGCTCATAGGAAGTTTCGTCGGCTACACGAACTGGCTCTTCTCTCTCATGATAGGTTACGTCCGTTTTAAAGTATTCTAGCTAGACAAAGGTGTTCATTGCTAACCACAAACGGGAATCAGGTGAGGAAGGTATGTTAATGGATTGTTTTGTACGAGAGCTGTTGTTGTTGAGAGAGTGTCGGCTGTCGAAAGTCTTCTTGATGATCTAAGTATGCCAATTCTGCACATCCACACATATGCAGTGCTGTAAGTGCTACATTGCAACCTCATAACTTTGTTCTACTCTAGCATATTGTCAAAATGGGAACTGAGAAAGGTTTATCATTTTGGCACTTGGCATGAACAGATTGGTGACCTAATAAAAATGATAATAGTTCACAGTGCTACATATTTAATATGAGTATCAGTGAATTATTGACATATATATTTTTGCAAGAGAGGAACTTAGAGGAATATTGAGGAAACTAAAAGGAATTGATCTTGTTGTTGTTGTTGTGGGTGGGGTGGTGTGTGTGTGTGTGTGGGGTGGGGGGGGGGGGGGGGTGGGGTGGGTTGTGTGTGTGGGGGGGGGGGGGGGGGGGGGTAAGGTGAGCATGTTACCGAAAAGGATAAAGGAGAAAGAAGAGGGTAGTCGACATATGTTATCAGTTTACACTTATATTAGCAAACTACCAACTCTATTTGATCGAAGTTCACTTCCAGCAATTGAGAGAACTATACCATTGTAACTGAACATCTATGGATTTTGTCTATTTTATATTAGGTTACATAGACCAGTTAGATCATAATATAAATGCAGAACATCAGAACTGTAATATTTTCTTTTGATTCCATATATAGCAAAATAAATTTAATCTTGTTACTTGATCAATTTAATATTAGCATCATTATGAATTTATGATTTATAAAGCCATTTGACACTTAGAAGCCATAAACTCCTAGGAGGTCAACAAATCTCAGTAAGAACCTCAATTCGGCGGTTCTTACTTGAGAGCTCGTTTCCCTAATGACGGAAGCTCGTTTCTCCGGTGACGGGAGCGCGTTTCCCCGACGATATGAGCGATTCCCATAATATCCATAATTTTAAAGGAGGACATAAATTTTGGAAAAAAAAGTTAGAAATGTTTTAATACACATATATCAAAGTACAAAGAAACTAAAGATTACTTACATTGACATCATAAAAAATCAACATGTGGATGATCTATCTGTAACTTTGAATTAAACTTTATAAATTCTAATAAATATTAAGATATTTATAAGTTTTGATAACAATAATTAATAAACATAAAAAATTTATTAGCGCACACTCCCATCGCGCTCCTAACTTTAGACTCTTCTAAGTAGTCGCGTTCTCCCGCTCTCTCTCTTGCTTTTGGCTTCTAAGATTTGACATGCATTAGCCTAAGTAAGCTGAAGGAACTCAAATATAACCCTTGTTTAATTTTGAGCATATAGTAGCTTCTTGGTTGTTCAGAGTGTTATAAGGGCTATTTGTCAAAAACAGCCGCATAATCAGCTTTTGGTAGCAACCTCCCACCTGCTCTCAAAAGCCTCCCACCTGCTCTCAAAAGTTTCTACAAAATTGAGTTTTGACTTTTCAAACTTTTTGATAAGTTGTTGTTACCAAACTTCTTTTTTTGACTGCTTTCTGAAAAAATTAGCAGAAGCAGCCTTGAGAAGCAATCCCAACCTAGATATCCTATTGGAAGCCAATGAATGTTTAGTATATGCAATTATACTAGAAAGGAACCATATACTTCTCTTGCATGATCCCGCTCTGATGCTCTACCATAGGCACAAACATCTTGCACGCTCCCTTTTCTTGTTCGCAGAAGAAAAGGGAGAAACATAGGTTTATGGCTTTATTTCCCCAAAGACAAGATAGTCGCATAGGGAACAGAGAAATTAACGCTTGTAGGCGCATAGCCGCTTTTGATCCAAGGGCGTCCAATTAAATATTCATGTGGCTATGCTAAGATCCCAATTAAATATACACGTGGTTACTGTTCTATGGAATGGTAGGAATGATTAGAACTTTAGACATGGGGTTAGTCTCAACTTCTGATTATGGAAATGGAAAACGCAATAAATAAGAGAAGTGCTTATCAATTGCCATCCCCTTAATTGTCTCATTAACTGTCTTTTCCTTTCCCCATGACAGGTGGGTCTCTACAAACTTAGGCCTTTGGTCCACCTGTGTTCACACAGGACTAGGTGATCAACGAAGTCATTAAGGGATTGTCGATTTAACTAAGTGTTACTCTAAAAATAATAGTTTCTGTAATACAATCTCATTTTTTTTAGAGTTTAAGACTTAGGTACAATGTGTCTTCTTATTTGTATTACTAGTTGTTTAAATTCCTAACCTGGTTTGTGTCATAGATCTGTACTTTTTTTTTCATAGGATATATTCAAGGTAGTAGATGTCAGATGTTGAGTTCATATTGATTTGAGCTTGAAATGGCGAGTGTCGAATATTAGAGACATTTTAAAATGTCAAATATCAATGAATATATAGTATATTATGTATAGTAAATGTTCTTATAGTATGTATAGTAAATGTGCTATCTAATTCTAATTTGTAAATGTACTAAATATCATAAAGCTATGTAACATAACATGAATAAAAATTGAAGTCCAAAAATGAAGTCTACTACCATTAAGATCTTGTATCAAGTAATTTAAGAGTCTAATTAAAATAAGTGTAAATAAAAAACTACTAACATGTATATTTCTTCACACCCATAGTCTTGTTACTCATCAGACAATAAATCTGAATCCTCAACATGTCAATCTACAACAACACTACATTGGGGGGGGGGGGGGGGGGGGGGGGGTAATGGGTTTGGGTCCCTTTAACCTATAAAGTTAGAAAAGCGAAACCTAATTTTTAAATATATCGGTTAATATTTAGTTATTTTGTGTTGGCCGACATATCGATATGAACCGGTTAATATTTCTTAAACCAGATAATTGGCTTATGTTGCTGATCTTAGAAGCCAGAAGCGGGAGTGGAGACGGAAGTGGGGGCGGGAGCGGGAGAACGCGACTACTTAGAAGAGTCTAAAGTTGGGAGCGTGTGCTAATAAATTTTTTATTTTATTAATTATTATTATTAAAACTTATAATTATCTTAATATTTATTAGAATTTATAAAGTTTAGTACAAAGTTACATAGAGATCATTCACATGTTGATTTTTTATTATGTCAAGATAAGTAATCTTTAGTTTCTTGGTACTTTGATAAACATGTATTAAATTTTTTCTTTCTTCCCAAAATTTAGGTCCTCTTTTAAAATTATGATCATATTATGGGAATGGCTCATGTCGCTGGGGAAACGTGCTCTCGTTACCGAAAAAATGAGCTCTTGTCATCGAAAAAACGAGCTCCCAACTAGCCTCCAAGTAAGAATCGCCGAATTGAGGTTCTTACTGAGATTCGTTGACTTCCTAGGAGCTTATGGCTTCTAAAATGCTGATCTATGTTGTTTTTCTTGCGAAAATGACATGTAGGCTGACATCTATATTACACTGGATATGTTTGGCGTTGTGTGATTGATTAAGATCCATTTTATATTGTTGGGATCCTTTTGGCTTATTAGAGTTATTATTATTACTATTACTATTATTATTAATTATTATTATTATTATTATGGATAATAATAATAATTTTTAATGAAGAAATGCTTACTCGATCTCTTTTTCCTCAATACCCTCTCCCTATCTCAGTGACATATGGATATGGATCAAAAGAAAATCTTAGCCGTATTCAATCACTTGGCCCACTTGATATGTTGTACGAACACGGATTGAACACGACGTGTTTTAGACACAGCATCATGTATTCGACACGTATCTTGGTGTGTTCTAGTGTATTTAGGAGTGTTGGTGGCATGTCTGATATGTGTCCTATGCATGTGTCTGACTCGACACGACACAAACACAACATAAATTTTGGATTATGTGCTTCTTAGACCACCTTGTCAGTGAGCATGAAGAGGTGAAAAGATTAAGAACAAGATGGTTTAAGTTGTTTTACTGTATACTTTTCTGATCTACTGTTACATTTTTGTAAAAGAAAATTAAGTTAAACTTTTGTAAAAAGAAGAAGTTAATACACTTTTTTGCTCCCTGGAAAGAGATTCATTTTTGCTCCATGAAAAGAAATTCTGCTTCCGCTACTGATCATATAGGAATTTCTTAATGTCTCATTTCTATCTCTTTCTATAGATAAGGCATAACAAATACTTATAGACAATGATCATTCTCATAGTTAGTCAACTATTTGAAATGATAACATAGAAATCGCTCACTTAATTTATAAACGTTAATTGCCATGATCTTCATCACACAAGGGAGGGGGGGGTGGTTGAAGACATGTTTTTGTTGCTAGGTCCATTGGGGTAGACAATATTAGTAGCTTATTATGAGCTTTAAACTTTACCGGTATAAATAGCCCATACCTTTTTTGTTTATCAAGGTTTGCATTATCGACCGGTATCGGTATGTGTCGACCGATATGTATCTCGCATATCGTGTCAGTTTTGGCTTGTCTCTATCTGATACTGACTTGGTATTGGCCTATAATGACACGAGGCATTCTTTCCTAGTCAATTAAACAAAGAAAACAATCAAAAATAAAGCGAGCTACAAGAAAAGTGTCAAGACAATGTTTTAGTCCCCTTAGAGATCAACATGCTAGTGCATCGATAAGATTCATTGTCAACACGTTGTAGCCATTACCTTTTGTCACAGTTGTATATCTATAAATTCACATCATTCATCCATCTTAATATGAGCTTTAAACTTACGGGTATAAGTAGTCTATACCTTTTTTTCATTGTTTACATTATCGATTGTAATTGATATATATCGGCCATATCATATTACTTTTGGCTTGTTCCTGTCGGATACTGACCCGGTATTGGCCAATACCGGCATTGATGCTCTCTTTCTTAGTAAATTGAACAAAAATTATAATAAAAAGGAAACAGAACTACGAGAGAAGTGTTAACACAATATTTCAGTCGCATCAAAGATCAACATGAATAAGATTCGTTATCAACACAATGTAATCATGACTTTTTTTTTATCAAAGTTGTATGTCTATAATTATCAACATTATCCATCTTATCATGAGTTTTAAATTTACGCGCATAAGTAGCCTATACAGTATTTATCAAGGTTTGCAGTATCGAACAGTAGTGATACATACCTAGTAGTATCGACCGGTACTTATACATATCTGGTGCCTATACGTACCGACCAATAGGTATCGGCCATATCGTATTGGTTTTGCCTTGTCCCTATCCGTTAGTGACATGGTATTGGCCAATACCGAGACACTTATTTTTAGTCAATTGAACAAAGAAAACAATAAAAAAGAAAGAACTACGAGAAAAAACTATGTCAACACAATGTTCTGGTCGTGCCAAAGACCGACATGCTAGTGTTGATAAGATCCATTGTCAACACATTGTAACCATTATCTTTTGTCAATGTTGTGTATCTATAAATTCACAATATTCATCCATCTTAAAGAAAGTTTCGTCCAAAACTTTCCACTAACTACTATGGATGTATTTGTTCTAGAAACAAGTAAATAAGCAAAAGTATCTTTTGCGGGTGAATAATTCAACAATGTTGAATATTATTTCATTCAAAACTAACGATAAACAACAAATAATATATAAACTATGCCTAAATGCATCAAAAAATTTCATGTTTTTTAAATGATTGTTTATTATATTTTGTCTTTCCACAATAAGAACTCGAAACTCCGACCCAAAGCTTCAAAATCCGTCGAAACTCATAGGAAGGGTCCGAAGCTAATTCCGTTACCTAAAGTGCAAAGCATGCTTTTTTATGTGAGGAAAAAGGTTGGGCGTCGGAAAGGTTTAAAACTCAAGAAAGTTATCCTGAATCTGATTCTACAAGCCTCATGATTGATCTTGGCTTCCTTAGTTCCTCAATCATGACTGTAATGGGTAGCCTGTCAAGTTTCCATGTGCAGTAGGATATCTTCTGAGCAGGGACAGACCCCCAACCCCCCCACAAGCCAAGGGGGTGGTGGTCCTGAATTTTCAGTTTCCTTCGATATATTTTGTATGTTCTATTATTTACTTAATTTACTGTAAAAAAATCGACAAGTAAATAGTTGTCTAGTTGGTTAATTGATGGGATATTGAAAGTCCTGAGTTCAATTCTTTCTAGCCACATTATGTCTAGCAGCCTTTTGTATAGTACCCCCCTTAAATTATAAGTTAAAGATAGGGATATTTAGACTTTGGGTCTCACATAAGTTGTAAAATTAGTGTTTGGGTTTCCAAAATAATTAGTGACACTTTTGGTCTCAAAAGTGTCACCAAAAGTGTATCAAAAGTGTCACTAATTATTTTTGGCGACACTTTTGAGACCCAAGGACTAATTATTATTTTTTGGAGACCCAAACACTAATTTTACAACTTATGTGAGACCTAAAGTCTAAATATCCCTTAAAGATATTGTTGCTCCCCTCCTCAAATTTATTTTTGTGTCAGCCACTACTTATGTTATGAGTGAGTTTGTGAACTTGATGTCTGAGGAATTTGTTGCTTTGGGATGAATGCCTCCAAAGCAATTACTAGGCACTTAATGGAGGGTAAATCTGCTCTGTCTAGGGAAAAGTGCACATTGAGGTGCTTGATCTTGAGATCAAGGTCAGGCGATACATGTCACATTACAATATTCACACAGCAGCATTTGCATCCTGATATTTTGATAGGTTTGCGCAGTCATTAGGTTTATATAGTGACAGAGTCAATATTCTCTTGCTTTTTAGTAAATGAAATGTTTTATTTCTGATTTATTGTATGCGTGCATATTTATTTTTCAGTCTTTCAAGAAACACGACAATGATGTTTCTTTAATCATAGGCTAAGAATACATCATCTGAACCCATTATCAGTATTCTATCATTATCCAAAGAATCAAGTGTCTTTTACTTCTTAGCTCCTTTTAGGGTGATATAAGGCTGGAAATTCTCTCGTCTTTGATTTCTAACCCAAAAAGACTTATCATAGATTTCAAGAACAGGCAAGCTCCCTTTGGCAAAAGTTCCCCCTTGTGAGGTTCCATCATTGTTATAGTCGCTTATTATCATAGATTTCAAGGACAGGCAAGCCCCCTTTGGCAAAAGTTCCCACTCTCCATAGGTTCCATCACTGCTTTAGTCACTTGATAGTGGATGATCTTAATATCCTTAAGCAGGAATATGTGAACTTCTGAATAGCCATCTTTATCCTGTGGACAAAAAGGCTGATATAGTTGATTAGGTAATGGAGGGGCCATACATTATTCTGACGATTTTGAAGGTGATTGAGGTTTCCTCTTCACTTATAGTCTTTGTGGTGCTTTGCCACATTGGTCTGACTTCTGCCTGATGGATTGCCAGTTCCTGGAGATTGTTGATCGGTTTCCTCATTTCCATCTTCCTCCAAGTGTTGTGGGATACAAAGAGGATGATACACAAGAGGATTTGATTTTAGGGGCTGAAAGAACAACTTTGTTTCTTGCTTGCTTGATTTGTTCCACACTACAACCATTTATATACATAACTATTTATAGGACTCAAGATACATCAAGCATAATGAAGATACATCAAGCATAATGAATATGACTCCTAGATTTCTTAGATACATTCATGCATACAACAATGAACTTCACTCTTCCTAGATACATCCATGCATGCAACAACGAACCTGACACCATTTGGTTTACATCTCCAACAATGCTTCCCATAAATCAAATTTGCTTTTGACTCCTAAAGCTTCGACATTTCTTCTGAACACTTGTCCTCCTAAAGCTTCTGATTTTAGGGGTTGTAAACACATCTGCAAGTTGATCTTCAGTTCTCTTGTTGGTTTATCCAACTAGCACCTGGACAAGTTTTAGGTTTTTTGTGCTTCTTAGCAACCATCATGCATTTCAGGGCTCCTTTTGCCCATGTAATTCCTCGTCTCTCTTTTTTCTTTCCCAGGGCTCCTTTTGCCCATGTAATTCCTTGTCTCTCTTTTTTCTTTCCCTTCTTCTATCTTCTCCTGCTTTCTTTTTCTTTTTCTTTTTCTTTTTCCTTCTCTTTTTTTTTTCTTTCATTCTCCTGCTTTCTTTTTTCCTCTTCTTTTTTCCTTCTGTTTCTTTTTTTTCCTTTCATTCTCCTGCTTTTTTTTCCAACAGTTATCTTGTCCAAATCTACTTCAGTTTTGTCAGTAGACTTTTGGACTTCTTCTCACTTTCCTTATCAGGCTTCTATGAGTCTTCATCCCTTTTGCTTTTCTTCTTTTTTGTCTAACTTGTCAATTACCTCGGCTAATACCTTGGCAGAAGATGGTTGTAGCATCTATTACATTTGCAGCAACTCGCTCCTCCCCTCCTTTCTTATTTCTACTATTCTGGGTAGTCTGACTAGTTTCTCCCTCTGAGAAGCTCTTCCTTCTTCTTCTTCTTCTTCTTCTTCTTCATTTTGGTTATTGCTAGAAGTTAAGTTTGGAGATAGAGAGGAGAAAGGAAAGTAGGAGAAAAGAGAATATGAGAAAGGAGATTGCAAAGGCCTTAAACCCTATGTTGCATCTCATGTCTATTTATATTGATATGCAATACACCCACAATTACTATTATACCCTCATATGATAAATAACAAAATAAAATAACTCTAACACCCTCCCTCAAGCAGGAGCATATAGATCAGACATGTCCAGCTTGCTACATAAATCAAAAAATGGACCACGAGCAAGTAGTTTGGTGAGGATATCACCTAATTGATCCTCTGACCGAACATAAGGAGTGACAATCTGTTTCTTAGCAACAAATCACGAACAAAATGATAATCTACCTCGATATGCTTCGTGCGCTCATGAAACACCGGATTACTTGCGATAAACATTGCCGACTGATTATCACAATACATCTCCATCGGAATAGGAATCATAATTCCCATTTCATGAAGAAGAGACTGCACCCACATCATCTCAGAAGCTGTATGAGTCATTGCACGGTACTCGGCCTCTGCACTAGAACGAGCCACAACATTCTGCTTCTTACTACGCCACGTGACAAGATTGCCACCCACAAACGTACAATAGCCAGAAGTAGACCTCCTATCACTGCGACTGTTTGTCCAATTAGCATCACTGAACCCAGTCACCGTAAGCAACTGGGAATGTTTGTACAACAAACCATTTCCAGGTGCACCCTTCAAATATCGAAGAATGCGAGAGATAGTCTCCCAATGTGGTTGCCGAGGGGCATGCATAAACTTACTAACTACTCCAACTGCATATGTGATGTCTGGTCGAGTAACAGTAAGATATATAAGTTTGCCAACCAAACGTCTATAATATCCAACATCCTCAAATAACTCTCCCCTGTCAGCATCAAGCTTGTTATGATAATCCATAGGAGTCTCAACTGGCCGACACTCCAACATCCCAGTCTCGAAGAGCAAGTCTAGAACATACTTGCGTTGTGACAGATACATACCCTTCTTAGATCGAGCAACCTCGATTCCAAGAAAATATCGAAGAAGACCCAAATCCTTAGTATGAAACTGACGACTAAGGTAGGCCTTCAAGTCCACAATTCCAGCATGATCACTCCCAGATATAATGATATCATCAACATAAACAATCAACACGATAATACCTGCTGAGGAAGAATGACAAAATACTGAATGATCTGATGTGGTACGCCGAAAGCCATACTGAATGAGAACTAAACTGAACTTGTCAAACCAAGCACGAGGTGACTGTTTCAGTCCATATAATGCTTTCTTCAATCGACATACGAGTTTTTTATTTCCTGCTACAACATATCCCGGTGGTTGATCCATATAAACCTCCTCCTGTAAGTCACCATGCAAGAAAGCATTCTTTATGTCCAGCTGATATATAGGCCATTGGTGATTAACCGCCACAGAAATAAGAATCCGAACTGAATTCAGCCGAGCCACTGGAGAGAAAGTCTCCATATAATCCACGCCATATGTTTGAGTATACCCTTTGGCAACCAACCGTGCCTTGAGGCACTCAACAGAACCATCAGGGTGATACTTAACAATGTACACCCATCTACAATCCACTGTTTGCTTTCCAACATAAAGTGATTTAAGCTCCCAAGTCTGATTTTGATGTAAAACATATATCTCCTCATCCATTGCACTTTTTCAACCAGAAGATGACATAGCTTGCTTGTAAGTTTTGGGAATAAAAATAGAAGACAATGAAACAGCAAATGCATGAAAAGATGATGAAGCACGGTGTAATGAAACATAGTTAGAAATGTTATGCTTATTCTTTGTGGTACAAAGGCGTTGTCTTTTTCTGAGAGCAATAGGAAGATCATCTGGATCTGTGGTGATGGGAGCAGAAACCTCAGACACGGAAGATGATTGGTTGAAGGCTGAATTCTGCAGAACCACTGGCCTGTCCTTGGATCTCTGATAAACCTGTAAATGGGGAATGGAGACAGAAATTAATTCAGGAATGACCGGAAGTGGTATGGAAAATATCAAATCTGTAGTAAAAGGAATACAACGGTCTCCTGAAGGAAAGAAAGGGGTAGACTCAAAGAATGTAACATCCGCACTGACATAATATTTGCGTGACTGTGGACTGTAACAACGATAACATTTTTGAGTACGGGGATAACCAAGAAAGACACTTCAGAGATCTAGGAGCCAACTTATCTCGATTAGGTTCCAAGTTATGAATAAAAGTGACACACCTAAACACTCGAGGAGATAAGGAAAAAGGTGCGACATCTGTATGTAATATGGTAAATGGAACTTTGTTATTTAATACAGATGATGGCATACGATTAATAAGATAACATGCAGTAAGAACGACATATGTCCAATACTGTTTAGGGACATGCATATTGAACATGAGAGTTCGAGCCGCATCTAAAATGTGTCGATGTTTGCGTTCGGCTATACCATTTTGTTGAGAGGTGTGGACACAACTGGTTTGATGAATCATACCACGATCAACACAGAAACTGTTCACAGAAGATTGAGTATACAACAAAGCATTATCAGAACGCAGAATTTTAATACGTTTATCAAACTGAACATAGACTTCATTATAAAAGACAGATAACACATTTGGAAACTCATATCTTTCTTTCATTAAATAACACCAAGTCATTTTGGAATAATCATCAATAAATATAACAAAATACTGAAATCCTTTCGGACTTTTTACTCTAGACGGACCCTAAATATCAGAATGAATAAGATCAAAAGACTCTAATTGACGACTCTCACTACGACGAGGAAAGGAACTACGGTGATGCTTGCCTAACTGACAAGCCTCACATTCAAGACTAGAAACATGACTCAAACTAGGAACAACTTGACGCAACTTAGCCAAAGACGGATGTCCCAAACGATAATGCCACTGCAACGGAGAAGTAGAAACAGAAGTGGAGGCCTTTCCAGGTAGATCCAAGTAGTACAGTCCATCTTTTTTATGCCCCGAACCAATCATCTTCTTCGTCCTGAGGTCCTGAAAAACACGAATTTGAAGAAAATGTCACAGAACATTGAAGAGATTTGGTTAACTGGCTCATAGATAACAAATTAAATAAAAAATTAGGCACATAATGAATCAAATAATGATAGTGATTGAGTAGGGTGAATGACACATTTTCCAAGCACAGGACAAGTAGACCCATCAGCCAAGATAATATTATGTTTAATGGAACTACGATTATGAAAGATAGATGTTATACCAGACATGTGAGAGCTTGTTCCTGAGTCGATGACCCAAGAGGTGGATGGTGACTGGGTTGCCACAAAAGCAGAGGTGGATGGTGACTGGGTTGCCACAAAAGCAGGATTACCTATATGTGCCATAGTTGCAGTAGGTTGGGAGGTGGTACTAGCAAGCCCATTCAACTTCTGGAGGATCTGTTGAAATGGAGATGAGGTATCAGACGTTGAAGTCAGATTGAAACCCGAAGTATCATCTCTGGGAGCAGAAGTGGTGACCTGGGACTGTATATTTTCATCATGCACTTGATGTGCATATTCTGGTTTGCCCCACTTGTCCCAACAATAGTCTTCTACATGACCGAGCATTCCACAATAGTTACACTTCCGTGGTTGACCACGGCCACCACCACCACCGCGGCCACTACCACGACCATTGTCTCTACCACCACGGCCTCCTCCTCGACCAAAACTACGACCACCATCTCTACCGCCACGTCCAATACTACGTCCACCACCACGACCAACAGCACTAGAAACTAGGGCAAAAGAGTCAGTACTCGGCACCACAGAACTCTGTCCCAGAAAGGAACGATTGAGACGGGAGAAAGTATCTGCCACCGTAGGTAACTGCTCTCCAGCAAGGATTTGAGTTTTATAAGGTTCGAACGCAGGATCCAAGCCGGCTAGGATAAGTGAAACATGAAACTCTTCCTTTTGTCTCTGAGCTTCCTTCAAATCAGTAGTAACAGGATGATATTGAAGCAGTTCCTCCCACAAAGCCTTCTTTGAAGCCAGATATTCATTCACATGCTTTCCATTTTGCTTTGTATTGAACAATAACTTGTACAACTCATAGATACGGGCAACGTTTCGCTTCTGCGAATATGATTCTTCCAGAGATGCCCAAATCTGTTTTCTTGATTCACACCACTGAACATTAGCAGCGATATGTGGTTCCATACTATGCCACAACCACGACATAACTTATGAATCTGCACTCATCCAATCTTCATACTCAGTGGAAGTTTCAGGCAGGGGTTCTTCCATCAAAAACTTCAACTTTTTCTTCGCCCTTAACACCACTTTGATAGACTTGGACCAGGCAAGGTAGTTCGCACCATTGAGTTTCACCGCTGTAATCGACTTTCCCAATTCATCATTATGAATAACAGTAAAAGGAGAACCACCTCCGCTACCACCACCACTATTAACCTCGCTAGAAGATTCGGTCCCCACCATACTTGCAGATGCAACAGAAAGACGAGGTCTTTGAAACCCTAGATCTCACAATGAACCTCAACTGACAACGAATAACCAACGAAGATCTGTAAAAATCCTAGATCTCATAAACAAACCACGAACGACCACGAACAACGAACGACGAACGGCGAATCATGAAAAGTAAACAAAAAACAGCCGAAAAAAATAATTCGATCGGCCCTGTTGTGGATGGGATGTACAGTACTTACAAATATATGCTCTGATACCAAGTTAAGTTTGGAGATAGAAAGGAGAAAGGAAAGTAGGAGAAGAGAGAATATGAGAAAGGAGATTGCAAGGGCCTTAAACCCTAAGTTGTATCTCATGTCTATTTATATTGATATGCAATACACCCACAATTACTATTATACCCTCATATGATAAATAACAAAATAAAATAACTCCAACACTAGAATAACCCCTTCCTTTGCCATGGAAATTTGCACTTCGCCCTCGAAAATTCTTGTCTCTTCTGCGTCCACGATTCTGAGAAGAACCACGGCCTCCCGTAGACGTGACATTGGACTTGAGAGCTTGATCAGCCTGAGAAGAAACACTTTGCGGACATCTTTTGTTAATCCGAAATTCATGAGCTTCTAATCTTTCTTGTAAACTTTCCAAAGACAGAGATGCAAGATCTTTAGTTTCTTCAATAGCAACTACAACATGATCATATTTGTTTGGTAGACTTCGAAGAACTTTTTAAATAACTTTTTGAGTTTCGAAAATTTCTCCATTTGATTCATAATATAGTTCACTTTAGTAAAATATTTTTCAATCTTTTCATTATCTTTCATTTATAGCTTTTCAAATTCAGCCCTTAGAGCTTGCAAGCGTACCTTTTTTACTTGATCTTGGCAAAAATATGTTGTCTCAAGAATTGTCTACGCCTCCTGGGAGCTTTTTGCCTTGGATATTCTCTCATAGACTTTAATTTCAATTGCTTGATAGATTTGGAATAGTGCCTTCTTGTCTTTCTGTCTCTTTTCCTTCAGCACCTTTTTTTGTGCTTTGGATAGTTGACCTTAATTTGCAGGTTGCTCCACTCCTTCTTCAACGACACTCCATAGATCTTGAGATTCAAGACATAGCTTCATGAGATTGCTCCAATAATCATATTTTTCTCCATTGAAGCTAGGCACAAGAGAGACAAGGTTGTTATTTGAGGCTGACATTTTTTTTCTTTGGCTTTGATACCACTTTATGGGATACAAAAAGGATGATACACAAGAGGATTTGATTTTAGGGGCCGAAAGAACAACGTTGTTTCTTGCTTGCTTGATTTGTTCCACACTACAACCATTTGTTTACATAACTATTTATAGGACTCAAGATACATCAAGCATAAAGAAGATACATCAAGCATAATGAATATGACATTTAGATTTCCTAGATACATTCATGCATGCAACAATGAACTTCACTCTTCCTAGATACATCCATGCATGCAACAACGAACCTGACACCATTTGGTTTACATCTCCAACAAGTGTGACCATCGTTCTCAAGATTATTTTTTGTTTCGTGACTATGAGTATGAGGTCGATATCTGATAGTGATGAAGTGTAAACCCTCCAGCCAGGACACAAGCTCATAAGGGGCATTTCAAGAAAAAACTGAAGAGAGGTTTGGAACAATGGTTCTTTGTAGTGAGGTCACCAACAGAGTATTCAAAACTCAAAAATGTATATGCCCTAAGGCCTCACAAGTCTACATATTTTCATGGTGAAGATACCTTGGAACACTAGATGTTGCTTTAACAATAATTATCATTGATGCTCTTAAAATATGGCTAAATTGCAAGAATCCCTGACCCCCAAATGTTAAGCTTTGTAGGATACATCCTTACTGGTAACTTATTTTTTTCCCACAGATGTCCCTATGTCCCTGTTCATGGTTTGTCTATCAAATGAAGCATGTGCCGTGCACATGACTTCTATCATGACGGATTAGTCTCTTTCTGCCTAGTATCCATAGATGATCCTGTGATCACTTCCACTACCTTGGTCATCTTTGGAGTCGTCGCCACACCATGACTTCCATCACCACTTTCACCATGTTTCTTAGTACCACATTCTCCAAGTTCATTACCACCACATAAAACCCCATCGTGTTCTCCAAGTTCATCACCACCAGCCAAATCAATACCACTGTCTCCACCCAATTTCACAACCAACAATCAAGTCACCATTCCTTCTCTAAATTCATCGCCCTGTATCCCCTCTCTCTCTCTCTCTCTCTCTCTCTCTCTCTCTCTCTCTCTCTCTCTCTCTCTCCAATAAAAGAAAAAGGAAAGAAACAACATTACAATGGCCCCTATAGAAGCCACCATCACCTCAACACCATGGCTCCTCCTAGGTTCCAATTGGTTACAAATCCTTCATCTAGTCTACTACTACCAACAAGTCTTTGTCACCCTAGTACACCACCCTCTAATTGCCTCCCCACCCACCCCCACTACGTCACCCCCACTCGGCCTGCTGCTCCTAGGCCACTGGCGACCGGGAAATCTCATTGAATCCTCCGCCAATTCCACCACCATAAACAAGGCTACGTGGCCACTTTTTCACACCTCCCCTCCCCGAACCCTGTTGAAACCACCATGACATCCCTTGAAGTGAAAGAGGTGGAAACTTTAGGCCTAACTCTGGCCACTTTCTTCTTTGTGACAGATAACCGTTGAATGTAAATGACAATGGCATCTATGGAAAAGTTACTGGTAGGAGGATGTTCTAGAAAACATAATAACAATTAAGGAATTCCCTGTAACTTACCCCATAAATAAAGGCTAGTGTCATACCTCTGGTCTTTCATCTGGTCACCATGATGACTGGATACCATCAGCTAAAATGCTAGAAGAGATGTAAGTCTAGCATGAGCAATAGGAGCCGCCTAGAAAAGCTAAGGAGACTGCCTATGATTCCATGTACAGATCTCAACTAGTCTCCGATTAGCCCGAGCTAGCTCAAAGAACTGAAAGAGGATATAGGCAAGTCATCCTTGGCTTACCAAAGATAGGCTCCTATCTTCGTGTAAGACCTTTCTTCCACTCCATGTTTTGTATTTTCTGTTTCCTTATGCCACTATTTATAAGGCTGGCCATGATCCATATCTTCAAATTCAGCCTAACCAATAATTCGTTTTCTAATTCACCAGGAATATATTCCAATAGTTGAAAGAGAAATTTACCAAGTCTGAGGATAGAGGTGAAGAAAAAGAATGATATCCTTCATCTTTTTTGAATAGCCATTTGACTACTGAAACTATCTTAGAACTCATGGTTCTTGTAAGTCGTAACATGGAGAAAACAAGCTCAACAGCAGAAATATATCATTGGTCCTCCAAATAAAGGGTGTAGAAAACCAAAACACATGCGTTATTTCAAAGTAAACCCCATCTAAATTCTTTCAGTCAACGTGCTTACTCTAAATTCTCTGATACCCACAAAAGCAAAGTGCCACCCGAAGTTTTGGTTCTCTAGGAATAGTGTTTGACCTGTGATCATGGATCAAAAGAACATCCTGATTGTGATCCTAAGGAGTTGATTCACTTCTTCCTTCAGTATTCCAGATTATATGCAGTGAATTGCTGGTATGGATTAGCATAGGAACTATTAAAGAGGTTTACGGGTGTCGCAATTCAATGGAATGTCAAAGCATATTTGACATGTAGCCACTGACATTCTTGCCATCTCTTTGATGGCATCTAATAAATTTTGGATGCCTTAGTACAAGAGCAGAAAATGGTAAGTTAGATTTTTGTCTCCTGTCTTTCTAAAGCAGTTATCTTTACAACCATCTCTGTTTCAATACAGTATTTTTTCCGTCAGTTGTGGTTCAAGAATCACCTTTATATTCCCCTTGCAGGCTATATATGCCATTTTAGAAGAAACTTTTTGTAGTAGATTCTTCAACAACTTGAAGAAGACATGAATTGGAATAGTTCCTGAACTTCTTTCCAGACATATACATCATTTAATATTTTTCTTATTAGATTCTTTTGCATATGTTTTATTGTTGCCTTCTCTCTCTCTCTCTCTCTCTCTCTCTCTCTCTCAAACTGAAACTAAAACAATTAGTGTTTATAATTCACTCCTATCTTATAAATATGCAAGTTATGCACCTCGGTTGAGAAGAATCTTAGAGAACAAGGGAAGCTTGTCAGAACTTGAGGTTGGTGTGTAATTGGCATATGGTCACTTTTTCAGACGGGATAGATAACAAGGGATAGGTAACTAGGGTTTAGTTACAAGAAATTTTTTTGGAATACAGTTTCACAACCTCTAAACAAGTTTAAAGTATCGGCCGATACCGATACGTATCGGCCGTATCGGATCGGATCTGGCCTTGGCCGATCCGATACCGGCCAAAAAATTGGGATCGACCGATACTGGTACATAAAATTTTCGTATCGGTCTGTATTGGCCGATACGGGACCGATACGGGCCGATACTGGCCGATACGGAAAAAAATCAGATCAAATCAAATCATCACAGGAACTTTAACAAAGTAGATGTTCTACAAAAAGCTAAAAAAAAGTAGAAATTGATTCCAGCCATATCAAATCCAACAGAGAACAATAATGAAGAACCAAAATAGTAGACAAAAAAAACTATAAATAGAGGCAAATTCTTCTACAGACATACACATGATGACTATTATTTTATTCAATTATAATAAAAATAAAATAAAAAACACTTAAATAATGCATAAATATGTAAATTATTTTTCTATTTTTTACTAATTTACTAATAATTATTTAAATTTCCGATACAGCCGATACCAAAAAATCCGATACTCCGATCCGATACTGTCGATACTGCCGATACTACCGATACGGATACTCATACAAACTGTCCGATACCGATGCCGATACCGAGTTTTTGAACCTTGTCTCTAAAGACCTTGGTAAATAACTTAATTGTTCTCATTTCCCATGAAAAAGTTCAAAAAACTCGAGCAAATCTTTTTGACGAATAAAAAGTAATGTTATTTTTCAAAGGTTATTTTGCACTTTGAAGGTAGTGCAAATTAGCCTATTTCCAAAACCATGTAATCTCATTATCTTTTGGAAAATGATATTTGGCCCGCGGTCACTGCTCATGGGGCGTGACCGCGGGCCACGCATCCGAAACCCATTTGCGCCCCCTCCCCCCCCCCCCCCCCCCCCCCCCCGACCCCCCCACCATTGCCTCGGGCCCGCGCAGCTGTGACCAGCCAATGCGAAGCCGCCAGTGGACCGCAGGCCAAAAGTGCGGGCCAAAACCGCCGTCCATGTAGCATCGTCCTTATCTTTTTCCTGTATTTCAAACATTAGAAAAAAGAGAGAAGTCATGTTTTACCTTTTCCCTTTGGATACTCCAACAGTAACTTGGAAGTCAACTCTAATTTTTATCTTCTCCTGAAATATTTCGATTTTAACACTTTCTCCTTGCAACCTGACAGACCCCAAAGCAGTAACTGATATAGATTCATATCAGTTTGTAGAACACCCACGTGGATTCATTTACATGAATTCGGATATGTTTTCATCTAAGAAACTCCTATATATATATATGGCCTTGATCAAACGAACAAACTATGATTTATAGTTGAACTAACATTCACTTACAAAATTCTCACCAGATTGCACTTGCAGTTTGCTGCTGCATGCATGCAACAACACATGCATACATACAGAGGGAGGGATAGGGGGGTGGGGATGGGTGGGGGAATGAATGGAGAACCTTTGATGTATTTGAGGAGATTTACATTTCTACACTGGTATTTTGAATTTGATATCCCAACCAACACCATCAGGCTAGCTGCAGAGGATGAGGACGGCCATGCACACATCTGAAAGTAATGGAAACCATGTCCACTTAACAAATATAATTGAAAGAAAGTGTAAAACATAGTCGAATAATAAAGATAGCATCCAAACAATCTGCAAAGTTTGCATTTAGTATAATGATTCTTTGGTTCTAGGAGTTTAATCTTTATACGATAAGGGAGTTATTGCAATTCTTATGTGATTAGACTGAGGGATCATAATGTTTTTTTATGGATGATGTCCTTGTTGAAGCTTGTGGTCTCAACTCGAACGGGGTGTTGGGTTCATCCACTTTAAACGGTGAAAAAGACCAGCTTCTAGCCTCGGGTGAGTAAGGAGTCTGGTTAATTAGTTTGAGGAAAGTATTGCTCTGAAGAATAGAAGGTTATGTCTCCTATTTCTTGAAAAGTTTAAACCTCTTGCAAATGCTATTTTCTATTATGTTGGCTGATAACTATAAGTCCTTTACTGCTGAAATAGATTTCACATTTCTTTGTTCCCTTTGATAATTTTCCTTAACTGGAAGCTGATAATTCCCTGTATATTTGGAGTTGATCTACAAACACAAGGATTAAGACTTGTTATCTTAATAGTTTTGTTGTATTGTTTGAATTATCTGAGTTGGAGCTGTACACCAGTTTTGCTCATTGAGAATGAACGCAAGACGCAAACCAAGTATCCTGACCATGTTCGGAATTGAACTTGAGACTGACTTTCAATTACATGTTGGACATTGATTAGCTACAGAATCTCTAGTAGAGTAATATGTAAAACTCATGTATCTTTCCTTGAGTGCTTTACTAAACAGTTATTGTCAAGTTTCACATGAAGATTTTGTGCACGTCGATAAGAAAAAAAGAAGTCAAAAAGTTTACGGTATATATCTATCAAGTACCTATAGAATTTTCATTTAGTGAATTATCTCTCCTTTTATATCATGATCTAGATTACGTCTACCTGATACAATTGTTATCAGACTTCTGTGCATCTTGATTTTATTTGTTTTCACATAAATCCAAGGAACAAGAATTTGACATGTATCCCAATGCACATTGTAATCCATATAGCTTAATATAGCATGTGATTCATTATTAGATTTTTTATTAGTTAAAGTTTAGTTCTGATTGCCATCCAAAATATTTCTTACAGCCAGATCTATGGTTGTTTGGTATCATTTACAGGTGCAGCTATGGTGATCCCGCCACCAGTGAGGCCAGCCAGAGTCCTCAAGTTCCTAAAGCCATATGTCCTAAGGATGCACTTCTCAAACAAGTATGTCAGTGCGCAGGTTGTCCACACCCCGACAGCGACAGTGGCATCATCAGCAAGCTCACAAGAAAAGTTGCTCAGGCCGAGCATGGAGTCCACGCGGGACGTGGCAGCAGCTGCCAAGATCGGGAAGATTTTGGGCGAGCGGCTGCTTATGAATGGAATCCCGGCTGTCTCGATATTCCTGAAGAGAGAGCAGAAGTACCATGGGAAGGTGAAGGCCATCATTGACTCTGTCAGGGATGCTGGCGTTAAACTGCTCTGAAAGTTTCAGTTTAAGTGCTTGAGATCAGATGTCAAGAACTATGAATTTTGATATAAAACGTAATTTAGTTTCTTACTGCTCTGATTGGATTTTTCCTGTTTCTTTCAGTAACATGTGTATTTTTGCAGTATAGAGTTTCTAGATATATTACCTGTTTCGAATAAGCAGGTTTCCTTGTCTGTCATAAACTCTAAAATCAGGTTTTTACTGGATTTTTTTTTTTCCTTTTTCTCACAGGAAGTTTATGGGTGAAAACAACTAATGTTATCCATCAGAACCATGCATCTATTGTCATCTTTGGATTTATTTATGGGCAGCCTAGCTAGAAACTTATGTCTCCTGGCAAATAATAAACATAGTTGAGAACAGTATATCCATAGTTTGCAAGTTTTATGAATCAATTGTTAACAAATTGGGTACTATGTTTCTTTTTAGAGTTATTTGTGTTTACCATATATATATATATATATATATATATATATATATATATATATATATCCCTTTTTTACAGGTTTTTTTTTTTCAAATTTCGTTTTCTTTTGCATATCATGAATTTTTCAAAATGAGAAGATAAACAAAGGTAATTTAAACATTGAAGAAAATATTTATTTCAACTTCTTGAGCATTTTCAACGATTTATTTAATGTTTAATGAAGCAGAATGAAAATTGGGATAATAACCAAGGTTCACAGTATCGATATAGAAATCGGTATCGGACCTTCCTATGAGTATCAGGATCGGTAGTATTGCAGTTCCGGTACGGTATATCGAATTTTTGGGTATTGAAAAACAAATAATTATAAATAAATTATTAAAAATTTTGAAAAAAAAAATATTGTATACATTTAGGTATCATTTTAAGTATTTTATTTGTTTTTTTTTTTTAGTAGTTTCGAAATTGAGTGAAATTATAGTCACTATTACTCATTAGTTTACCTGCGATAAATAAATTTTCTTAATTTACATGTTTTATCTACTTTACTATATTTTTACACTCTTGTTGATTGGTCTTTTTTATTCATTTTTTCTCCTACAAAATTGGCTGACAAATAAACCCCCAAATATTGGTCAGTATCGATAGTGGTCCGAATCGTATTGGAATATGCCGAATCGTATCGATATCGGTCGATATTGCAAACTGTAATAATAACTTCAAAGATACTTCAAAGATAATCGAGTAGTATCTTAAAGAACCAGTTTGCTATGACCCGGTTTGCACCCCACTGAACAGACCTCAAAATGAAACTCTCTTAAAACAAAAAAAAAATGCCTTTTCTCAATATTTAGATAAGAGAATTTGACTCAACACTGGGTTATTATCCAAGCTTTCTCAAGTCACTTGTGTGATTGATTGCCGGACTAAGTTTGAAGCAAGTGCAGATTAAGGTGTACGGTTCATCTCCGCAACACATTCACTAGCCTATTCCTCACAGGCTTAAAGCCTGAGCTGTCGATATGAACCGGATATTATAAGAGATTTGTAAAGAATTTGTGCAAACATTGCGGCTCCATTAACTGATTTCCTTTAAGATCATGGTGTATATTGGTCCGGGCGGCCCGAAAATTGGTCCGGGTCCGGTCCGATCCGGTCAACGTCGGTCTGGGTCGGTCCAGATCCGGTCAACGGACCGACCCGGCTCGGCCCACTCATATAGAGGGTCCGAGCTGGGTCCGAGATCTCGACCCGCAAGTCCGGTCCGGCCTGGTCCAGTAAACGCAGGGGGCGAGCCCGGGTTAGCTGTTGGAGTCCGGTCAGAACAGTCCGGACCGGTCCGGTCACCGACCCGGTCAAGTTCGGTCGATTTTTTTTTTGGGAATTAGCCTTTGGGGGGTATTTTGGTAATACCCTCGGTTTTGTGGTTATTTTTTGAACGTTACAGGGGTATTTTGGTCATTTTGTTGAAAATGGCCAAAATATTCTTATAACACCTATATTTTGAAGGTATGAATGAGGGGTCATTTTGGCTCAAAAAAATTCTATAAATAGTCTAAAAAATATGAAAAATAATCACAACAATATTTCTTCTTCCTTCTCTTACAATACTTAGAAGCAATCTAGATTCTAGTGTGAAAAAGTTATTTACTATCATAAAAAATGATCAACCAGCACCGCAACAAGGGCCTCAATTGGAAAGAAGATAAAATATTTGGCATCATTTTAGCGGAGTCTACAATGAGTCCGATATGGAAAGAAGATTCTCGGATGTAGTTGTTGTTGAATGCTTGCATTGTGGTAAATGATTCCAATGGAAACCTAATTGTGGTACAAAATTTCTACACAGGCATCTGAAAAAGTGTATGAATATCCAGTAATATTGTACTTTTTTGAAAAATATATAATTTTTTTAATATGTATTTCTGATCTTCATATGTATCAGTAGTATTATTCTGAGTTATTAACGATAATATGAATGTTGAAGTAGGTGGTTTAAAATTCTATATAAAGAAATCAAATAAAAATTTCTTACTTAATGTTATTATAAATTTTTATATAACATAAACGTTTACATAAATTATTAAAAAAAAACTTACTAACAAATAAGTGAAATAACTTATAAATTTCAAATTATAAAAATATAACTTAGTAACAAATAACCTATAAATTTTAACTTAAATTTAATAACTTATTATTTATATCATATAACTTATATATAAATAATATATACACATCAAAAAAATTGCGAGCCGGCCCGACCCTGAACTGGCCCGGACCCAGACCGGTTCGGTCCGGTCCTTCGCAGACAGGGGCATGGGTCCGGGCTGGGTCCGCTTCCAAACCCACAGGGCCGGGCCGACCCGGCCCGCTCTCTCTATCGGATAGAGTCCGGACCGACCAGAACCCGGTCAACTCGGACCTCGGCCCGGCCTGGCCCATTATACACCATGAGCTTAAGAAAAGAAAGTTTCAATGGTCTTGACTAACCTTCTAAGGCCCTTTGTGCTAAACCCCTTTGTTGGGAACGAAACACAGAAATCGTTCTCCTAAATTATGAAACTGCGAGAGAACCGAAGAAAAGCACACAAAACCAAATTGCCAAAATTATACAGAAAGTCAAACGTAGACACAAACGCTTTTTACGTGAAAAATCCAAATAAAAAAAATCACGAGACGATCATAGTCCAACCCTGAAAAGCCTTCACTATTGGAATAAGAAAGTACATCGATTCCTTACAGAATTCTCACCGGTCCAAAATGGATCACCACAACTACTCGGATGTAAAAAATCGATTACAGACTCCGAATAACAAAGATGATGAGAAGAATTATCCGACCTCGCTTTCATTTAATGTAGTAGTCAATCTCTTTCTCCCTCTCCCAAAAGTTGTAACCTTGATATGATATTTATCAACTTGCATCAACATTTTATAAAATATTACATGGATTATGATTACCATATACTGAAAATCTATATATGGAAGTCCAATATACATGTTGAAAATTCAATATATTCAATCATATATATTTTTTTCGAAGAAGATAAATTTTATTTAGGCCCATTCGAGATGCTACAACTCAGCCCGAAGGCCTATATATACAACACTAGCCCGAAGGCTTACAATCAATTCAGTCTGAAGGCCTGTATATACAAACTAGCCCAAATGCTTACAACCCGGTCCGAAGGCACCACCAACTCAGCCTGAAGGCTACAGGTCCGAAGGCCCCACACAGTCGTAACCGCACCGCACCAGTTCCACCAGCATCGCACCGCTCCAGACGTCTGCGTCCCACCCTAACCACCGCTCCACCATTTAATGACCTCCCGTTCGCATGCATCACTCTTAACTGTTAGGCTAAAGGTCATTTGCATATATATATATATATATATATATATATATATATATATATATACACATATATATATATATATATATATATATATATATATATATATTCGAAGAAGGTAAATTTTATTCCTTCGAGAGGCTACAACTCAGCCCGAAGACTTACAACCAATCCAGCCCGAAGGCCTATATATACATCGCTAGCCCGAAGGTTTATCAACCCAGTCCGAAGGTTCTATCCGGCCCGAATGCCTCACGCAGCCGTAGCCGCACCGCGTCGCACCAGTTCCACCTGCACCGCACTTGCACCTGCACCCGCATCTCATACGCGTACCGACCGAATCGCACTCTAACCACCGCTCCACCATTCCAAGGGAAATAAATGGCACCGGAGGGTCTCGATCTCGAGACCTTCCCGTCCTCGTGTATCACTCTTAACCGTTAGGCGAGAGTATATATATATATATATATATATATATATATATATATATATATATATATATATATATATATACACTAAGATATGCAAATTCAATTATATATATTTTTATCATATATGGTGTTCGAGGCACTTTTCAAATTTTTTCGACACACTAATGACGTTGGTTGCATCCCATGATATTCTCTACATAGATTGAAATTTTCACAGAACTCCAACACCCGTAAGAATCTCAAGCAAGCTTTGTGTCAGTCAGGCACCTGTGCAGGTTTATAGTTCACTTTCAAACTAGTGATTGATTTCAGCCGGAACAAGGGATGAGTTGCCATCAAAGACGGAATCAACAATTTAAGTCCTTCTCATCTGAACTAAAAATAAGTTAAATACTTGGTTGAAATTGAAAATATAAGACCAGAGGGTAGTTAGGCTAGATTTAGATAAAAGTTGGGCTAGGCCGAAAAAAGTTTAGATTAAACTGAAATTGAAAATATATATGTAATTCTGTCTTCTACTCCGCCACGTCTGCAACTCATGGTACCATACTCAAAAAGCTAGCTCTCTGTCATCTCACCAAATTCTCGAGCTGAAAAATACTTTTTTGAGATATGGTACTTAATAGCTTCCATTTTGTATAAATTTGAAAGAATGCTCTGGTTCTCGGAGGTCTATGTATATTTTTAAACAGTTTATTATCAAAATAATTTATTTATTTTTTGAATAATACACACTGACACCATTTATCCAATTATGTAGAAATCTACATGGATTTGAATAACACACACGGAGATTACCCATCAAATCCTACAGGAATTCACATGAATCTGACTAATTTGGAGAATAAATTGTAAAAAATTATATATATTTTTTTCCTTAAGATCGAACCTGTCCAACCTCAAAGAATACCTCTAGAGCCAGTCTTGGAAAAAGGTTCAGGTTTGCTCTTTAGAGCTTAGACAAACCAATTGAACAAAATAATATATATTTATTCATTTTATTAAAAAACAAATTAGGTAAGAAATAGTACTTATGGTGAAGCCTCTCTCTCTTATGAGTTGGTTAGCCTACTCCTTCCAGCCACACTCATTCTGATCCTTGTTAGGCATAATAGCCTAAAGGTACCACTTAAATATATTTAAAAAATATTGTTAGCTAGCAAGTGACAACGACTTTTTTTTTCAGGAAAAACAGCTTTTAGTGATTTGGTGCTCTCGTAGAATTTTGCATTACTTGTTTGCTGAATTTCCAACCTCGTGTATAAGAATGTCTCTCGGAAAGAGAAGAATACTATGTCACTACAGTAACCTCCGTCTACGATTGTGTTGAAAACGAAACGCGAAAATCGTTATTCAAATCGAAGAATACCTGTTAGAGGAACGAATAAAATGTACAAACCAAAAAATACCAAACACAAATCGAAGAAAGAAATTTTTACGTAAAAATTCCAGATGAAAAAAATTATGGGACGATCGGAGTTCAACCCTAAAGAACCACCACTAATGAAATAAAGAGATTACACCATCTATAAGCTCCTCACCGATCGAATACGGATCACCGCAACTCTTTGGAACAGAAAATAGATTACAACCACGAAAAAAAAAGACAATGAGAAATATCCCAAATTGATCTTCTTGTCCGAAACGGCCTCCAATCATTCTTTCTCCTCTCCAAAGTTGTAATAGCACTCTTGCCACCTTTATTTTCTCTTTCTCATTTTTTTTTGTATATTGCATGAGCATTTATATAAACCCTTACATGAATTAGAATTTTTTTATATGAAAATATATATATGGAAGCCAAAAATATTTATGGAAATCCAATTACATTCAATCATATATTTAATGGAAATCAAATCATAAATTGACTTGACGTAAATTAAAAATCCAATTATATGGAAAGTTAATAAATGAAAGATCCAATCATAAATATATAACTAAAGTCAAAGATGAAAATACAATATAATATTTGCTTACCATAAATGTTCCAATAGACGGCACTCGATGCACCTTTTGAGCTTTTTCGACATACGGATGACGCTCGTCGGACTCCGGAGTATTCTCCACATAGGTTGGGAATCCCACCCACTCCAACAAATCTTTTCCTTCACAACTATGTGGAGGGGGGTCATCCCGACGATCCGCCTACAGTACTAAAACTTTTTCCTTAGAAGAATCTTTGTGAACATATCTGCTCCGTTGTCATCTGTATGAATCTCCTCAAGCCCCGCTTCCTTTTTTTTCTACAACATCTCGTATCCAATTATACCGGATCTCAATGTGCTTGGACCGGCTATAAAATATTTGATTTTTCACAAGGTAAATAGCACTTTGACTATCGCAAAGCAAATGATACTGTTCTAACTTTAGTCCAATTTTCTGCAACAACTTCTTCATCCACAATAACTCCTTGCAAGCCTCCGTCGCCGCAATGTACTCTGTCTCTGTCGTCGACAAGGCAACACACTTCTGCAACCACGACTAACACGATACTGCTCCACCAGCAAACATCATCACATAGCCCGAAGTCGATCGCCTCGTGTCTATATCTCTAGCCATATCAGCGTCGGTATACCCAAGTACCAGCCTTGGCTCGTCACCACCAAAAGAAAGTCTCCAATCGAAAGTGCCCTGAAGATATCGTAGAATCCACTTGACCGCACTCCAATGTACCATTCCAGGATTGGAAGTATACCTGCTAACTGTGCCAACTGCATGAGTGATGTCTGGCCTCGTATACACCATAGCATACATAAGACTCCCCACAGTTGAGGCATATGGAACCCGCTCCATATCTTCCTTCTCGTCCTCGGTAGATGGACACTGCTCCTCAGTGAACTTAAAGTGAGCCGCAAGGGCGTTACTAACTTTCTTCGACCCGTCTATCCCAAAACTCTGAAGTACTCGGTGAATGTACTTCTTTTGGGATAAGTGTAGCATCTTGGACTCTCTCTCTCGGTTGATCTCCATTCCAAGAATAGTCTTCGCTGTACCTAAATCCTTCATAGAGAAGGTCACGCCCAGTTGGCACTTCAACTCCGCTATCCTAGTGGCATTCCGATCCACCAGTAGCATATCATCAACATAGAGCAGTAAAATGATAAAATCATCCTCGGCGAAGTACCTCACAAAAATACAGTGGTCTGACGTCATCCGTGCGTAACAATGCTCCCCTATAAACGACTCGAACTTCCTGTACCACTGCCTCAGAGCTTGCTTCAGAATAAACAAGCTCTTCTTCAACTAGCAGACCAAGTGTGACTTGTCCTTCTCACAGAATCCCTCTGGCTGCTCCATGTACAAATCCTCCTCAAGATCACCGTAGAGGAATGTCGTCTTCACGTCCATTTGCTCGGCCTCCAAGTCAAAACTGGCTGCCAATGCTAGCACCACCAGAATAGATGACCGCTTGACGATTGGCAAAAATATCTCATTATAATCTACGCCTTTTTGCTGACTGTAGATTTTAACTACCAGCCTCGGTATCGAGGACGAGTAGCATCATCTGTCTGCTTTACTCTGAACACCCATTGATTCTTCAAAGCCTTCTTTTCCTTTGGCAGCTGCACTATATCATAAGTAGAGTTGGCCTCCAAGGAACTCATCTCCTCCTGCATGGCCTCCATCTATTCCTGCCTGTGTTCGTCTTCCATAGCCTCTGCGAAACTTTTGGGTTTTCCACCGCCAGTCAGTAGCACATACTCACCCGGTGAGTATCTCGTAGATGGTCGATGCTCTCTATCGCTCCTCCTCAATGGAATCACTGGTGTTGGCTATATACAAACAACCTCCTTCTTAGGAACTGTCTCCACGGCATACTCATCCTCCTAAAGATTATCCCGACCTCCATCAGCAGGCTGATAATCAAGGTTGGGAGCAACTTCATATACTGGCTCCCCCATAACTGAATCCTCTGCGATGTCCTCTGGAAACTACTATAAGCAAAATAACTCGAACTCAGGAAATTCTTCAGCCTCAGAAGGTATCTCAGAATCCTGAGTGTTGGTCATGGTCCGATCCTCGACGAATACCACGTCCCTGCTTCTGTAGAGCTTTCTTTTTACTGGGTCGTAGAGTCTATAGCCAAACTCATCCCGACCGTAACCGACAAAGACGTACTGCCTCATCTTCGGCTCAAGTTTGGATCTCTCATCCTTCTGTACATGCACGAAGGCCTTGCAACCAAACACTCGCAAGTGATTGTATGACAGCTTTTTATCGTACCATACTTTTTCAGGCACATCATCCTACAAAGGAGCACTAGGAGATAAATTAATAATATAAGCAGCTGTGTAAAGAGCCTCACTCCAATAGATGTCCGGCAAGTTTGCTTCTGACAGCAAACACCGTACCCTCTCCATCGACGTCCTGTTCATCCGCTCTGCTATACCATTGAGCTGAGATGTCTTTGGCAGAGTCTTCTGGTGTCCTATCCCTTGCTCTCTGAAGTATACATCAAAGGGACCGATATATTCGTCGTCATTGTCTGACCAAACATATAGCAGCTTCTTGCCCGTTTCTCTTTCGACGGAGGCCTGAAACTCCTTGAAAGTGGGAAGCACACGATCCTTGCTCTTTAAGGCATAGACCCAAACTTCCTGGAATAATCATCAATAAAAGTTACAAAGTAAGAGGCACCACTAATTGATTTTACCTTCATAGGACCGCAGATATCCGAGTGAATCAACTCAAGCAACGCCGGCTTTCTTAAACTTGGGTGACTTTAGAAAGATACTATATTTTGCTTCTGTCATGCCCCAATCCCGAAGGTTCTGATAACACCCCCGTCGGGCGTGAATCATCGCTCCCCGGCACTCCCGCGGGGCGTATGTCATTTTCCATCGAAGCGTGATACCGTGCGAGCCTGGGGTTGCGCCCGCACAAGGCCACATCATTAAAGGGTTGGCTATCATCGAACCGATCGAGTATGCAACGGAGGGACAATGTTACAAATAATAATCCATCTGAGTATATGGGACAAAGATCAAGGCACGAGGTTCTCTGAATATAATGGCATCATTCCATACATTATGTCCCTCTATACAAAAGTAGACCAAAATAATTGATACAGCTCAAGGCATCGAAACCAGATTTTCGGGTCCTGGGGATGAGGCACGGCTATCGCTTCCTCAGACGATCCAGCACTTGCGAACAAGCAAACTGTTGGTGGGTCAGCACTTTTGAGAAAGTACTGGTGAGTATAAAATCACGAACAGAAGCAACATTCACTAAAACCAACACTAAGTAATTATGTTATAAAATATTATATTACTAGTGATCTTTCTAGTTTACCTAGGTTCGTTACATGCAGTACAGGAATAGAGTCATATTACTTCTTTTTAAAATATCTTTGAAATCAAAGTTCATGTTCTATATTATTCAAGCAGGCAAGGCAAACAGTTCATGCATGATATGCAGGTTCATTTAATAACTCTGGTGCACAACGTGTCTCGTGAGTCATATTCATTTCTTTAAAGACTCTAGCATGCATCTAGTGGAGTATCTTCTTTATACTATTCAAGGCGATTATTATATTCATACAATCATGCAAGTCTAGGTGCGATGCAAGATAATATACAAAATAATATATCACTTATATAGTGATTCTTACCCCCTTGTAGAACGGTTATCCCTGCACCAGACATACAAGTTAGCAGCATATGCATATATAAACAATGTTCTCTTTTCCTGTCCATCTCTGCATGAAACAATTAGGTATGCAAGAAGGCTAGCCTAGCATGCGCCCTAACTATATGATGGTCCACAGGAAACCCATAAATAACAGCTGAAACTACAAGCCCAGACTAACTATTAGACATAACACCCCCATAATTGCGAGGACTATAAGCCTCAGGGTGCTTCGATTATCTCCCCTAGGCCGAACGATTTCCAGTACCCCATGAAACTCTTGAGAGACAGTACCTTGTGCACAAATTGTCCAAAGATCGATGCGATGAATGCGATTCTATTAGAAAAAGACTATATAATGCATATGTCCGTGACAAGCAAACATGATATTAAGCGATAGAGTCAGAGCTCTCAATTCTCTTCTATTCAATCTATTCGATAGGTTCGATACATTCAATCAATTCGATAGGTTCAATCATTTTGATAGGTTCAATCTTCTTTCTTTTATTTAAACAATAGGTTCAATAGCATACAATACAAGTTATTCAAACAGTTATATCTTTCAAGCATCAATGACAAACAAAATATGGCATGATTCTTCTATCTTTTTTAGCTAAGCATGTAATTTTACTTGTCACGCCCCAATCCCAAAATGTCGAGGGACTGAGCACGTGAGCAATGGCCAGCAGCACGCACTGATGGACAACCCAATTTAATGGATCCATCAGGACATGCTTAAGCTGTAGTCTAGCAGTACTAAGTACAAGTCTCAGGTATTACTAATCTCATCCACAGAATAAACACAGATTAATTGCCAGAAATAATGCAATGGAAATAAATAAGCAATATCAAATAAGTGTCTCGGGAAACAAATCCGAGAATTATTCTGTTACATTTTAAGAAAAAGACAGGAAATAAAATACTGAAATGGAAATACTGTGAATATGAAGCCGGTGCTCAGGAGAAGTCTTCTGCAACTATCTCGTCCTCGGTTCCGGATTCTGCTCCAAGGAGTGCTCCTGTACCGTACACCTCGGGGTAGTTCTCTGCGGCTACACCTGGGGACATAGTCCATTCCAGGTCCTCAGGGGACATAATAAGGTACAGAAAATACAAGCCAAAACATATGCAGTGCAGCAATAAAATAAACAGCAGGGTAAATATGTAAACCAGCTAGTGATATGCAAGTGAGAGTTTTAGTCATACTCAGGCTGACTACTACAGGATCAGTGTTGAAGAAACCATAGCAGTATTTTCTCGAAGAGCCAGTAAGGAACCAAAGCTCTGTATCAGAGTCTAAGACACCGCCAGATAAAAGTATTTATATTATATTATATTCAGCCTTGATATGATAATACTCTTTCTACCCCATGTAATCTCACGTCACCGTTCCAGAAAATATCAGGTACAAGTCACGCAAGTTTGAACTATTGCAATGAGTCAGGCTAGAATCTAAGCATGTAAACTAGAAATGACATAAAAATGTAGCCTATACGGAATCACCAGGTATATCTCAGGCAATTCCGTCACATGAAGAGTGTCAGGTGTCCTGGGTTGAGCAGTTAAACAAGTTACATATGGATCTACAAGAAATCAAGTAAAATACTATAACCAGAAATATCTGAGAATTGGCAAGTTTACTTGCCCACTGATGTATGACTAAGTCCAGGAGATAGGTAGCAAAGCTGCAAGTTTTGGCAAGGTACACTTGCCTGTGGTTCCGGCTCTGATTGCGGCTCTGACTTCGGTTGAATTTGCAGGCGGTACTCCGGTTGCTGAAACAAATATCACCATCAGATCCAGAAAATATCAATCAGCTAGAAACGCCTGTCCTTGGGTCCAATTTGGAGACAAGGACAAAAACGGCAGTTTTGGCCAAAACGGGGTCCACCGGTGGGCTCGCTTTGCACCGAAAAATACGTCAGGGTCAACGGTCTCCAAATTCACCAAACTCAGTGTCAACAGGTCAAAAACGCTGATACGAACCCAATGAAACTTTCAGAATTGAATTTCGATGAGCCGATCACAAAATTGCCCGTCGAGCGGGGCTTGTGGGGCCCACGACACGCGATTTCGTCAACGTTCTCAGAATCGAACCAAACTTGACCCACAGGACCAGCGTATCGCTACGAGTCCGATGGCGCAAGTTTTATTTCGATCCGACGTGTGTACACAAAGTTAGGATAAATTGCAGAAAAGTCGGATATGGGACGATGTCCGCGGATACGCGTTGATTCCGGTGTGCACGCACACCCGAATCAGCTTCTGCGAAATCCCGCACGTCCGTATCGACGACGCGCACGTATCTGTGAAGACCGTGCGCGACCAAGTCGTCCCGTTTGGCGGGGCGTACTCAGTTCCGGGGTAAAATAGGGTCTGGTTTTTCCTGTTTTTGGATCGCGGTGTGCGATCACCACAAGACGCGATGCCCCGAGCGGTTTGTCCTATCACCGAGAGGGTCATACAGGATTCGCAACGTAATTTGCGAAATAAAAAATGGAGCTACGAGCAAAAAGTTACACGCACCTGAAGGGGACCCGAAAATCAGGGTCGAATCGTGTCCGACTCGTGTCGGACACGCGGACCGAATTAGGGTTAGGGTTTACTGTGCTGGCCGAACTCCGGCGGGGGAGGCCGGGCTAAGGCGGAGGGAGAGGGGACCGGCGCTAGGGCGGCGAGGCGCGCGGCGGCGAGGCGGAGGCGTTCGAGGTCGGCCGGAGGCGCGCGGCAGGCGGCGCTGGACTGCTCGAGCTGCTGCTGCTGCTGCTGCGGCGGCGTGCGGCGGAGGGGCGGCGTCCGGAAGAGTTCGACGTCGGCGGGGAGGGGAGCTGGTGGGACGGTGGTGGTCGACGGAGGTGCAGAGGGAGGAGGGTGGTGGTCGTGGGAGCTGTGGGGGATCGAAGGAGGAGGAGGGGTTTTTAAAGGTGGCCGGAGGCGGTTGGGGAGGGCCGAGATGGGCGGAGAGGCGTGGGGGCGTGGCCGGCCAGCGCGGCGCGAGGCGGGCGGAGCGGCGCCGGACGCGGCGGGAAACGCGGCGTCGTGGCGGCCAGGTCAGGGAGAGGGGGCCGGGTCGGATGCGGGTCGGGCGGCGGCGGGCAGACCCGACCCGACCCGACCCGGTGGGGAGCGGGCTGGGTTCGGGTTCGGGCTGGGTCTGTTGGGCCGGGCTGGGCCGGCCCAACGGGCTGGGTTAATGGGTTTAATTAATAATAATAATAATAATAATAATAATAATAATAATAATAATAATAATAATAAAACAATTAATAAATAAATAAATAATATAATTAAATAAATAGTTTTTAGGCCTTTAAAAAATAGGTCCGGGGTGCGATAAATTCCAGAAAAATTGCCCTAAGTCCAGTTTTTCATTTTACATCCAAAAATATTATTTTCATAATATTTTAATACTGTTTAATATCAATTAAAAATTATTGAATAATTAAAACCCTATTTTTAAATTACAGAAAATTCCCAGAAAATTCCAGAAAATTGTGAAAAATCCAGATTTTAAAATTTTGAAAAAAATCAGGGGCTTTACAATCTACCCCCTTAAGAGGATTGCGTCCTCGCAATCAAAGAATAATCGGTCAACAGGACCCAGCCCGAACCCGAACCCAGCCCGCTCCTCACCGGGTCGGGTCGGGTCTGCCCGCCGCCGCCCGACCCGCATCCGACCCGGCCCCCTCCCTGACCTGGCCGCCACGACGCCGCGTTTCCCGCCGCGTCCGGCGCCGCTCCGCCCGCCTCGCGCCGCGCTGGCCGGCCACGCCCCCACGCCTCTCCGCCCATCTCGGCCCTCCCCAACCGCCTCCGGCCACCTTTAAAAACCCCTCCTCCTCCTTCGATCCCCCACAGCTCCCACGACCACCACCCTCCGCCCTCTGCACCTCCGTCGACCACCACCGTCCCACCAGCTCCCCTCCCCGCCGACGTCGAACTCTTCCGGACGCCGCCCCTCCGCCGCACGCCGCCGCAGCAGCAGCAGCAGCAGCTCAAGCAGTCCAGCGCCGCCTGCCGCGCGCCTCCGGCCGACCTCGAACGCCTCCGCCTCGCCGCCGCGCGCCTCGCCGCCCTAGCGCCGGTCCCCTCCTCCTCCGCCTTAGCCCGGCCTCCCCCGCCGGAGTTCGGCCAGCACAGTAATCCCTAACCCTAATTCGGTCCGCGTGTCCGACACGAGTCGGACACGATTCGACCCTGATTTTCGGGTCCCCTTCAGGTGCGTGTAACTTTTTGCTCGTAGCTCCGTTTTCAATTCTGCAAATTGCGTTGCGAAGCCTGTATGACCCTCTCGGTGCTCGAACAAACTGCTCGGGGCATCGCATCCTGTGGAGATCGCACACCGCGATCCAAAAACAGGAAAAACTTGACCCTGTTTCACCCCGGAACTGAGTACGCTCCGCCAAATGGGACGACTTGGTCGTGCGCGGTCTTTACAGATACGTGCGCATCATCGATACGGACGTGCGGGATTTCGCAGAAGCTGATTCGGGTGTGCGTGCACATCGAAATCAACGCGTATCCGCGGACATCGCCCCGTATTCGACTTTTCTGCAATTCGTCCTAACTTTGTGTACACACGTTGGATCGAAACGAAACTTGCACCATCGGACTCGTAACGATACGCTGGTCCTGTGGGTCAAGTTTGGTTCGATTCTGAGAACGTTGACGAAATCGCGTGTCGTGGGCCCCACAGGCCCCGCTCGACGGGCGATTTTGTGATCGGTTCATCGGAATTCAATTCTGAAAGTTCCGTTGGGTTCGTATCATCGTTTTTGACCTGTTGACACTGAGTTTGGTGAATTTGGAGACCGTTGACCCTGACGCATTTTTCGGTGCAAAGCGGGCCCACCGGTGGACCCCGTTTTGGTCGAAACTGCCGTTTTTGCCCTTGTCTCCAAATTGGACCCAAGGACAGGCGTTTCTAGCTTATTGATATTTTTTGGATCTGATGGTGATGTTTGTTTCAGCAACCGGAGTACCGCCTGCAAATCCAACCGAAGTCAGAGCCGCAATCAGAGCCGGAACCACAGGCAAGTGTACCTTGCCAAAACTTGCAGCTTTGCTACCTATCTCCTGGACTTAGTCATACATCAGTGGGCAAGTAAACTTGCCAATCTCAGATATTTCTGGTTATAGTATTTTACTTGATTTCTTGTAGATTTATATGTAACTTGTTTAACTGCTCAACCCAGGACACCTGACACTCTTCATGTGACGGAATTACCTGAGATATACCTGGTGATTCCGTATAGGCTACATTTTTATGTTATTTCCAGTTTACATGCTTAGATTCTAGCCTGACTCATTGCAATAGTTCAAACTTGCGTGACTTGTACCTGATATTTTCTGGAACGGTGACGTGAGATTACATGGGGTGGGAAGAGTATTATCATATCAAAGCTGAATATAATATAATATAAATACTTTTATCTGGCGGTGCCTTAGACTCTGATACAGAGCTTTGGTTCCTTACTGGCTCTTCGAGAAAATACTGCTATGGTTTCTTCAACACTGATCCTGTAGTAGTCAGCCTGAGTATGACTAAAACTCTCACTTGCATATCACTAGCTGGTTTACATATTTACCCTGCTGTTTATTTTATTGCTGCACTGCATATGTTTTGGCTTGTATTTTCTGTACTTTGTTATGTCCCCTAAGGACCTGGAATGGACTATGTCCCCAGGTGTAGCCGCAGAGAACTACCCCGAGGTGTACGGTACAGGAGCACTCCTTGGAGCAGAACCCGGAACCTAGGACGAGATAGTTGCAGAAGACTTCTCCTGAGCACCGGCTTCATATTCACAGTATTTCCATTTCAGTATTTTATTTCCTGTCTTTTTCTTAAAATGTAACAGAATAATTCTCGGATTTGTTTCCCGAGACACTTATTTGATATTGCTTATTTATTTCCATTGCATTATTTCTGGCAATTAATCTGTGTTTATTCTGTGGATGAGATTAGTAATACCTGAGACTTGTACTTAGTACTGCTAGACTACAACTTAAGCATGCCCTGATGGATCCATTAAATTGGGTTGTCCATCAGTGCGTGCTGCTGGCCATTGCTCATGTGCTCAGTCCCTCGACATTTTGGGATTGGGGCGTGACATGGTTTTTGTGGTGGCCCATGCAGGTCCCGTATTTAATATTTTCTGCAGACTCCTCTTGTGCTGCTTTGGTTGGTGCGGATGGGGAAGGCCGCTTCAGTCTGGTCTCTCTCTTGGTGACGCGCTCTATGCGTCGAGCCGCAGCAAGAACGTCTGAGTATGATGTTGGTGCGACGGACCCAATTAGTTTCTGCAGCTCAATGTTTAGTCCGTCGAAGAATTTCTCGGCCTTCTCTTCCTCAGTCGGGATCAGGGTGGGGGCAAAGCGGCTCAGACGGATGAATTCTGCGTTGTATTCTTCCACCGTCATTGAGTCCTGAGTGAGGCGATTGAATTTGTCCCGCAGTTCTGATCGAGCGATGGCAGGAATGTACATATCCTGGAAGAGTCTGGAGAACTCCTCCTAAGTGACTCGGTCTGGTCCGAGCCATGTCTGCTCGGATAGCCACCAGTGATGGGCATTGTCCGTCAACTGCATTCTGACGGCTGTCATCCAGCGTTCTCGTGGAAGTTCGGCTGCTTCAAGTTGATGCCGAATGTTGGTGAGCCACTCATGAACTTCTGTGGGCTCCTCTTTTCCAGAAAAAGTACGGGGCTTCAGTTGGCGGAAGTCAGTGATTGAGCCTGTAGTTGGCCATCGAGCTGGTAGGTTGGCCTGCCCCAGTGCAGTTACGATGCTGTCCCTTAAGAAGTTAGCTTCGCGACGCTAAGCCTCGTGTTGGACTTGTTGCTGAGCTTGCATCATCGCGTAGATCATTTGAAATATTTGCTGCCCGTCGATTGGCTGTCCTGGTGGGAACACGGGCATTGGTGGGATGAACTGCGGCGGATGTGGGATATTATCACGCCGGAATCGGGAGGTAGGTTGACCTGCCTGCTGGTTTTGTTGAGTTGAGGGGACTCCTTCGACTGGTGTCACTTCGTCGTCGTAGGTGACACCTGTAGCTTGTGGCGTTCCGACGGGAGTCTCGTTGCATTCTTGTGGGTCCATTTTTCTGTATCCAAACTAACCAATAAGAGGCGTACAGGAATCAAGGCAAGATGCAAGTTCAAGTTAGTTCGAATACGATACAGATATCAAAAACGATTCAAGCAAGTGGATGAGATCCTAAAATCTATCCTATCTTATTGCAGGCCTGTTCGGTCCCTAAGTTGAAACCGAACAATTTAGTCGTAGACCTGCATGGGCCACCACAAAAACCATGTCACGTCCCAATCCCAAAATATCGAGGGACTGAGCACGTGAGCAATGGCCAGCAGCACGCACTGATGGACAACCCAATTTAATGGATCTATCAGGGCATGCTTAAGTTGTAGTCTAGCAGTACTAAGTACAAGTCTCAGGTATTACTAATCTCATCCACAGAATAAACACAGATTAATTGCCAGAAATAATGCAATGGAAATAAATAAGCAATATCAAATAAGTGTCTCGGGAAACAAATCCGAGAATTATTCTGTTACATTTTAAGAAAAAGACAGGAAATAAAATACTGAAAGGGAAATACTGTGAATATGAAGCCGGTGCTCAGGAGAAGTCTTCTGCAACTATCTCGTCCTCGGTTCCGGGTTCTGCTCCAAGGAGTGCTCCTGTACCGTACACCTCGGGGTAGTTCTCTGCGGCTACACCTGGGGACATAGTCCATTCCAGGTCCTCAGGGGACATAACAAGGTACAGAAAATACAAGCCAAAATATATGCAGTGCAGCAATAAAATAAACAGCAGGGTAAATATGTAAACCAGCTAGTAATATGCAAGTGAGAGTTTTAGTCATACTCAGGCTGATTACTACAGGATCAATGTTGAAGAAACCATAGCAGTATTTTCTCGAAGAGCCAGTAAGGAACCAAAGCTCTGTATCAGATTCTAAGGCACCGCCAGATAAAAGTATTTATATTATATTATATTCAGCCTTGATATGATAATACTCTCCCCACCCCATGTAATCTCACGTCACCGTTCCAGAAAATATCAGGTACAAGTCACGCAAGTTTGAACTATTGCAATGAGTCAGGCTAGAATCTAAGCATGTAAACTGGAAATGACATGAAAATGTAGCCTATACGGAATCACCAGGTATATCTCAGGCAATTCCGTCACATGAAGAGTGTCAGGTGTCCTGGGTTGAGCAGTTAAACAAGTTACATATGAATCTACAAGAAATCAAGTAAAATACTATAACCAGAAATATCTGAGAATTGACAAGTTTACTTGCCCACTGATGTATGACTAAGTCCAGGAGATAGGTAGCAAAGCTGCAAGTTTTGGCAAGGTACACTTGCCTGTGGTTCCGGCTCTGATTGCGGCTCTGACTTCGGTTGGATTTGCAGGCGGTACTCCGGTTGCTGAAACAAACATCACCATCAGATCTAGAAAATATCAATCAGCTAAAAATGCCTATCCCTGGGTCCAATTTGGAGACAAGGGCAAAAACGACAGTTTCGGCCAAAACGGGGTCCACCGGTGGGCCCGCTTTGCACCGAAAAAAGCGTCAGGGTCAACGGTCTCCAAATTCACCAAACTCAGTGTCAACAGGTCAGAAACGCTAATACGAACCCAACGGAACTTTCAGAATTGAATTTCGATGAGCCGATCACAAAATCGTCCGTCGAGCGGGGCCTGTGGGGCCCACGACACGCGATTTCGTCAACGTTCTCAGAATCGAACCAAACTTGACCCACAGGACCAGCGTATCGCTACGAGTCCGATGGCACAAGTTTCGTTTCGATCCGACGTGTGTACACAAAGTTAGGGCAAATTGCAGAAAAATCAGATACGGGGCGATGTCCGCGGATACGCGTTGATTCCGGTGTGCACGCACACCCGAATCAGCTTCTGTGAAATCCCGCACGTCCGTATCGACGACGCACACGTATCTGTAAAGACTGCGCGCGACCAAGTCGTCCCGTTTGGCGGGGCGTACTCAGTTCCGGGGTTAAATAGGGTCTGGTTTTTCCTGTTTTTGGATCACGGTGTGCGATCACCACAGGACGCGATGCCCCGAGCGGTTTGTCCGAGCACCGAGAGGGCCATACAGGCTTCGCAACGCAATTTGCGGAATCAAAAACGGAGCTACGAGCAAAAAGTTATACGCACCTGAAGGGGACCCGAAAATCAGGGTCGAATCGTGTCCGACTCGTGTCGGACACGTGGACCGAATTAGGGTTAGGGTTTACTGTGCTGGCCCAACTCCGGCGGGGGAGGCTGGGCTAAGGCGGAGGGGGAGGGGACCGGCGCTAGGGCGGCGAGGCGCGCGGCGGCGAGGCGGAGGCGTTCGAGGTCGGCCGGAGGCGCGCGGCAGGCGGCGCTGGACTGCTCGAGCTGCTGCTACTGCTGCTGCGGCGGCGTGCGGCGGAGGGGCGCGTCCGGAAGAGTTCGACGTCGGCGGGGAGGGGAGCTGGTGGGACGGTGGTGGTCGACAGAGGTGCAGAGGAAGGAGGGTGGTGGTCGTGGGAGCTGTGGGGGATCGAAGGAGGAGGAGGGGTTTTTAAAGGTGGCCGGAGGCGGTTGGGGAGGGCCGAGATGGGCGGAGAGGCGTGGGGGCGTGGCCGGCCAGCGCGGCGCGAGGCGGGCGGAGCGGCGCCGGACGCGGCGGGAAACGCGGCATCGTGGCGGCCAGGTCAGGGAGAGGGGGCCGGGTCGGATTCGGGTCGGGCGGCGGCGGGCAGACCCGACCCGACCCGGTGGGGAGCGGGCTGGGTTCGGGTTCGGGCTAGGTCTGTTGGGCCGGGCTGGGCCGGCCCAACGGGCTGGGTTAATGGGTTTAATTAATAATAATAATAATAAAATAATAAATAAATAAATAAATAAATAAATAAATAAATAGTTTTTAGGCCTTTAAAAAATAGGTCCGGGGTCCGATAAATTCCAGAAAAATTGTCCTAAGTCCAGTTTTTCATTTTACATCCAAAAATATTATTTTCATAATATTTTAATACTGTTTAATATCAATTAAATATTATTGAATAATTAAAACCCTGTTTTTAAATTACAGAAAATTCCCAGAAAATTCCAGAAAATTGTGAAAAATCCAGATTTTAAAATTTTGAAAAAAATCAGGGGGTTTACATTACTCTTGTTTAGCATACGATAAAAATATATGAACATTCTCTTACTCTTGTTTATTAGCATGGCAGCGGTTTATTCGATAACGGTGTCCATGTAACTAAATATGCAACTTTTCTATTCTTTAACTTAGCATAATAATGGTTCTATCTCTTTTAGATAAGGATACAAGTTCTCTAGTTAAGCAAGCAGGTTCTCATTCTATCAATCTCATGTAATCGTTATCTTATTAAGCAGACAAGTATTGCAAAAACTCAGATTCATTATTAAGGTGTGCAAGAATCAGAGAATAAAGTTTTGCCCACTCACCTAGATCAGTCATCTTCTAGTTCAACAAGGAGCTCTTCAAGAAGATTTCTTTTTTGAGTCAGCAAACCGATATATCTTGTACATAGTGCCAACGCGGAGCGGGGCACTATAGCTTCCCCGCCAAATAGTGCGTGCACCTCTCCATCTTTGTAGACTTGAGTCTTGGAATCACCTTCCTGTTCACTAAGTAGCTCATCCCCTTCTCGCTGATGTGGCTGAGCCTCCTGTGCCACAACTCGGTAGATACATCAGTAGCTGCATTCACCTTATGTCCCCCCGTGTGCTCCCTTCCATATAGTAGAGTTCGGACCTCTTGCTTCCTCTGGCAATCACCATAGAACCCCTGGAAAGCTTCCACTAATCATTCCCAAAGAGATTGAAAAAATCCTCGTCATCCAATCTTCCAACCGATACCAGGTTAAAACGGATACCAGGGACACGAGGGACATCTTTAAGAACAAGAATTGTACTCATCTTTGTCCTCAAATAAACATCTCCAACAACAACAGCTTTTGACACATCTCCATTTTCCATCTTCAATACTCCACAGTCGCCTGTTGTGTAAGTAGCAAATAGAGCCATGTTATGAGATACGTACGTTGAAGCACCTGAGTCCACCAGCCAAGAGTTTTTATCGCAGGCTAGGTTCATGACTACCTCATCACATACAATGATCAGATCGCATCCATGTGCCGAGGCTGCCACTGTATTGTTCTCACTTTGCTTTCCCCTATCACCCTTCTTTTATCTCTTCCAAGCGAAACAGTTTCGCTTGATGTGGCCCTTCTTGCCACAATGATAGCACTTGAAGTTCTTATACCGATGCTTGGACTTTCTCTGCCAATAGTGGTAATTGGAACAGTTTTGGTTTATCATGCGCACCGGCTTCACGTCTATCTCTCCTCCCTGCTTTATCTGTCAACTCCTGACATCCTTCTGAAATTCTAGAACATGGCTCTGATACCACACTGTTAGAAACAAAACATGAAAACCGTTCACCAAACCAGAGAGTACATACGAGAGAATCGAGCAAAATGCACAAACCAAAAAATACCAAATATAAATCGCAGATAAATAAATTTTTACGGGAAAAACCCAGATGAAAAAAACTATTGGACGATCGGAGTCCAACCCTGAAGAACCTCCACTAATGGAATAAAGAGATTACACCCTCTACAAGCTCTTCACTGATCTAACACGGACCACCGTAACTCTTTAGAACAGAAAATAGATTACAACCACGAACAAAAAAGACAATGAAAAATATCACAAATTGATCTCCTTCTCTGAAATAGCCCACAATCCTTCTTTCTCCTCTCCAAAGTTGTAATGGCACTCTTACCACCTTTTTTTTTTCTCTCTCAGTTTTTTGTTTATTGCATGAGACTTTATATAAACTCTTGTATGAATTAGGATTTTCATATAAAAATATATATATGAAAGCCAAAAATATTTATGGAAATCCAATTACATTCAATCTTATATTTAATGGAAATTAAATCATAAATTGACTTTTCATAAATTGGAAATTCAATTATATGGAAAGTTAATAAATGAAAGATCCAATCATAAATATATAATTAAAGTCAAAGATGGAAATCTAATATAATATTGGCTTACCATAAATGTTCCAATACACAGTGTTCGATGCACTTTTTGAGATTTTTCGACATACGGATGATGCTCGTCGCACTACGGGATATTCTCTACATAGGTTGGGAACCCCACCCACTCCAACAGGTTGGTGCTACCTCCATCTATGGTTGGTGCTTTCTCAGAAGTCTCTATCGTCTCTGAGGCTTGATACTATAACATCATATAGTTCCAATCCAGGCACCATATTCCTACGCTACGAAGTATTATACTCGTGTAAAATTAGCAGAGATTCCATGATTCAACCAATTCGAACGAGATTTACTTAAGATATTTGGGTTTTGTGAATGGTGACATGTTATCTTGCACTATTGCACGTGCATAAAAAATATTATAAAAAATTAAATATTAATTTATTATAAAAATGCCATTCTTAAGAATTGAAATCAAGCAATCAAGAAAAAAATACTTCCCACCTTAACCACTTGATTTAGAGTTATTTAGTTATAAACATATCATATTAGATAGTTAAATGATTGATTAATTTTTTTTAGATAATTAATAGAGTATTTAGGTAGTTATTTACTTATCTTTTTTTTAAATAATACACACACACACACACACACACACACACGACTTAGACGGCTTATTTTTGAGCCGTTTCAAAGCTGCATTATAATAGTAGAAATAGAGATAAGAAAATACAGGAATTATGCTTTTATATTGTTTGTTATGCTTCATCGTAAATAAAAGAGAATTGCTTTAGAAACTAAAATTTATATTCTTGGTGTTCTAGTTCAGTGCAATCCAATTGAACACTTGCATAAAAAAGAAAGTTGTTCCAATTGATTATATAAACAAATCAAATATTGCTTGGAGAAGTCTCAAATTCTGGAGGGCTTAAATTTAAACCATCTTTCTTAATTCCCTAATACGTTCTATTTATACTTTTGGTACTAGCACCCGGAAGCAAAATATGACAAGATCAAAGACTGGGAAGTTAATGCCCACAACAGGTAAAATGTTGGTGTTGGATGGAATTTCTGACCCATATAACACATCGGAGTGCGACGAGCGTCACCCGTATATCGGACAAGCTCGAAAAGTCAAAGATGATAAAAGTAGCTCAGTTTGAACGCGTATCAGTGCATATTGGAAAAGCATTATCAGAGTCTGTCACTCCTCGTTTTCGAAATACGTATTTTGGGATATATTTATTTCTTGCTTGTATTTATTCCTGCTTAGAGTATTTCTTGCTCACATGATCATTAGGTTACATGTATGGAGACTAGACCCATTCTTTGGTTTAGCATGGTTTATGGTTTATTTATGGATTGGTTTATTCATAAATTTGAACCCGTGGTCTAAACCTCAAACCCTAGCTATATAAGCTAACTTGTTTCTCTCTTTTCCCTCATTCTCCATTTCTCCTATTTCTTTTATTTCTAGGCAAGTACACCTTGCACTACATGGAGAAACATTTTAATTTTTGTTTCTTATTCTTTCTTTGTTTTATTAGTCTATTATGTGCTTATGATGATTCAGACTGCTTTTAATACTTGGAGTTCTCAGTTTTGATGGATAGAATTACTTAGATATACTTTTCTAACTTAGGATTTTATGGATTTCTTGAGTTTTTGGTAGTTTTTATCTACTAAAATATAGTATTTTCAAAAAATAATTTTTTGGAAGGATGGAGCACTTTATTTCGAACATTTTGGCTTTTGGTTCACTCAATTCGGAGTTAAAATATAGTTTTTATGAAGGAAACAATTTCAGATTTTGGAGCTTTTTTGCCATAGCCGAACCTGTTGTTGGAGAAGACGAAGTCTTCATGCGGCCAGCGAGCTATGCAGCCGAGAGTGCTATACGGCCCGAGAGGGTTATGCGGCTAGAGCTCTTGCCGCATATTGACCACCATGAGTCCATCTTGTTGGACGCATGACTACCATCGCACAAGTGTCCTTGATCACTTGTGTTCACTCACTGAATGAATAAGAATTTCACTAAGTCCAAAATACTCCATGCGGCATCAAACCCCATGCGACACCGACACTTATGCGGTAAGCAGAGTATGCAGCCACCATCCTTGGACGCACGACTCTGGAATCGTGGTACATCTTTTTATGGTTTTATCTTTTCTTTCTGACGCACTTTGTCACATCATACTTATGTCACATCACACTTTACGTTATATCACTGAAACTTTATTTATTTTTTGTCGCTTTATTACTTATCTCGAGGAGTAGACCTAGCCCTGACTCCATGCGGCACGACTCCATACGGCATGACTCCATGCGGTCCGACTTCTCATGCAGCCTTGATCCTTCTACATTCTTGCAACCCCTTGCACACGTTTTATTGGACTAGTTTTGGTTGAATGTTCATTTGGACTTTATGAGTTGTATGTGTGACTTTGATGACCACGAAAGTATTAGACCCATCTATGCGTCATGACCCGACCACTTGTATTTGTGCTGATATACTTACTACGTGCTAAGTGTTCCTACGCGATTATATTACATGTTTATACTGTGGTATACCTTTGTGCTATGTGATATATTTTATGAATCAATCTCCAGCATGGACATAAGGGTTAGTCAATGGCCAAGCATGGCTAGGATCTGTTGATTGTTGTGCATCACGCTGGGGTGAATCCAAATTGAACTATCAAGTGATAAAGTGGATTCATATCTAGTGTGGTTGTACTATGGTACGTCATATAAGGGGAATACCATGTGACTACGCCATGAGATTTTAGTTAACATTAGGGTAACTAGGCAACTAAACTTGTAGAGCATTGGGAGATAATAAAATCTTGAGATTGTGCCTAACTAGCAACCTCCAGTCATCTGAATTGGGGTGTACAGGCTAGTCACCATGTATATTATTTAAATTTTTATTAGTGGATGGCAATATCCAACTATTATATGATACTATGTGTTCTATACGATTTTAGCACGGTGGCCTTACGAGGGACCGATGCATACTACTATGTGCTATGCGACAAATTATGTCTCGGCTAATCCTGCTAGTACCTGGTTCAATCTGAGAATTCCTATATGCATAATATCTCTGGGATAACCCAGACCACATCTAGTAAGCCATACAAGTGTTGGCCGATTATATAGTTAAGCGTGTTTGTGTATTGTATCTGCTGTCAGATAGTCTAGGGACATGGACTATCATGGTGCGATGGTTTAACCCTTGTCCTTGTTTGGTTGTAGGGTAAGATTATTGTGTCACGATAGGCTATGAACCAAAACTACTAGACAGAACTATATATATGTATCTATTTCATAACCTAATTTTATTTCTGTATTCGTGCTTCTTTTGTGGTACTTGCTATTTTGGGTCTAACCCCACTGATTTTGCATGGCCAGGTTTAGAGCCAGCACCCGAGGATCAAGCGTACTTCCTCCTGAATAATGACGCGCACCAGGTGAATGGCCATTGAGAAAAATAAGTGGGTCTCTTCTTCCCTGCTCGTTATTTTATATTTTACTTATTTTGGGCGTTAAGCCACCTGCACTTGTTAGCCATGAATCTGGATATTTAGTTTCCTACATTATTATAATTAATCAGACTGCAGTTGATCCTGGTCATATACTCTTGTTACTCTGCCAGCCTTCTCACTTTTGCACAACTAGTTTCTTGAATATTATGGTAGGACATTTGTGATGCCTTACTTTCTTGTCATATATATTCTATATTTACTGTTCTTATTTGACTGATTGAGATAATAGATGTTCTATGTAACCTTAAGTGACTTGCTTGTAGTATGCACCCCCTAGTCAAGTTATAGCTGTGACCGCCGTACGATGTTCTATAACTTGTACGAGGGAGCTAGCCATATCCGTCTCTGTATTCCGGTACTGGGTCGTGACAAGGTTTTAGTGGTGGCCCATGCAGGTCCGTGTTTTCAGACTTATAGGGTGTTATGATCATAGGAGTTTCAATAAAAATTTGTCCCCCTTGATATTTTGCTTCATTTTTCTCGATACCATCGCTTGAACTGTTAAAATGCTTGCCTACTTGATCCTTCCCATCCTGTTCTGGATGGTTCTTATTATTTTCTTTAGGGATTCTTCAGTTGCTGGAGAAGCATGCATGGCAGGATAGGGTTCCCCTGGGCAACAACGAGAGGTGACACTTGATCAGAGTGAAATTTGAATAGAGCCAAAAATTGAACAAACTGGCACAGTGAAACCAGAAGTGGGACATATCGAGCAACCAGCCCCTGAAATACCCATAATCCCAGCAGTACCAGCAGTACCAGTGGTACTTGACACCCCGACATTGTTGGAGATCCTCCGGAGAATGATGGCGATGCAGCAACACCAGATGGCGGTGAAATATCATCATTAGTTTCAATAACAAGAATATAATGTCTTGTTGAGTCAGGGTTTGCAGACGACCCTGGAAAGAGGAGGAAGGACTGATTTGGAGGCATCGGTTAGATTTTGTCGACTTAATCCAAGGTACTTCGGTGGCACGGAGGACACCATCACATAAGATGCCTGGTTAGAGGATATTGAGGTTATTATGGCAGCAGCAAGGGTTTCGGTTGATGAACAACTTGACCAAGTTTGATTGCAGTATAAAGACCTTGCCCGTGACTGATGGATGTCAGTAGAGGTTGGCTTGAGGCATCCCATCTCTTAGAATATTTTCAGGGCTCAATTTAAGGCTAAATATTTTGGAGTCATAGCACAGTATGAGCTCCAACAGAGATTTATCGGTCTCAAACAGGCTGGTAGAACAATGGATGGATATGCAGCCGAGTTTTGTAGGCTGAGTAGATTCACCCCAACTATGGTGGCTACGGAGTCGGATAGAGCAATGAGATTCCAGTAAGGACTTCATATAGAGATTTTATAACTAGTAGAGGGGCACAACTACCAGACTTATGAAGACTTACTGATAGCAGTTCGGAGGCATGAGCTTACCATGCAAAGGTTATCGACGAGGAAAGAAACCCAAAAGAGGTCTCATGCTTAGAGTGAAGGAGGAGGTGGAGGAGTACCTCGGAAATCAGTACCATTACCTGGTGTTCGCATCCATGATTCAGTGCCAAAGAGGGCAACAGTTTCGATGGTGACAGTACCGGCTCGGCAGCATCTGAGATAACAACAACAGCAACAGCTCCAGGGAGCACCGATAGGTTGCACTTACTGTGGCAAGGGAGGCCATACTAGAGATGTATGTAGAAAAGCCAATGGGTTATGTATGAGGTATGGCAGTCCAGATCACCGGATTGTCAATTGCCAGATAAAGTAGAGGCCAGAAGGGCCAATCCAATAGTTACCAGCACTGCCAACACCAGGGGCAGTCCAGCAGAGAGGGCCATCAATAGCAGTAAGACCATTAGCTCAGCGTCCGTTACTGACATAAGGTAAGATATACCAGCAGCAGCAGAACCAGAAGAGGCCACAACAGCGTCACCAAGGGAGACAACATCGAAGAGCACACTAGGGCCAAAGGCAGGCATTCAGCTTGTCTTTGGATGAGGCTTTAGCATCGAGCGACGTGGTGACAGGTAACATTTCTCTCGTATCATTTTCTGCTGTAGCATTGTTTGATTCAGGCGCATCTCATTTATTTATATCTGTACGGTTCGTGACACATATTGGATTAGAGTTTGAGGCATTGTCAGAGAGGTTGAATATACTCACTGGTAATGGGCTCGTAGGAGTTAGTAGAATATGTATAGAGTTTTTGATCGTAGTGTGCGGGCATTCACTACCAGCATGGTTGATCGAGTTCCCTCTGGGTAACTTTGATGTTATCTTAGTCATGGACTGGCTGAGAGACAGTCATGATATGATAGATTGCCATAAGGTATTATTTAGTATCCCGAGCACAGAAGGTTTCACCTTCGACAGATTTATGGAAGACCAACATGAAGAGAGGATCGCAGCGACAATGTCAGTAGAAGAATAACTTCTTATGATAGTTAAGGAGTTCTTAGACGTCTTCCCGGAAAAACCACTAGGGTTACCCCCAGTAAGAGATGTTGAGTTTTGTATATAATTGATCCTTGGGGCAGGGACAATATCTTGTAAAGTTTACCAAATGGCACAATCAGAGCTAGACATACTATACCAATATATAGAGGAACTGAAGTCAAAGAAGTTTATTTGAGCCAGTGGATCACCTTGTGAAGCGCCAATGGTTCTAGTAAAAATGTCATCACGGTTATGTATCGACTACAGACAGTTGAACGCTGTAACAGTGAAGAACAAGTATCCATTACCAAGGATCGATAATTTGTTTGATCAGCTGAGTAAAGCCAAGATTTTCTCCAAGATCAATCTTCGATCAGGGTATCATCAAGTAAGTGTTCGGGAGCAAGACATACCCAAGACAGTGTTTAGGTCATGATATGTGCATTATGAATTCTTAGTTATGCCATTCGGACTGACTAATTCTCCAGCGATATTTATGGATTTGATGAACCATATTTTTATGCCATACCTAGATCAGTTCATGGTGGTTTTCATAGACGACATTCTTGTTTATTCCAGTAGCGAAGAGAAGCATGAGGGGCATCTTCGGAAGGTCTTACAGTTCTAAGAGAACATCAGTTATACGCAAAGCTCAATAAGTGTGAGTTTTGGTTGGATCATGTGTCATTCTTAGGTCATATCATCTCTGGAGCAGGAGTCGCAGTTAGATCCGAAGAAGGTTGAAGCCGTAGATAGTTGGCCAGTACCTAAGACAGTAGCTGAAGTAAGTAGTTTCCTGGAATTTACAAGATACTACAGAAGCTTCGTAGCAGACTTTGCAAGAATTTCAGTACCGCTAAATTGATTAACGCACAAGAAGGCTAAGTTCGACTAGTCAGTGGAGTGCCAGACATTATTTGAAGAATTGAAGAAAATATTGATTTTAGCTCTACTTCTCATGCTTCCAGTAGGTTCGGGAGGATTTACAGTGTATTACGATACGTCAGGAAAAGGACTTGGGTGTGTATTGATGCAACATAGAAGAGTGATAGCTTATGCATCATGGTAGCTTTAAGATCACGAGAAAAATTATTCGACTCATGATTTGGAGTTGGCAACGGTACTATTTGCACTTAAGCTATGGAGGCATTACTTGTATGGTGATCAGGTAAAAATATTTATATATCACAAGAGCTTAAAATATATATTCATCCAGAAGGACTTGAACATGAGGCAGAGAAGGTGGCTAGAATTAATAAAGGACTATGATGTGAAACTTCAGTACCATCCAGGAAAGGCAAATATGGTAGCGGATGCTCTTAGCAGGAGAGGTAGTACATTTATGTTGACATCGTATCGGCGTATCTTAGAAGATTTTCAAGATTTAGGGATTGAGATAGTACTTCCACAGGAAATAAGAGTATTGGCTACTTTACAGGTATAATCTACCATTGCAGAGAGGATTAAGGCAGCTCAGGCAGAGGATCTGAAAGTTCAGAAGCTTCAGGCGGAGTATGAATCTGGTCTCAGGAAAGAGTTAACTATTCATGAAGATGAAACTCTTAGGTTCAGAAACTGTCTCTGTGTACCAAGTAGAGATATCTGGCAAGAAGTAATGACCGAGGCTCATAGTCCCCGATATTCTATTCATCCAGGAGGTACCAAGATGTATCAAGATATCAAACAATATTTCTGGTGGAATAAGATGAAGAGGGAGATAGCATGATTCATTTCTTGGTGTTTGGTATGTCAACAAGCGAAGGCCGACTAGCAGAGACCAGCAGGATTATTACAGCCGCTTCCTATTCTAGAGTGGAAATAGAAATATATCATAATGGACTTTGTGACTGGTTTACCTAGATCCCCATCTGGTCATGATGCAGTTTGGCTAATAGTAGATCGTCTCACAAAAGTAGCTAACTTTCTTCCCTTTCGAGTAGGGCAATCCACAGACCAGTTAGCGGAGATGTACATGCAACAGATAGTAAGACAACATGGCATCCCAGTGAGTATCGTATCAGATCGAGACACTCGATTTTTAAATTTTTGGAAGAGTTTGCACTAGAGTTTGTGCACTAAGTTAAGATTTAGTACCACTTACCACCCTCAGACAAACGGGCAATCCGAGAGAACCATCCATATATTAGAGGATATGTTACGAGCTTGTACTTTAGACTTTGGTGGGTCTTGGGAAGATCACCTATATCTCATCGAGTTCTCGTACAATAACAGTTATCAGGCCAGCATTCAGATGTCACCCTTCAAAGTGTTGTATGGAAGAAAGTGTAGGTCACCATTGGCATGGGATGACATTGGCGAGCGGAAGATGTTAGGCCCTGAAATAATCACGCAGACAGTAAAAGTTGTCAAGCAAATTAGAGAGCGACTTCGAGTTGCGCAAGATAGGTATCGGCATTGGGCAGATCAGCATCGTAGGCTATTAGAATTTTGTGTCGGCGACCACATATTCTTGTAAATTTCTCTAACTCGTGGAGTCATTAGATTCGGGATTCGCAGGAAGCTTAGTTTGTGATACGTCGGTCCGTTCGATATTCTTGAGCGGGTAGGCAATGTTGCTTATCATCTTGCCTTTTTGCCTTTGCTACGTGAGGTGTACGATATATTTTTTGTATCTCAGTTACGTAGGTATGTCCCAAATCTGAGTCATATCCTCGACCATTTTGAGCTAGTCATTGGTATCGACTTGTCTTATGAGGAACAATCCGTATCTATTTTGGACCGAAGGAAGAAGGTGCTCAAGAATTGGACTATTCATCTTGTTCGAGTTGCTTGGGGTCATCACCCTTTGGAAGAGTCGACATGGGAGCACGAGGATGATATTTGGTCTTAGTATCCGCACATATTCGACTTGGAAGGTATATTCATTCTTATGCCTTCATATCTCGAATCTCGAGATTCGTTTATCTATGCTATGTGACACTGTTTTTTTATATGCTTGAATTTGATTGCATGATCTTGTAGTTAGCGTAGTGCTTGTTCTGATTTCTCTAATTAGCCTTAGGTTTGAATTTCGAGGATGCAATTTTTTTAGGTGGGTAGAGATGTCACTCCCCATTCCCAAAATGCGTAATTTAGGATATATTTATTTTTTACTTGTATTTATTCCTGCTTAGATTATTTCTTGCTCACATGATCATTAGGTTGCATGCATGGAGACTAGACCCATTCTTTAGTTTAGCATGTTTATGGTTTATTTGTGGGTTGATTTATTCATGAATTTGAACACATGGTCTAAACCTCAAACCCTAGATATATAAGCTAACTTGTTTCTCTCTCTCCCCTTATTCTTTATTTTCCCTCTTTTTTTTATTTCTAGGCAAGTACACCTTACATTACATGGAGAAACCTTTTGATTTTTGTTTCTTGTTCCTTCCTTGCATTTTATTAGTCTATTTTATGCTTATGATGATTTTGATCGCTTTTAATACTTGGATTTCTCGGTTTTGATAGATATATTTGCTTAGATCTACTTTTCTAACTTAGGATTTTATGGGTTCCTTGAATTTTTGGTGGTTTTGATAAACATGGTATTTTTGAAAAATAGTTTTGTGAAGGATGGAGCACTTTATTTTGAACGTTTTGGCTTTTGGTTCACTCAATTCGGGGTTAAAATATAATTTTTATAAAGAAAATAATTTCAGATTTTGGAACTTTTTCTCCATGGCCGAACCTGTTGTTAGAGAAGACGAAGTCTTCATGCGGCCAGCAAGCTATGCGGTCGAGAGTGCTATATGGTCCGAGAGGGTTATGCGGCCAGAGATCTTGCTGCATATTGACCAGTATGAGTCCATCTTATTGGACGCATGACTGCTGTCACGTCCCAATCTCCCGCAAGCTCAATAGTCCCTGCTGAACGTAAAATCACCACGTTACAGCTCTCCCGCGGGACAATCTTTCTCATCGGTACGTGATGTCGTACGAGCCTGGAGTTGCGCTCGTACAAGGCGATATTGTTAAACACAAAGTTATCATCGAAACAACCAAGTTACAGCGGAAGCCGATTTGTGTACCAAGCACACATCAGAGTAAAACGCAGCGAAGCTCACGATAGGGTCCAAATGAAATGCCCCGAGGCAATGCCACAAAGGCGATGCCACGAAGACGATGAAATACTCTTGCTCTTTTCTTTAGCCCACAAAGGTACTTACAGTTCATACATTATGCCTCATATATCCAAGCAGCGCCGCTACGCCTGCGTACCTAAAAAATTGCCCACAAACGTGGGTCAGTACACAACCGTACTGGTGAGCGGGGTAACCCACTCGCCTAAGCCGACACTAAGTAAAAATAGTGAATGCACACAGTTATATGGTGATCTTTCTAGTTGAGTCCTAGATTTGTTTCATGGCATATGGATGACATGTTAAGGAAAGCTGTAAAGCAGTTTAAGCATGCACGCATTCAACTCAAACCAAACGACAAGCATTTATATATCCAGCCCGAAGGTAACTAGCGTGCAACCCGTCTTACTCAATGCCATCGCTTGCACGATAACATATCGAACCATTCCCAAGCCTCAAATATCCATCCTCAACCAAAGTTTATATCCCAATATCGAGTGCACACTCTTGTCGAGGCAAGGTGGCCGTGCCTACACGAAAGCCAAACCAACAAAAGAAAAGCAAGCCAACTCTTATCTATATGAAGTCACTGACAAAGCCATAAAGGACATATTCCAAGCATTAACGGTGCGCCCTATCAGCCCGGATAGCAAGCCCTGCTGGAGGTCCTGCAATGCATCGTGACTAGCACGAATCAATATTTTCCTCCGGATGTAGCGCCCCGTTCCTCCTATTCGGGGAGCGCGGCTAAGAAACACAAACGGTATTGTTCGATCGGGATAGATTGAATTAAGAACTCGTCCTCGTTATGGATTTGTTTCTTTGGAATCGATTCCCATATTCAGTGGACTGCGCCCCAAGGATCGGCTTAGCGGCAGAGTCAGGAGGGACCTCTCCGCTGCTATCTTTTATTGCCTCGGTTTTCGATGTCGCTTGTTGCTTTCGTGCTTTGAGTTGGTTTTGGGATTTGCTTGTTTTCCTTGAACGGTTCGATAGTTTTCATTGCTTTCGTTCATTGACTTGCACTTCTATTTCGAGATTGGAAAGAGAGGAAGAAGTATTAATCGAGCTGTTCGTGTGCAGGTGAACGAGCAGTAGGCGGCTTGCGAGCGGGGTCGTGAAGCGCCTCTTTCCTTCTTTTTTCCAAATTCTAAGTGAGTGGCTACCAACCCGATTAGCTAACCTTGCTTTCAAGCTTCACTTCTTCGCCCCGATCAAACGATACCAAGTAATAATAAAAGAGATCAAGATAAAAGGGAATAGACTTGAAATATTGCTTGTCAACTATACTTATGAACGGTTATCATCCTGTATGCTAGTTCGTTTATAACTGTTCTATGAATCGTGCTAAGTATGGAAATATATGCTTGTTATGAAACAAACTGTTAGTAAGACTATGCAAAACATTTCTGCTATGGAGCTTGCTCCTATTCGTTCGAAATTCGTTTGTAAATTCGTGTAAAATAATTCGAACTAAATGTGCTTGATCACGGATAACTTGTGCACAAGGTATTTTGGCTTTCGCGGACGGCCGCCAGGGCACTGGGGCCGATCCGATCCGGGCGGAAGAGTTCGTATAGTCGTTTGTCATGGACGGGATGCTATGTAGCGGGGCTCGCCACCTGCGTTGCATAACATTCTTGTCCCGAGACTATAAACCGTCCCTTTGTGGCATCAAGCCAGTGATCCCTGTGTATATTTAAACCTGTTGCATACTAACTTGTGTCTTCATTTCAGGGAAGGCATGGTAAGTATTGTGCAGGTAATTCAGACGGTCAGGTAAAATCCACCTAACGGTGGCACGTTCATTTCAGTAAATTCTATATGCTGCTTACTTGTAAATGAACTAAGGCAAGATAGAAACCCACAAAATATGCATGCTTCACTAAACAACGTGTTGATTGGTATAGTTCGGCTAGCTCGCCTTCACCAGCATGTTTCGATATGCTGACCCTCGTTGAAACAGGTTCTCCGCACCAAGGCGAACCGAGCGAGGAGCCGAAGTCGTCTTCCCGATCCAGTCCAGTTGTTGGCGCATCTTCACCGCGCCCTCGAAGCATTTTGAAGCCAGAAGCTGCAACTCTTCATACACAAATGCAGCTCCGTGGCAAAGCCGTCCTCCAGCCTGGAGGTCTTTATCATTTTGAGTTTATAAAGGGATGTAATGTACAGGACTGCTATCTCATTTTGAGTCATCTCTTTTCTAAGCCGTTCGGCATATTAGCTAACTCGTTCAAGAGTTTGTAATAGATGTTCATTATCAATAAAGAAAACTTTTCCATGTTTCAAATCTGTGTTTCAATTTATCTGTGTACTCTGAATATGTGCTTGCTATGCAAATCATTAAAGCCTTGTGCGGGCGCAACCCCAGGCCCGCACGGCGGTCACGATTCGGGGGACGCCTCAATTGATTCTACGGAATTGGGTCGTGACATAGTGGTATCAGAGCACAGATTCAAAGTTCCTTAGACTTCATGCTGGAAAAGTTCCTTTAACGATCAAATTCCTGTGCGAACTCTTGAACTCGCTAGGCCAAAAATGAGATACGTTCATGCAATAAGTCCATAATACATTATAATTCTAATATAATTTACCTTCTTTTGAAGGAATGGTACCAGCGCAATCTGCAGCGCAACCACCGAACGAAACACAGGAAAGTAGTTCGGGCACTTCGGGAAGCTCTCGGAGCCAACGAGGCATGTCTCAAGTCGACCCGCTTGAGCGGGTAATGCAAATGTTAGAATCGCAACGACAAAGAGATGATGCTCGCCAAGCCAAGTTCGAGAGCAATCTAGAGACCCGATTCTCAGTCCAACAAAAGAAGGTAGATGCCCTGCAACAGATCGTTCAGACTTTGGCTGCCAACCATTCCGTCGCAACAGCAACGACTCCGGTGGAACAGCCCGTGCTTGAAGTGGAGACGCCTCAAATCCCAAGGCCGAGGGACGTGACTGCCTTCAACTTGGGCCATTTCAAGAAAGTCTGCAACACCCCATTCAACGGGACTGAGGACCCAGTGGTAGCTCTAGATTGGCTAGCAGTACTAGAAGATCACTTCGCTCTGCTAGAAGTCCCCGAAGAGAAATGCGTCTCCTGCGCGCAACTACAGCTCTGCCTCAATGCACACGATTGGTGGAACGTGCATCGACGATCTCTCCAATTTGATCACGGAGAGGAGGCGATCTCGTGGACGACCTTTCGTGCCGCGTTCGAAGAGGAGTTTATACCGCCTCCAGTACAAAGTCAAATGGAAAATGATTTCGTGCAACTGAGGCAGGGCAGTATGACTGTGAAGCAGTACTCCGCCGAATTCAACCGACTCTCCAAATTCGCTAGGGCCTATTTACCTGATGCAGCGAGTCGAGCAAGAAGGTTTGAAGGTGGATTACGCCCTGCCATCCATTCGCACGTGGTCAATACTCAGTACGGGACAATGCGTGAAGTCATGAATCACGCCCTATCTCTGGAACCGCAGTATCCTCACGTTTCCACCGGCGCTGTGCATACCTACAATCACAAACGCCAAGGCAACGATAGAGGAAACAATGCTGCAAAGCGACAAAACAACGGTGGTCGAAACAAGACAAATTGTAAACCCCCTCGACCAGATTCCAGTATTTTAGGAATATTTTTTTTCATAATTTAGGATTTGTTGCAATATTTTAATTTATTTTGCTTACATATCCTATTGACTTGTGCACCTGTCCATTACCTAATTATTTGGAGCTTTACCTTGACTATTATCCCCGAACGAAGTTCACATACCTCTCCTAGACATGCCAGTCTACTATCCTGCACTTTGTGCAACTCCCAGATACTCAGTTTTGAGCCTCGTATGAGACGCACAAATCTCGTTACAAAAGCCCGTATTTATTTCCTATTTTATTTCCTGCTCTTTACCCATCTCTGTACCCCTAGAGATTTAAGGTCCAACATGCACCCGTTTTGTCCAGACAAAAATACGTTATTTTTCTACACTGAGTATACTACATTTAGTGTATTGACACCGTAGAAAAATTATGACCCTAACTGCCTCTAAATAATTAGAGAACACCGTACAATCTTATTTATAAATTAATTAATACGATGGCCCGTATCACCCTAGAAAACCAGGCCCAGTCCCTGCCCAGACTCACCCCCACCCCCTCGGGACCCTCGCACAGCTTTTCCCTTCAATTCAGTGAATTTTAGAATTTTCGGGAATCGGGAGTTTTTCCAGATAATTTCGTAATTGCACAATTTCCCAAAATAGGACCTTTGCGCAATTTATGAAATTACAGCGACTTATCTGCAAATTATCGTGCGAGGTGTCACCCCCTGATTGGCGGGTGAACCTGCACCGTCCATTTGGAGGCGGGACCCACCCGAAAAGATCCAAAAAATATCCCAAAATATCTTGTAAAATATCTCTAGATATTTTACTTTTTATATTAATATATTTTCTATAAAAGAAAGTAAAAGAAAATAAAATTAAAAACCTAACTCTACCCCCCCCCTTCAGCCGACTCCCCCCCCGGCCGGAGCGGCGAGCCCCCCCCCTGCCGGAGCCGCTCCGCCGACCCCTCCACCACGGCGAGCCACCCCCTCCCTCCCCCGCTGGCCCACCCTTCCTCCTTCTCCTCACCTCTTCCTCCTCCCGATCTCCTCTCCCAGCCGCAGCTACCCCCGGCCGCCGGCGGCAAGCCCCGCCCGCCGGAGCCCCCCCACCGCTTCCCCGAGCTCCCTCTCTCCTCTTCTCCTCTCCCCGCCGGCGTCGACCCCCCTGACCCGCTCCTCCTCCCCCTCACCGTGGTACCCCCCCGACGATGTCAGCAACCACCGCCACCTCTATCACAGCGAGCCACCACCGCCGCCAACATCAACGTCACCTTCTCCTACCACTCCGTCGACCCCTCCCCACGGAGACGCCGCAGCCCCAAGCTTCACCCCTCCTCTCCTTCTCCTCCCCTCTCCTCCTCCCTGAGCTCGCCTCGCCGGACCCCGAGGCCAGCGGCGTCCTCCTCCCGAGCAGCCACTCCCCGGCCGCCCCGAGCACAGTCACCCTCCGACGAGTCTCCAGCAAGCTCTAGACACAGTTCGTGTCGGACACAGTGGACACAAGGACACGGCTTGTGTCAACGACTCACGGACACGTCTCGGACACGTGAAAATCAGATTCACGGGGCCCTGTTCAGGTAACCCATTCTATCTTCTCGTAGTTCCATTTTTAATTCCGTCAGTTGTGACACATAGGCTATGTGACCCTCTCGGTGCCCGTGCAACCCGCTCGGTGCATCGCGTCCTGTGGCGATCGCGGCACGCGATCCAAAAACAGGAAAAACAACGACCCGATTTACCCCGGAATTGGGTACGCCCCGCCAAACGGGACGACTTGGTCGCACGCGGTCTTTACCAAAACGTGCGCGACGTTGATACGGACGTGTAGGAGTTCGGAGAAGTTGATTTGGATGTGCGTGCACACCAGAATCAACACGCATCCGCCGACACCGTCCCGTATCCGTCAGTTCTGGAACACGCTGCAACTTTGTGTACACACGTCGGATCGAGACGAAACTTGCGCCATCGGACTCGTAGCAATACGCTGGTCCTGTGAGCCAAGTTTGGTTCGATTCTGAGAACGTTGACAAAATCCCGTATCGTGGGCCCCACAGGCTCCACTTGACGGGCGATTTTGTGACCGGCTCATCGAAATCCGATTCTGGAAGTTCCGTTGGATTCGTATCGACGTTCTGGACTTGTGGACACTAAGTTTGGCGAATTTGGAGACCTTTGATCCTGACACGTTTTTCGGTGCAAAGTGGGCCCACACGTGGACCCCGCTTTGACCGGAAACTGTCATTTTTGCCCCTGTGTCCAAATTGGACTTAAGGACAGGCGTTTCTAGCTATTTGATATTTTCTGAGACTGTTAGTGATGTTTATTTCAGTATCCGGAGACATTTATTCTGAGGCCATAGTTCTGACACTTGGTATTTGACATCTGGACATTATATTTGCAGCTCTTCCGCCAGGCAAGTATATCTTGCCTTATTGTACTGTTTATATTCAGTTCTTGCTAGTTACATGTTTATTTATTTTTATATAAATGTGCGCGTCCGAGAACACTCGGGTGCAGTCAACGAAGGCGTTGACGTTAGGATTGTATCTGACCTAGTGTCTAGTAAACCCACCTAAAGTTGTGAAGTTATTGATATGACTTCCAGGCCTTGACACGTATCATTACACGTCACAGAGTGAGTTCATGTAGGGACACGTGTCTCATATTCGACTGGCCATCGGTGTGAGCAACATGTGTAACGGTATTTAGCTTAGTTTATTTCTATGGAGACTTGCATCATTATACGAGATGTCCACGTCGTTTTCACGACTTGTATATCCTTGGGTGGGGAAGATATCTAGTAGACGTATGGGACACACCCTTCTTGAGTCTTTTATCCTTCGTACCATGCTCCTCGGAGATGGTCGATTGCAGAGCTACCCGTGTGTCCGGGGGCATATGACACATATACTAGCCAGTCATGACGATTGGTGAATTACGTCAGCATATGTCAAGCCTACACATTCCCATGCGTACTACAAGGTCTTTAAATTGCATTCACTTAGATGGTTAGCACATCCCCATTTATTTATTCAGTATTTACATACATGGCATGTTATTTTTCTGTATCTTGTTATGTCCCTCTGAGGACCTGGTCCCCTGCCAGGTGTATATGTTCTTGAGTATTCGCAGGAGCACAGATTCGGACATGTTACGTATATTTCGAGGAGATCTTTGAGCCTCGTGATTTTCAGATGTTGTTCTTATATGGTGTGTATCTGGTTCCTTTTTATATTCTATTTTGGCAGTAGTTTTATTTCCATCCGACTGTCTTTCTCTAGTTACTTTATATTGTTATCTAGTTACATGGTTATTGATTATTCATGATTATTTGACTCTGTGGATGAGATTTAGATATTACCCTGTGACTTGTAATTAATTTTACCACTTATGAATTATTGTTCATTATACAGCGTACGCACGTATATATGGTTTCCATATATTGGAGTTGCCATATATACGGGCCAGCTGGCATGGTTACGTGACCTAGTCCTACGTATTTTGGGACTGGTGCGTGACATATTTTTAGTGGTGGCCCACGCAGGTCAGAGCATATTGTCTCGGTTACGTTACTGTACCGAGCAAGCCTGCACCTAGGATTAGAACATAGGATCTCATCCAAAAATTGACTATGACTTATCTTCTTTCCAGTTCATCCTACTTACATAATTGCATCCTGCTTGATTCATGTGCTTCCCTGATAATTCTTTTAGTATAGCCCCTGCTAAAAATATAGAAATCTCTGTTGATAGGATGATAATTAAGGTAGCATTCCTAATAAGAATACCACTAGGGCTTTGACATATCCTTAAGTTCGGATTACTTAGTGAACCCTAGCCTTCCTGACTTCCTAAATAAACCCTAGTCTTCCATATTACCTAATGAACCCTAGCATTACTATCTGTAGATCAACTTACCATTGCCATGACATATTTATATAAGACTTGAATAAACCCTACTAGGATTAGTTAGAGATTTGACCATAGTGTTAACCCTAGTCTTAAGAAACCAATAGAAATCTAAGATTGAATACTAGGACTGAAACCTCAACCTATGTTTGAATAACCAGAGTTTTACGCCAGAGACCCCTTACCCTTGTTGGCGTGAGGCCAATTGACCGTAGTTAGCGTAAAAGCCAAATGACTTTCCTGATGGCGTAAAAACCCAATCTTGTAGAAGCTTGTCCCCTTTACGCCGCCCTTAGTCTTCCTTATCCTGCGTATGACGCATCATGCCAGCCACGTAGGTAACTGCCCTGCGCAAACCTGATGATTTATAGATAACCAGCGTAAAGTAACCTGTTTAGGCATAACATAAGAATAGGATGTTAGCGTTTTTGTTACAGCCTTAGCTTTCCCCAGTTGACCAAATATCGTGCATTAAGTGCAGAGATACGCCTCGAGCCTTGTGCAAAAAGAAACAGCTTTTGACAGGACATCTGTTTTTGTCTCATCTCAAGCGTAGATGATTGGTATCCAATAAGTCACTAACGACAATCTGGATCTCCGTGTAAACCATCATCATAACCATCCCCTCGATCGTTGTATAAGTACTTTTTTTCAGATGTCAGGATTCATTAACTTGACTGACAAACTCATGAATTTCTTGAACAACTTCACGCTGCAGCGTATGCTAGACTTTTTACGCTGGCAGATTTTACGCAACCTTTAGGCAAAACTTTACCGTAGACTTTTACGCTCAGACTTTCACCCAGACTTTTACGCGCAGATTCCTACGCACAGACTTTTTACGCGGATAGCTCTGACGTCATGCGTTACGTCAAATTATTTTATCTCTGATTTACGCAGACAACCTCGAACCCCTACTTTACGCGGACTTTCTTGGAATCTCTGATTTAGGCGGACAACCTATAGTGTATCGTTAGATTGTAAAACTTAGAAGGCTATACCTCTTTTGGGTCAACTAGCGACTTAGAAAAGGATTAGAATTATAACTGTAGAGATTGTAGAGTCTTGTTCTTGTGAATATGAATTGTTTTGTACTTCTCACATCATAATCTAGCGTACTTATATTTACCGTACTACCTTGACTTATGCCGCTATTATAGCCTAGTTTCGCAAGCTCATTCTTTATCAAGCTTGTTCTTGAGAGATGTATTATTGGAGTACTACACTAACACATTTCAGAATCAGTGTATTACGGTCTGATCAACCATAGTGCACTTGGTTCGCCCTCCGCATAACTATCTTTACGTGGATTGAGATATATAGTGATTAGTAGACGGATGTACTTGCCCGTTAGAGATGCCTTAGCATATTGTATCAGTTACGTAACCGTGCTGATCCGAATATGTGATTAGGGATTACCAAAATAGCATTTCAATCCACAACTGCCTTGACAATTCCCCTCGAATTCTTTAAACACCTTGAAATCCTATACTTCAAATCTATTACCTCCCCCTTGAACTCTTGATTATTGTTTATCGTCTTCCCTTATCTCGGAAAGACGAAACCTCGTGCTTAGTATAAATACGAAGTGTATTGTTTCTGTAGCCATTTCTGTTTGTTTCTTGGGTAATTACCAAACCCTATTATTAGTTTAGATTGCAGTTTAAAATTGTGCTATCTTTAGAATGACCTTCACTACCTACCTACCTACGTTCCTGATACATACATCCCTATGACAGCAAAATTTTATTTTTGCCTCGTAACTTGGAGCAAGATTCAGAACTCAAGTATTAAGAGAAAGTATGTATCATTTTGCTGACAAGAGCCTAAAAGAATTTCACCTGGATAAATAATTGATTGACTCCTGAATGGATAGCAGCACCTATGACTAGGTTGACTTGTAAGGATCAAGATTCCTATGGACCGACTCACCAAGTCAGCACAATTCTTACCTATAGAGTTGGCCAGTCTGCAGAAGCTTTAGCTAACTTATTTATGAGGCAAATCGTAAGATTGCACGGCATACCAGTCAACATTGTACCAGACAAGGATTCGCGTGACCAGAGCTGGTGGTCAACACCGTAGAGACAGTTAAGTATATGCAAGGACACTGGCAAGCAGTACAAGACAGACAAGCAGTAGGAGACCGTCATCATCGTCCCTTGGAATTCAAAGAGGATGATCATATCTTTTTGAGGATATCACCATTAGACCGAGACCTGTCGTATCAAGAGCAACCAGTGGGAATCCTTGAACATCGAGAAAAGATATTGAGAAACCAGTCTATTCCCTCGGTCCGCGTGGCATGGAAGCATAGCGCACCAGGAAAATAAACTTGGAAGCGCGAGTACGACATGCGTAAACGTCTTCGAACCGATTCGTAACCCAAGATATAAATTACTTTGTTAAATTATATCTACTGCCGTCTTTGACTTCTACCGTGGCTTAGTTTTAATTTCGAGGACGAAATTTTTATAAGTTGGGTAGATTGTAAACCCCCTCGACCAGATTTCAGTATTTTAGAAATATTTTTTTTTCATAATTTAGGATTTGTTGCAATATTTTAATTTATTTTGCTTACATATCCTATTGACTTGTGCACCTATCCATCACCTAATTATTTGGAGCTTTACCTTGACTATTATCCCCGAACGAAGTTCACATACCTCTCCTAGACATGCCAGTCTACTATCCTGCACTTTGTGCAACTCCCAGATACTCAGTTTTGAGCCTCGTATGAGACGCACAAATCTCGTTACAAAAGCCCGTATTTATTTCCTATTTTATTTTCTGCTCTTTACCCATCTCTGTATCCCTAGAGATTTGAGGTCCAACATGCACCCGTTTTGTCCAGACAAAAATACGTTATTTTTCTACACTGAGTATACTACATTTAGTGTATTGACACCGTAGAAAAATTATGACCCTAACTGCCTCTAAATAATTAGAGAACACCGTGCAATCTTATTTATAAATTAATTAATACGATGGCCTGTATCACCCTAGAAAACCAGGCCCAGTCCCTGCCCAGACTCACCCCCACCCCCTCGGGACCCTCGCACAGCTTTTTCCTTCAATTCAGTGAATTTTAGAATTTTTGGGAATCGAGAGTTTTTCCAGATAATTTTGTAATTGCGCAATTTCCCAAAATAGGACCTTTGCGCAATTTATGAAATTACAGCGACTTATCTGCAAATTATAGTGCGAGGTATCACCCCCTGATTGGCCGGTGAACCTGTACCGTCCATTTGGAGGCGGGACTCACCCGAAAAGATCCCAAAAATATCCCAAAATATCTTGTAAAATATCTCTAGATATTTTACTTTTTATATTAATATATTTTCTATAAAAGAAAGTAAAAGAAAATAAAATTAAAAACCTAACTCTACCCCCCCTTCAGCCGACTCCCCCCCCAGCCGGAGCGGCGAGCCCCCCCCTGCCGGAGCCGCTCCGCCGACCCCTCCACCACGACGAACCACCCCCTCCCTCCCCCGCTGGCCCACCCTTCCTCCTTCTCCTCACCTCTTCCTCCTCCCGATCTCCTCTCCCAGCCGCAGCTACCCCCGGCCGCCGGCGGCAAGCCCCGCCCGCCGGAGCCCCCCCACCGCTTCCCCGAGCTCCCTCTCTCCTCTTTTCCTCTCCCCGCCGGCGTTGACCCCCCTGACCCGCTCCTCCTCCTCCTCACCGTGGTACCCCCCCACCCCCCGACGATGTCAGCAACTGTAAACCCCCTGAATTTTCAAAATTTTAAAAACTGGATTTTTCACAATTTTCTGGAATTTTCTGGGAATTTTCTGTAATTTAAAATAAGGGTTTTAATTATTGCATGATTTTTAAATGATATTAAACAATATTAAAATATTATGAAAATAATATTTTTGGGTGTAAAATAAAAAACTGGACTTAGGGCAATTTTTCTGGAATTTATCGGACCCCGGACCTATTTTTTAAATGCCTAAAACTATTGATTTAATTATTTAATTATTTATTAATTCATTTATTATTATTATTATTTATTATTACTAATATTATTATTATTATTATTTTTAAATAAATACCCAGCCCGTTGGGCCGGCCCAGCCCGGCCCAACAGACCCGGCCCATCCGCGGCCTAGCGGGTCGGGCGGGTCGGGCGGACCCGCTAGCCCGGACCCGACCCGCCAGCCTTCACCCCCGTCCCCAGTCTCCCACGACCGCGATAATCCCGCCGCCGCCTTCGCCGGAGAACCGCTCCCCACGTCCGCCTTTCCCCCCCCGGATCCCGCGGCCACGACGCCTCGGCCGAGCCCCTCGAAGCCCTATTTAAACTCCTCCCTCAGTCCCCTTTCCTCCCCGCAAACCCTAACCCTAACCTCCTGACTCCGGCGAGCTCCGATCCCCGGCGACCTCCCTCCCAGACCACCCGGCGACCTCCTCCCTGCGCCGCCCAGTGCAGCGCCACCGTCCAGAGCCCCTCCACCCGCCGCTCTCCCCTTCCTCTCTGCTCTCCGCCGGCCACCCCGTGTCCCCCGAGCCCTAGCTCCGCCGTGAACCGCGCCGGAGACCTCGCCTGAGCCGCTTGAGCCCCGGCCCGACCTCGCCGACCGACGGTCAGCCTCCAAGAGCCTCGGACACGGCGGACACGCCGCGGACACGCAGGGAACCCTAGCTGGACACGCTGACACGTGTCCAGGACACGATACGGACACAGTAAATCCTGATTTCTCGGTCCCCTTCAGGTATTCGTATCTTGCAACCCTGATCTCCGTTTTCGATTCCGTCAATTCCTACGCGAAGCCTGTATGACCCTCTCGGTGTCCGGACAAACTGTTCGGGGCATCGCGTCCTGTGGTGATCGCACACCGCGATCCAAAAACAGGAAAAACCAGACCCTGTTTCACCCCGGAACCGAGTCCGCCCCGCCAAACGGGACGACTTGGTCGCGCGCGGTCTTCACAGATACGTGCGCCTCGTCGATACGGACGTGTGGGATTTCGCAGAAGCTGATTCGGGTGTGCGTGCACACCGGAATCAACGCGTATCCGCGGACTTCGCCCCGTATCCATCTTTTCTGCAATTCGACCTAACTTTGTGTACACACGTCGGATTGAAACGAAACTTGCGCCATCGGACTCGTAGCGATACGCTGGTCCTGTGGGTCAAGTTTGGTTCGATTCTGAGAACGTTGACGAAATCGCGTGTCGTGGGCCCCGCAGGCCCCGCTCGACGGGCGATTTTGTGAACGGCTCATCGGAATTCAATTCTGAAAGTTCCGTTGGGTTCGTATCAGCATTTCTGACCTGTTGACACTAAGTTGGGTGAATTTGGAGACCGTTGACTCTGACGCGTTTTTCGGTGCAAAGCGGGCCCACCGGTGGACCCCGTTTTGGCCCGAAACTGCCGTTTTTGCCCTTGTCTCCAAATTGGACTCAAGGACAGGCGTTTCCAGCTGATTGATATTTTCTGGATCTGATGGTGATGTTTGTTTCAGCAACCAGAGTACCGCCTGCAATTCCCGCCGAAGTCAGAGCCGTAACCACAGCCGGAACCACAGGCAAGTGTACCTTGCCAAACTCTGCAGCTTGCTAATTATTTTCTGGTCTTAATTATGCAATAAAGGATAATTAAAGCTTGCCAAATCTCAGTAATCCTTGACAAAGTATTTTACTTGTTTTCATGTGAATTAAAATATAAACTTGTTTTAACTGCTTGACCTAGGGAACGTGTGACGTGCTTAGTGTCCGATCATAGTCGGGTGCCAACTCCGTACGCGGGGTTGTGTAATGTCACATAGACATGGATATCGAGACCCTATAATTCTCGTACTTGTCCTATCAAGTACACCAGAACCCAGGACACTTAACACTATTTCATGAGACAGAGTCTTCCTGAGACATTCAAGGTGATTCTGTATAGGTTGCATGTTGATGACATAGACTTTACATTCTTAGACATTTGATTCATAGCTATCAGACTTACTGCATTAGTTATGATTATGCGTGTCATGGACATGAGACGTATGATTACATTGGGTGGGGAGAGACACACAGACTACAGGCTGATATTATATATATATAAAACATAGTTTATATCATAGTGTAATTCATAGTTATTGCCGCTACCGGCTCCCCGACACAGAGCTTGTAGTGGCTTCGGCCTGAGTTCTAGTGCTGCTCTCATTTGCATATCACATAGTTGGTTACTTAGTTTACCCTGCTGATTATCTTATTGCTGCACTGATATTCATTTGGCTTGAGTTATTTCTGTACCTTGCTATGTCCCCTGAGGACCTGGAATGGATGATGTCCCCAGGTACAGCTGAAGAGAACTACCCAGAAGTGTACGGTACCGGAGCACTCCTCGGAACAGAACCAGGAACACAGGACGAGATAGTGGCCGAAGACTTCTCTTGAGCACCGGCTACATCTACACAGTATTTACATTTTCCAGCATTTTATTTCCTGTCTTTCCTTATTGTAACAGAATAATTCTCGGATTTGTTTCCCGAGATAACCTTATTTCGTATTGCATATTTAGTTTCATTACATTATTTCTGGCTTCAATCTGTGTTATCTGTGGATGAGATTAGAAATACCTGAGACTTGTAATTATTACTGCTAGACTACAGCTTAAGCATGCCCTGATGGAGCCATTAAATTGGGTTGTCCATCGGTGCGCGCTGCTGGCCATTGCCACGCTTCTCCAGTCCCTCGTCATTTTGGGACTGGGGCGTGACAGCAACCACCGCCACCTCTATCACAGCGAGCCACCACCGCTGCCAACATCAACGTCACCTTCTCCTACCACTCCGTCGACCCCTCCCCACGGAGACGCCGCAGCCCCAAGCTTCACCCCTCCTCTCCTTCTCCTCCCCTCTCCTCCTCCCTGAGCTCGCCTCGCCGGACCCCGAGGCCAGCGGCGTCCTCCTCCCTGTCACTACCACATTTTAGAAAAAAGGGTATTTTAGTAATTTCCTATTTAAATAAATATTGTGCATGGTAAATAATTTTTGTTGTATTATTTAATTGTTATTGGATGTTATTTAATTATTTTAGACTTATTTTAGTAGACCCAACTAGTTTATTTTGGACCCATGGACCAACATGAATTAATTAGTTAGACTTGGCCCATTTAGAAAGCCCATAGTTAAGGAGATGGATTAAATTAATTAAATGATTAGACTAGAAGCTTCCTTCCTTAATTATTTCTTCATGAGAGGCCCCAAGGGGTACATTGGACATTTTACAATTGCTTGGGGGAGGGGCTATGGCCGGCCTATTAAAGAGGGGGGAAAATTTCTCTCTCATCTCATCTCATTCCAAATCTAGATCTAGAATTCTCCCACTACCAAATTCCCTCCATTCCCAATCCAATTCCCTACCAAATTCATTCCAAATTCTTCCCAATTCACCATTAGAGAAGGAGGAAGCAAGGATCTAGAAGAAGGAAGCAAGGATCTACAAAGAGGAGCAAGGATCTACAATTTGGAAGCAAGTTCATCTCAATTGGAGGTTTCATTGGGAATCCACTCCCAATAGGTATAATTCAGATTTTTCCATTTAAATAGCTTCTAACTCTGAGATTTAATCATGTAAAATCAACCTATATGTATGTAGTACCCATAGGACTTTGTTTTGTGTTCATAGGAGACCCATGGAGAAAGTTATGGTGCTTTTTGTGTCAATTTTGTTGGAATTCCGAATTTATATTTTGTTGTGTGTGTCAATTGATCCTATAGATCAATTGGACATGAGATTTGTGTTTGAGGCTAGTGTCGTGTCCATATTGGGATACTTGTGGTTCGTATCCCAACTATTTGGTGATACGTGTCATTTGGGGGTTTTCCTCCGACACGGGGCTTTGAACATGTCGTATTTTGACACGGACACATAGATCTACTTTTGACACTTTGATTTGTTCATAAATATTATTTGTGATTTATTTGTGTCCTTCGGGGTGCATTTGGTTGTGTGTTGGACTCGTGTCGCATGCGTATCCTAGATCTAGTGGGATACGGTGAGATACTCTCCAATTGTGTGTATTTTTGTATAGATCTAATTAATTGTGGTTCAATTCTTCATTTATAATTAGTATATATATATGGATATTAAATATTTATTTTGTGTATTTATTATAGTAATTATTGTAGCATAGATTTATATTTTGGGTGTGCTAATATAATGTACAATATAATATATAGCTTTCTTGCATGCAAATATATATGTTACTACTTGTTAAATAATATAATTTATACATAAAATGTTTTATAAAATATATTTGTATGTTTAATTGTGTAATTATATTATTTATAATTATTATGTAATTATTTGGATATTAATGTAAATATTTTAGGTGTGCTTCTAGCCATATAAATTATATGTTCTTTGTTAAATATTTGAAGGTATAAGTTTATGTGTATATTAATATATATATGTACATTTTTGTATTAATGGTTTATATATATATATACTGTTTTATATATTCTGTTTATATATATATATATATATATATATATATATATATTGTTTTATATATTCTGTTTTTATATATATAATTATATATATATAACTTGTTTTAGCGACAGTGAATTAATGACAGTAAAAACTGTCATTAATTAGCCGACTAATAGCAGCCGCTGTAGCCTTCGGGCAATTAATGACAAACCTGTCATTAATTGCAGCAGCGGGAAACAGCAGCTTTTCTGCGACGCTTTTCCGCGACAGTTTAACTGTCAGCGAAAACCAAAGCAGTGGCAGTTTATTATTTGGGTTTCGGTGACAGTCCTTCGGTGACAGTCCCGACTGTCACTATTTAAACTGTTTTGATTTAATCCTATTTTATTCACTGTTTTTCAATGACGCTTTGACAGATTTAATGTATATATTATATATTATAATTGTATATATATATATGTATATATATATGTGTTTTGTGAGGAATAATAATTGTAATAATATATTATGTTATTTATATAAATGTTGGGTTGTATATATATTATTTTAGGGTATATATTAATTATATTATTAGTATACTTTGTGTGAGTTCTTTTTGAATCTAATTTGATTTCTAAATTATTGTAGTTTATCTCTATATTATTTTATAGATGTCTTGTGAGGTTGACTTTGGGTTTGACCATGTTTGACTTTAGTGGACTTTAGAGTTGACCATAGTTGACTTTTGACTTAGAATTGACTTATTGACCTAGAAATTGTCTAGTTTGACTTGTTCTCTTTCCGGGACCTTGTATTAATGTGGTATTCCATATCTAGGTCTTCGAGGCACCGAGTCAGACATTTGTGAGACTGTTTATTGGACTTCAGGCGAGTACATTCTCTGATAGTTTCTCATTTATGATATCCTCTATGTTCGTTGTATCTAGTGTAGATATACATGTTCTCTTGACACTATGGTTACACGGATTGGTATATCCGGATCTCGTCATGAGATGTTATTCCTTGGTATATGGTGTATATGGTGCAAGTATTGTTTCATTGGTTATTTTGTACATGTACAGATACCGATTCTCGGGGAGACTAGCTATCTTCTTGGGGAATCTAGTACCATAACGTACCGTGGTTGGATCTATTATACCAGTCGGGGTGGGGAGTATTTTAGTGTAGATATGTGATCATACCCTCCTTGTGAATGTCTTGTTCCTTGTGAGTGTTGATCATACACCGCACGTATAATCAGCCAGGCCATCATACTCTTGTGCAAGTTCCCAAGCTGATCACATGTTAAAGCTAGTACTCACACACTTAGTCATTAGTATTCTTGTTCCATCAGCATATTGTTCATTATTGTATTTTTTTCCAGTATTTCCTTATTGTCTATACATTCTTGTATCTATTTATGCATCTTGTTTATCCACAACTATTTACTGTTACATAGTTTTTATCATTATTTGAGAACTGCTGTTAGGGTTGTACTCTGCTCCTTTCCTGACTGGATATATTTTTCCAGATGACACTGAGGAGTACCCTACCTATTATGGACCCCAGGATGTTGTGGGTTTAGATTCTGAGACCCTGGCTCAAGAGGGACTTATCCCAACTGAGACAGTTGATCCTGGAGTTGTAGCTTTATAGTTTTGTAGTATTCTTTTGTACTGGATTTGTCTCCAGCATATTTCTGTATTTTTCTTCAGACTCATTGATGTATTATTTTAGACTCATGAGTTGTATTGTGACTATTCTATTCTTATCTGATTCGTGTTCATTCTATCTTAGTTCTGTGATTGAGTACACTATCTTTTGGTGGTTCATTATATTAGATAGACTTTCTAGACAGCGTTCTACCGCCGATTCTGCGGCGTAGGCTGGGCGTTGTTTTCGACTAGTACCCTTACCCCGGGTGCGGGTCGTGACACGTTTTTGGTGGTGGCCCATGCAGGTCTAGCTTCACAAGTATGTGATGTCGTGGTAGTGCGACAACTTAGTTGTACTACTGCGAGCCTGCGATAGGATATAGGATATAGGCTGAGATACTCAATCACATCTAGGAAAATTCTTTTGATTCAACTATTCTCCTTTGACATTGATACTTGATCCCTTAAAATGTCCTTTCCTTGATATCTTACATCTTGTGCCATATTGATTCCTTATTCCGTCTTTTTATGAGGCATACTCGGAGATACTTGCGGAGGCACGCAAGGTTGAGCGGGATCTGGGTTTGAAGACCAAGAGAGACCGTGATTCTTTTCTGGGGGCCAACGGCAGTGCAGTATCTGCCAAACGTCCTCATTTCCAGTCCAGACCTTTCCAGCAGCCACAGCAGAACCAGACTCCAGCTAGAGCGCCTTTTTACCAGGCACCTCAGCAGCAGAGGCAGTTACAGCAAGCTCTATGCAACTTCTGCAAGAAGCCCGGCCACCTCTGGGAAGTTTACAGAAAGAGGCTAGGAGTTTATTTGTATTGTGGTACTGAAAGGCATCAATTGAGGGAGTGTCCTCGTCGTGCAGTTCAAGGAGCAGCTCCAGCTCCGAGGACACAGACGAGACCACCTGCAGCACAGCCGAGGGGACCGCTTCCGACACAGCAGCAGCGTTTTGTCCAGCATCAACAACAGGGAGGTGCTCGACAGGGACAAGCGTTTGCTATGACCGTCGAAGAGGAGGAACCCACCAGAGATGTTATCGCAGGTTCTATTCTTCTTGATTCCATTCTAGCTTTAGCTTTGTTTGATAGTGGTGCTTCCCATAGTTTTGTATCTGTTTCTTTTGCTCTAAAGCATGGTTTGGTAGCTGAGTCTTTGCTTAGGACTTGCAAGATCATGACCGGGGGAGGCATTATCCTGGTTAATGATATTTGCAAAGATCGAAGAGTTACTCTGGGAGGCCGGGAGTTGAGTGCGTGTCTACTTGTAATGCCACTTCCGAGCTACGACATTGTACTCGGGATGGATTGGTTGAGTAGGCACCGTGCTAGCATAGATTGTAGAGGAGGTAGAGTTTTGTTTGGTCCGCCAGGAGAGCCAGAGTTCGAGTTTGCTAGAGGAGCTGCGGAGCAGGAAGAAGGTATTATTTGTGGAGCTATGGTGGAAGACAAGGAGTTGCCACATCCGTTGATAGCAGAATTTTTGGATGTGTTTCCTGAAGAATTACCAGGATTGCCGCCAGATCGAGATGTTGAATTTTCTATAGACTTGGTGCCAGGTGCAGAACCGATTTCGCAGCATGTCTATAGAGTAAACAACAACGAGCTGGTCGAGTTGAAGAAGCAGGTGGACGAATTGCAGGATAAAGGGTTTATCAGATCGAGTTCTTCACCATGGGGAGCCCCGGTATTGTTTGTATCGAAGAAGGATGGATCGGTGCGCATGTGCATTGATTACAGGGCTTTGAATAATCTCACTATCAAGAATAAGTATTATTTGCCACGAATTGATGATCTGTTTGATCAGTTGAGTGGTACCAAGGTATTTTCTAAGATAGATTTGAGATCAGGCTACCATCAGGTGAAGGTGAAGCCGGAGGACATACCGAAGACTGCTTTTAGAACTCGGTATGGTCAGTACGAGTTTATGGTGATGCCGTTTGGTTTGACTAATGCACCGGCAGTATTTATGAACTTGATGAACAAGGTGTTCCACCAGTACCTTGACAAGTTCGTGGTGGTGTTCATCGACGACATACTCATATACTCGAGGACACCGGAGGAGCATGAGGAGCATTTGAGGATTGTGTTGGATGTGCTGAGGAAGGAGAAGCTGTATGGGAAGTTGTCCAAATGTGAGTTTTTCTTGGACAAAGTAGAATTCTTGGGGCATGTTGTGACTGGTGATGGTATTTCAGTGGATCCGAAGAAGATTTCAGCAGTGGAATCTTGGAAGACTCCGAGTTCGGTAGCAGAGATCAGGAGTTTCTTGGGATTGGCAGGCTACTACAGAAAGTTTGTGCAAGATTTTTCGAGGATTGCCGAGCCGATGACCAGACTCACAAGGAAGGATGTGGAGTTTGTTTGGACGGAAGATTGCCAGGCCGCTTTTTAGGAGTTGAAGAAGAGGTTGACGTCTGCTCCTATTTTGACATTGCCATCAGGGTCCGGAGGTTTCACTATTTATAGTGATGCATCGGGAAAGGGTTTAGGTTGTGTTCTTCAGCAGCATGGGAAAGTGATTGCCTATGCATCCAGACAATTGCGTCCTCATGAAAAGAACTATCCTACCCATGATTTGGAGTTGGCAGCTGTCATATTCGCCCTGAAGTTGTGGAAACATTATTTGTACGGAGAGCGTGTGGAGATCTTCACAGACCACAAAAGCTTAAAGTACGTTTTCACGCAGAAGGAGTTGAACATGAGGCAGCGTCGGTGGTTGGAACTGATGAAGGATTTTGATATCTCTTTGCAATATCATCCTGGGAAGGCCAATGTAGTTGTCGATGCTTTGAGCAGGTATCCGGTAGCTATGTTCTTGACGCAGGATCGATATTTGTTGGAGGACTTGGAGAGCTTGGGCATTGAGGTGATTATTCCGGGTGGTGCTATGCAGATGTGGGGATTGCAGATACATTCAGATTTGATGGATAGGATCAAGGCAGCACAGTATGATGACGTATCTTTGAGGAGTATCAGAGCTCAGGTGAGAGCAGGATTGGAGGATGATTTCACTATTGCAGAGGATGGATCTTTGAGGCATGGAGTTAGATTGTGTGTGCCTAGTGGGGAGTTGCGAGAGGAGATATTGCAGGAAGCGCATCGCTCTCAGTATTCTATACATCCAGGTGCTAACAAGATGTATCGGGATATGCGAGAGAGTGTGTGGTGGTATGGCATGAAGAGGGAAGTGGCACAGTTTGTATCCAGATGCTTAGTGTGCCAGCAGGTAAAAGCCGAGAGGCAGAGGCCAGGAGGTTTACTTCAGCCATTACCCATTCCAGAGTGGAAGTGGGAACACATTACTATGGATTTTGTGTCCGGACTACCACGATCTCCAGGAGGGAAAGACGCGATTTGGGTCATTGTTGATAGATTGACCAAGTCGGCCCACTTTTTGCCTTTCAAGGTGGGTTTGTCTACGGAGAAGCTGGCAGAGATGTATGTGAGGCAGATCGTTAGGATACATGGAGTTTCCGTCAGCATAGTCTCAGATCGGGATAGTCGTTTCACTTCTCATTTCTGGAGGAGTTTTCAGGAGAGTTTGGGCACTCAGCTCAAGTTCAGTACTGCATATCATCCCCAGACAGATGGGCAGTCAGAGAGGACTATTCAGACTCTCGAGGATATGTTGCGCACTTGTGTACTAGATTTCGGGGGTTCTTGGGAGGACCATCTCCATTTGGTAGAGTTTGCTTACAACAACAGTTACCAGGCCAGTATAGAGATGTCACCTTTTGAAGCTCTATATGGTCGGAGGTGTCGTACTCCTTTGTCTTGGGACGATGTTGGAGAGAGAGTTTTGCTTGGGCCAGAGATGGTTGTGGATGCAGCAGAGAAGGTTCAGTTGATCAGAGACAGACTTCGAGTGGCGCGGGACAGACAACGGCATTAGGCCGATAGCCATCGGAGACCCTTGGAGTTTGAGGTATAGTTTAGATTTTATTTTGTGTGCTTGTTCTTGGTTGTTTGTTATAGATAAGTTCTTAAGGTGGTGTTTTATTCTAGGTGGGTGGTTTGGTGTTTCTAAGGATTTCTCCGACACGAGGCACGATTCGCTTCGGTGGAGGCGGAAAGCTTAGTCCGCGATTCATTGGACCTTTCACTATTCTAGAGAGGGTCGGTGCGGTTGCTTATAGACTAGACTTGCCATCTGCATTGGAGGGAGTGCACAACGTGTTTTATGTGTCGCAGTTGAGACGATACGTGGCAGATCCTAGTCATGTATTGGATCACTCAGAGATAGAGGTGGGCCCTACTCTTAGCTATCCAGAGCAGCCAGTTGGGATTCTGGATCGGAGAGAGAAGGTGCTGAGGAACCAGACTATTCCTTTGGTGCGCGTCGCATGGAGGCATCACTCTCCGGGGGAGTCTACCTGGGAGAGAGAGGATGAAATGCGAGAGCGTTATCCATATTTGTTTGTACCTTGAGGTATGTTATTTCTAGTTATGTTCTGTTCATTGTTATGTTCTGTTCATTAGTTAGTTGTGATTCTTTAGTTCTGTTCTGTGATTTTCTCGGGGTAGTTTTCGTCTTTGAATTTCGAGGACGAAATTATTTTAAGGAGGGTAGACTTGTCACTACCACATTTTAGAAAAAATGGTATTTTAGTAATTTCCTATTTAAATAAATATTGTGCATGGTAAATAATTTTTGTTGTATTATTTAATTGTTATTAGATGTTATTTAATTATTTTGGACTTATTTTAGTAGACCCAACTAGTTTAGTTTGGACCCATGGACCAACATGAATTAATTAGTTAGACTTGGCCCATTTAGAAAGCCCATAGTTAAGGAGATGGATTAAATTAATTAAATGATTAGACTAGAAGCTTCCTTCCTTAATTATTTCTTCATGAGAGGCCCCAAGGGGTACATTGGACATTTTACAATTGCTTGGGGGAGGGGCTATGGCCGGCCTATTAAAGAGGGGGGGAAATTTCTCTCTCCTCTCATCTCATTCCAAATCTAGATCTAGAATTCTCCCACTACCAAATTCCCTCCATTCCCAATCCAATTCCCTACCAAATTCATTCCAAATTCTTCCCAATTCACCATTAGAGAAGGAGGAAGCAAGGATCTAGAAGAAGGAAGCAAGGATCTACAAAGAGGAGCAAGAATCTATAATTTGGAAGCAAGTTCATCTCAATTGGAGGTTTCATTGGGAATCCATCTCCCAATAGGTATAATTCAGATTTTTCCATTTAAATAGCTTCTAACTCTGAGATTTAATCATGTAAAATCAACCTATATGTATGTAGTACCCATAGGACTTTATTTTGTGTTCATAGGAGACCCATGGAGAAAGTTATGGTGCTTTTTGTGTCAATTTTGTTGGAATTCCGAATTTATATTTTGTTGTGTGTGTCAATTGATCCTATAGATCAATTGGACATGAGATTTGTGTTTGAGGCTAGTGTCGTGTCCATATTGGGATACTTGTGGTTCGTATCCCAACTATTTGGTGATACGTGTCATTTGGGGGTTTTCCTCCGACACGGGGCTTTGAACATGTCGTATTTTGACACGGACACATAGATCTACTTTTGACGCTTTGATTTGTTCATAAATATTATTTGTGATTTATTTGTGTCCTTCGGGGTGCATTTGGTTGTGTGTTGGACTCGTGTCGTATGCGTATCCTAGATCTAGTGGGATACGGTGAGATACTCTCCAATTGTGTGTATTTTTGCATAGATCTAATTAATTGTGGTTCAATTCTTCATTTATAATTAGTATATATATATGGATATTAAATATTTATTTTGTGTATTTATTATAGTAATTATTGTAGCATAGATTTATATTTTGGGTGTGCTAATATAATGTACAATATAATATGTAGCTTTCTTGCATGCAAATATATATGTTACTACTTGTTAAATAATATAATTTATACATAAAATGTTTTATAAAATATATTTGTATGTTTAATTGTGTAATTATATTATTTATAATTATTATGTAATTATTTGGATATTAATGTAAATATTTTAGGTGTGCTTCTAGCCATGTAAATTATATGTTCTTTGTTAAATATTTGAAGGTATAAGTTTATGTGTATATTAATATATATATGTACATTTTTGTATTAATGGTTTATATATATATATATATATATATATATATATATATATATATATATATATATATATATATATACTGTTTTATATATTCTGTTTATATATATATATATATATATATATATATATATATATATATATATATATATTGTTTTATATATTCTGTTTTTATATATATAATTATATATATATAACTTGTTTTAGTGACAGTGAATTAATGACAGTAAAAACTGTCATTAATTAGCCGACTAATAGCAGCCGCTGTAGCCTTCGGGCAATTAATGACAAACCTGTCATTAATTGCAGCAGCGGGAAACAACAGCTTTTCTGCGACGCTTTTCCGCGACAGTTTAACTGTCAGCGAAAACCAAAGCAGTGGCAGTTTATTATTTGGGTTTCGGTGACAGTCCTTCGGTGACAGTCCCGACTGTCACTATTTAAACTGTTTTGATTTAATCCTATTTTATTCACTGTTTTTCAATGACGCTTTGACAGATTTAATGTATATATTATATATTATAATTGTATATATATATATGTATATATATATGTGTTTTGTGAGGAATAATAATTGTAATAATATATTATGTTATTTATATAAATGTTGGGTTGTATATATATTATTTTAGGGTATATATTAATTATATTATTAGTATACTTTGTGTGAGTTCTTTTTGAATCTAATTTGATTCCTAAATTATTGTAGTTTATCTCTATATTATTTTATAGATGTCTTGTGAGGTTGACTTTGGGTTTGACCATGTTTGACTTTAGTGGACTTTAGAGTTGACCATAGTTGACTTTTGACTTAGAATTGACTTATTGACCTAGAAATTGCCTAGTTTGACTTGTTCTCTTTCCGGGACCTTGTATTAATGTGGTATTCCATATCTAGGTCTTCGAGGCACCGAGTCAGACATTTGTGAGACTGTTCATTGGACTTCAGGCGAGTACATTCTCTGATAGTTTCTCATTTATGATATCCTCTATGTTCGTTGTATCTAGTGTAGATATACATGTTCTCTTGACACTATGGTTACACGGATTGGTATATCCGGATCTCGTCATGAGATGTTATTCCTTGGTATATGGTGTATATGGTGCAAGTATTGTTTCATTGGTTATCTTGTACATGTACAGACACCGATTCTCGGGGAGACTAGCTATCTTCTTGGGGAATCTAGTGCCATAACGTACCGTGGTTGGATCTATTATACCAGTCGGGGTGGGGAGTATTTTAGTGTAGATATGTGATCATACCCTCCTTGTGCATGTCTTGTTCCTTGTGAGTGTTGATCATACACCGCACGTATAATCAGCCAGGCCATCATACTCTTGTGCAAGTTCCCAAGCCGATCACATGTTAAAGCTAGTACTCACACACTTAGTCATTAGTATTCTTGTTCCATCAGCATATTGTTCATTATTGTATTTCTTTCCAGTATTTCCTTATTGTCTATACATTCTTGTATCTATTTATGCATCTTGTTTATCCACAACTATTTACTGTTACATAGTTTTTATCATTATTTGAGAACTGCTGTTAGGGTTGTACTCTGCTCCTTTCCTGACTGGATATATTTTTCCAGATGACACTGAGGAGTACCCTACCTATTATGGACCCCAGGATGTTGTGGGTTTAGATTCTGAGACCCTGGCTCAAGAGGGACTTATCCCAACTGAGACAGTTGATCCTGGAGTTGTAGCTTTATAGTTTTGTAGTATTCTTTTGTACTGGATTTGTCTCCAGCATATTTCTGTATTTTTCTTCAGACTCATTGATGTATTATTTTAGACTCATGAGTTGTATTGTGACTATTCTATTCTTATCTGATTCGTGTTCATTCTATCTTAGTTCTGTGATTGAGTACACTATCTTTTGGTGGTTCATTATATTAGATAGACTTTCTAGACAGCGTTCTACCGCCGATTCTGCGGCGTAGGCTGGGCGTTGTTTCCGACTAGTACCCTTACCCCGGGTGCGGGTCGTGACACTCCCGAGTAGCCACTCCCCGGCCGCCCCGAGCACAGTCACCCTCCGACGAGTCTCCAGCAAGCTCTAGACACAGTTCGTGTCGGACACAGTGGACACAAGGACACGGCTTGTGTCAACGACTCACGGACACGTCTCGGACACGTGAAAATCAGATTCACGGGGCCCTGTTCAGGTAACCCGTTCTATCTCCTCGTAGTTCCATTTTTAATTCCGTCAGTTGTGACACATAGGCTATGTGACCCTCTCGGTGCCCGTGCAACCCGCTCGGTACATCGTTTCCTGTGGCGATCGCGGCACGCGATCCAAAAACAGGAAAAACAACGACCCGATTCACCCCGGAACTGGGTACGCCCCGCCAAACGGGACGACTTGGTCGTACGCGGTCTTTACCAAAACGTGCGCGACGTTGATACGGACGTGTAGGAGTTCGAAGAAGTTGATTTGGATGTGCGTGCACACCGGAATCAACGCGTATCCGCCGACACCGCCCCGTATCCGTCAGTTCTGGAACACGCTGCAACTTTGTGTACACACGTCGGATCGAGACGAAACTTGCGCCATCGGACTCGTAGCAATACGCTGGTCCTGTGAGCCAAGTTTGGTTCGATTCTGAGAACGTTGACAAAATCCCGTATCGTGGGCCCCACAGGCTCCACTTGACGGGCGATTTTGTGACCGGCTCATTGGAATCCGATTCTGGAAGTTCCGTTGGGTTCGTATCGACGTTCTGGACTTGTGGACACTAAGTTTGGCGAATTTGGAGACCTTTGACCCTGATACGTTTTTCGGTGCAAAGTGGGCCCACACGTGGACCCCGCTTTGACCGGAAACTGTCATTTTTGTCCCTATGTCCAAATTGGACTTAAGGACAGGCGTTTCTAGCTATTTGATATTTTCTGAGACTGTTAGTGATGTTTATTTCAGTATACGGAGACATTTATTCTGAGGCCATAGTTCTGACACTTGGTATTTGACATCTGGACATTATATTTGCAGCTCTCCCGCCAGGCAAGTATACCTTGCCTTATTGTACTGTTTATATTCAGTTCTTGCTAGTTATATGTTTATTTATTTTTATATAAATGTGCGCGTCCGAGAACACTCGGGTGCAGTCAACGAAGGCGTTGACGTTAGGATTGTATCTGACCTAGTGTCTAGTAGACCCACCTAAAGTTGTGAAGTTATTGATATGACTTCTAGGCCTTGACACGTATCATTACACGTCACAGAGTGAGTTCATGTAGGGACGCGTGCCTCATATTCGACTGTCCATCGGTGTGAGCAACATGTGTAACGGTATTTAGCTTAGTTTATTTCTATGGAGACTTGCATCATTATACGAGATGTCCACGTCGTTTTCACGACTTGTATATCCGTGGGTGGGGAAGATATCTAGTAGACGTATGGGACACCCCCTTCTTGAGTCTTTTATCCTTCGTACCATGCTCCTCGGAGATGGTCGATTGCAGAGCTACCCGTGTGTCCGGGGGCATATGACACATATACTAGCCAGTCATGACGATTGGTGAATTACGTCAGCATATGTCAAGCCTACACATTCCCATGCATACTACAAGGTCTTTAAATTGCATTCACTTAGATGGTTAGCACATCCCCATTTATTTATTCAGTATTTACATACATGGCATGTTGTTTTTCTGTATCTTGCTATGTCCCTCTGAGGACCTGGTCCCCTGCCAGGTGTATATGTTCTTGAGTATTCGCAGGAGCACAGATCCGGACATGTTACGTATATTTCGAGGAGATCTTCGAGCCTCGTGATTTTCAGATGTTGTTCTTATATGGTGTGTATCTGGTTCCTTTTTATATTCTATTTCGGCAGTAGTTTTGTTTCCATCCGACTGTCTTTCTCTAGTTACTTTATATTGTTATCTAGTTACATGGTTATTGATTATTCATGATTATTTGACTCTGTGGATGAGATTTAGATATTACCCTATGACTTGTAATTAATTTTACCACTTATGAATTATTGTTCATTATACAGCGTACGCACGTATATATGGTTTCCATATATTGGAGTTGCCATATATACGGGCCAGCTGGCATGGTTACGTGACCTAGTCCTACGTATTTTGGGACTGGGGCGTGACACAAATGCAGGAGTGCGTTGTGAGCACTGCCACAGGCCGGGGCATACCATCGTTAATTATTACTTGAAGAATGGGTCTTGTTACAACTGTGGCGGCAATGGGCACTTGATTCGAAACTGTCCGCTCCCGGATCGCCGCCAGCAACAAAATAATCCCTAACGGTTGGTTCTATTCCTAAGTTTCGGGACGAAACTTCCAATTGGTTGGGTAGGATGTAGCGCCCCGTTCCTCCTATTCGGGGAGCGCGGCTAAGAAACACAAACGGTATCGCTCGATCGGGATAGATTAAATTAAAAACTCGTCCTCGTTATGGATTTATTTCTTCGGAATTGATTTCCATATTCAGTGGACTGCGCCCCAAGGATCAGCTTAGCTGTCACGACCCGCACCCGGAAATTCGGGCACGAGTGCGTGGGTACGTCCAGCCTACGCCGCAGAATCGGCGGTAGTACGCTGTCTAGGTCAAATCCAGATTTACTAACTAGCTCATTCACAAATAACATAGGCAAGATAATAAATAATGAGAAATGAAACTTACGATTGCAACTGAAATAAATGTGACAACAGATTCAAATATTTTAGTACAGGAATCAGAATGAAATCGGGGACAAACCCGATTGCTAAGATAAAGAGCAAATCTAAGATAACTACTGCTAACTAGTCAGCAGGAGTAGCTTCCTGTGCGGAAACTGGCTCTGCAACTGCATCACCTGCTATCTCATAGGGGCCATAATAGGTGGGGGCAAGGTTCTCATCATCGCCTAAACAACAGATCCAGTCAGGAAAGGAGCAAAGTACACAGTGCACAACAAGATTAAACTAAATATTTTATGACGATTAAATATTGGATATCATGTTGCGAAACAGCATTAGCAGAATATTATTATCTCAGAGTTAGCTGTAAACAGGAATATGAGAAACAGAAATAAATGAAACAGGAAATGAAACTACAATAGCCAGCAAGAAATATAACATGACCAGAACTATCTGTGTGAACTTGTGTTTGTTTTTAGAATACTTAGTTGGCATGTAGGGGTTTATAAGACTAATTCGGCCGTCATAAACGGCTATTAGACAATACAATCGAGATCCGGCTGATGGACAGTCGTGTACCAACAGCTATTAGACAATACAGGGGAAAGGGTAAACTACATGCCTTCTAGGTATTCTCCCACCCGACATGAAAAACAAGACAGGAACTACCAATATTCAAGACATAAAATTCAACATTTCTAACACTAGGTGTAAACATCAAGGGTACATGTATGGCAGGGAATTAATTATCACAATATATAAAGATTAACTTGAAGTGCAGGTACTTGCCTGTTGTTTGGATCTGATTAATTGGGTTCTTGGGGAAAAATCCAGAGATGAGTCCAAAAGCTGAAATAGACATTACCATCATGCTCAGAAGATGTCAAATAGCTAGAAACGCCTGTCCTTGGGTCCAATTTGGAGACAAGGGCAAAAATGGCAGTTTTGGGTCAAAACGGGGTCCGTCGGTGGGCCCGCTTTGCACCGAAAAATGCGTCCGGGTCAAAGGTCTCCAAATTCACCAAACTTAGTGTCAACAGGTCAGGAACGCTGATACGAACCCAACGGAACTTCCAGATTTGGATTCCGATGAGCCGAACACAAAATCGCCCGTCGAACGGGGCTTGTGGGGCCCACGACACGCGATTTTGTCAACGTTCTCAGAATCGAACCAAACTTGACCCACAGGACCAGCGTATCGCTACGAGTCCGATGGCGCAAGTTTTGTCTCGATCCGACGTGTGTGCACGAAATTAGGGTAAATTGCAGAAAAGTCGGATACGGGGCGATGTCCGCGGATACGCGTTGATTCCGGTGTGCACGCACACCCGAATCAGCTTTCGCGAAATCTCACACGTCCGTATCGACGGTGCGTACGTATCTGCGAAGACCGCACGCGACCAAGTCGTCCCGTTTGGCGGGGCGTACTCAGTTCCGGGGGTGAAACAGGGTCTGGTTTTTCCTTTTTTGGATCGCGGTGTGCGATCACCACAGGACGCGATGTCCCGAACAGTTTGTTCGGACACCGAGAGGGTCATACAGGCTTTGCGTAGAAATTTACAGAATTGAAAACGGAGATACAGGGTGCAAGATACGAGTACCTGAACCTGCTCTGAAAATCTAGAAAAATGCCGTGTCCGTGTCGTGTCCGACACGACACGAAGGAAAGCTAGGGTTTACTGTGCTCGTGTCCGAGGCTCCTGTGTCAGGGTGTCACCGGAGTCGTCTGGCCACGGCGAGGAGGACGGCGGGGCGAGGTCCCGACGGCGGAGCTGTGCTGCACGGCGGAGGCCGGTCGGCTCAGCTGCGGGATGCGGGTCCTGGAGTCGAGGAGAGGCGGAGGAGAAAGGAGGGAGGTGGTCGACGGGCAGCGGCTGGGCGGTGGGAGGAGGAAGGTGGTCCGGGGCGGGCACTGCGGCGAGGTCGGTCGGAGGCGGGCGGTGGCGCACGGCGGCGAGGTGGTCTTAGGGTTTGGGGAGATGAGGTCGGGGTAGGGTTTTATAGGCTGGGGCGGCGAGGGGTTGGCTCCGGGCGAGGCGGAGGGGAGAGGGGGTCGTGGGCCGAGGGTTGAGGCGGGGACGGCAACGTGGCCGGCCGGAAAACGCGGCGGCGGCCGCGGGAACGGGGAGAGGGAGTCGCGCGGGTGCGGGGGCTAGCGGGTCGGGTTGCCTGACCCGACCCGACCCGACCCGGAAAGGCAGCGGGCTGGGCTGGGCGCTGGGCTCGGCCCACTGGGCCGGGCCGGGCCCAAGGAAAAATAAATAATTAATTAATTAATTAATAATTAAATAATAAATAATAAATAATAAATAATTAAATAAATAGATAATTAATTAATTAATTAATTAAATAGTTTTTAGGCATTTAAAAATAGGTTTGAGGCCCAGAAAAATCCAGGAAAATTACCCTAAGTCCAGTTTTCCATTTTACACCCAAAAATATTATTTTTACTATATTTTAATGTTGTTTATTATCAATTAAAAATTATGTAATAATTTAAAACCCTGATTTTAATTTCAGAAAATTCCCAAAAAATTCCAGAAAATTGTGAAAAATCCTAATTTTAATATTTTAAAAAAATCAGGGTCTTACAATCTACCCAACTTATATAATTTCGTCCTCGAAATTTAAATTATGGCAGGGTTCTCTCTTTCCAAACTCACTTGATTACAGTCCAGCGGGTTTCTCTCAGGTGAACATTGCGGTCGCTACCCAACTTAGTATTTTACCCATATCCTCTAAGACTGTACAACTAGTGAGGCTAGGTCTCAACTTAATAAATCATGGTATTGAATCTTAAGTCTGCAACACAAAACACAGCACATAGGGTCTTGTCTTAGTCATAAAGGGTTATCATCAATTCGTCCGGTCTGAGGGGTATGTCTAGCACTACAAATCATCTCATACCAACCACAGGTCTTTGTCTTTTCGAAATGAGGAAAGACGAGAATCAATAATAAAGAGTTTTAAGGGCGAGGTGGTAGAACAGAGGTATAGGGATCAAGGCGTTTTTCAGGAATTCTAATGGGAATTGTCAGGCGGTTTAAGGATCGAGGTTCTATTCTGGTAATGCTGAAACGATATGCTCGGACGTATTTAGGGGCAAGTAGACTAGTCGACTATACCTCAATCCACATAAGTAGTCATGCGAAGTGCGAATCAAAATGCACTAAGGTTGATCAGACCGTAGTACACTGATTCTGAGTAGACACTTGTATTAGTGGGGTTGATCAGGCCTCAATAATACATGCGTCATGAACAAGCCCGATAAAGGGTAAGCTTGCAAAACTAGGCTATAAAATAGCAGCATAAGTCAAGTTCAGCAAAATTAAGTGCGCTAGATGATGATGAAAAGGAGGTGCAAATTATTGAAGTTCACAAAATGACACAAAATAAGCACAATAGCAAAATCCTCTAAAACAGTTATCAAATTAAAAGCATACCAGGTATTTAGCAAGTTCAAAATTACTAGGTTGGGGCTGAGGTCACGAACCAATAGGCACGAAAACAATACTAGAAAAGATATCTACGAATCACTTACGCGCATTAGCTGCTTCCAGAGTTTGCGCGTTCTCCACGGTCATTACGTAAGCCTGTCCGCGTCCTTGAGCAGCGGGACAGTCCCTCACTTGATGTGCTGCTGAGCCACAAAGTAGACAAACACCTAGCCTCTTTCTGCAAACTTGCCAAGTATGGCCTGGTCTATGATAATAGTTACAAGCAGCAGCTTGTTGGTTCTGTCCCTGGGCCTGGTGTTGGGGTGCTGGAGCTCAAGGGAGAGGACGCTGAGCTTGTTGCGGGGCCCCCTGCTGTTGTTGTTGAAAATGGCATTTGTTGGGTCCCGTATTTCCGGTATCTCTTTCTCGCTTTAGCTTATGCCCCATGTCTCTCTCAACGCCTTGTGCCACGTTCAAGATTTCCTCGTATGTGCGAGCTCGGCTGGTGGTGACAGCAAGGCGAATATCCGGAGATAGCCCCTTCTTGAATCTACGGGCTCTATCCTCCGGGGTTCGAACCATGTACTCCGCAAAATGGCTTAACCTGCTAAATTCAGCAGTATACTCATCTACAGATAGGTTACCTTGTTCTAGTCTCTCGAATTGACTTTCGAGAGCTTCCCGAGCCACTTTGGGGTAGAATTTTTCCTTGAACAGTCTCTTGAAGTCCTCCCAGGTGAGGTCAGGAGCAGATAGTTGGGGTTCATCTCTGAACCAGGTTCGAGCAATGTCGAACAGTTGCAGGCTTGCGGACTCCACTTTGAGATCATCAGGAACCCGAGCAGTCTTCAGGAGTCTCTCTACGTTCTCTATCCATTCATCGGCATAGAGAATGCCTTCAGTTCCGTAGAATTCCAGGGGTCTTAGGTTCTTGAAATCTTTGGCACTTCCTGGCCTCTTTTGTGGCGACTCCTGGGACCTAAGAGCTTCCGAGAGGCTGGTCCGCAGAAGTACAGTCTGCTCTTTCTGGGATTCCACCAATCCCTGGAACACTCCAAGTAGCTGTGCTCCATCCAGAGTAACTGCCGGAACAGATGGAGGCGACGGAAGTGCAAGGGTCTCGGGCACATTCTGCTCAGCTGGTTCTGATGTGCCTCCTACTGTGTTCCTTGTCTGGACCATTCTAAAAGATGAAGGGATAGGGAGATCAGAATAGATTACTTGGAAATCAAGGGGCGATAGGGAAAAATTGATCAGAAGTGATATTAAGAATTGAAATCAGGACCCTATACTGTGAATGAGCTTTTCCTAGAATCCTTAATCTTATTGCAGGCCTGTTCGGTCCCTAAGTTGAAATCGAACAATTTAGTCGTTTGACCTGCATGGGCCACCACAAAAACGTGTCACGACCCGCACCCGAAAATTCGGGCACGAGTGCGTGGGTACGTCCAGCCTACGCCGCAGAATCGGCGGTAGTACGCTGTCTAGGTCAAATCCAGATTTACTAACTAGCTCATTCACAAATAACATAGGCAAGATAATAAATAATGAGAAATGAAACTTACGATTGCAACTGAAATAAATGTGACAACAGATTCAAATATTTTAGTACAGGAATCAGAATGAAATCGGGGACAAACCCGATTGCTAAGATAAAGAGCAAATCTAAGATAACTACTGCTAACTAGTCAGCAGGAGTAGCTTCCTGTGCGGGAACTGGCTCTGCAACTGCATCACCTGCTATCTCATAGGGGCCATAATAGGTGGGGGCAAGGTTCTCATCATCGCCTAAATAACAGATCCAGTCAGGAAAGGAGCAAAGTACACAGTGCACAACAAGATTAAACTAAATATTTTATGACGATTAAATATTGGATATCATGTTGAGAAACAGCATTAGCAGAACATTATTATCTCAGAGTTAGCTGTAAACAGGAATATGAGAAACAGAAATAAATAAAACAGGAAATGAAACTACAATAGCCAGCAAGAAATATAACATGACCAGAACTATCTGTGTGAACTTGTGTTTGTTTTTAGAATACTTAGTTGGCATGTAGGGGTTTATAAGGCTAATCCGGCCGTCATAAACGGCTATTAGACAATACAATCGAGATTCGGCTGATGGACAGTCGTGTACCAACAGCTATTAGACAATACAGGGGAAAGGGTAAACTACATGCCTTCTAGGTATTCTCCCACCCGACATGAAAAACAAGACAGGAACTACCAATATTCAAGACATGAAATTCAATATTTCTAACACTAGGTATAAACATCAAGGATACATGTATGGCAGAGAATTAATTATCACAATATATAAAGATTAACTTGAAGTGCAGGTACTTGCCTGTTGTTTGGATCTGATTAATTGGGTTCTTGGGGAAAAATCCAGAGATGAGTCCAAAAGCTGAAATAGACATTACCATCATGCTCAGAAGATGTCAAATAGCTAGAAACGCCTGTCCTTGGGTCCAATTTGGAGACAAGGGCAAAAATGGCAGTTTCGGGTCAAAACGGGGTCCGTCGGTGGGCCCGCTTTGCACCGAAAAATGCGTCCGGGTCAAAGGTCTCCAAATTCACCAAACTTAGTGTCAACAGGTCAGGAACGCTGATACGAACCCAACGGAACTTCCAGATTTGGATTCCGATGAGCCGAACACAAAATCGCCCGTCGAACGGGGCTTGTGGGGCCCACGACACGCGATTTTGTCAACGTTCTCAGAATCGAACCAAACTTGACCCACAGGACCAGCGTATCGCTACGAGTCCGATGGCGCAAGTTTTGTCTCGATCCGACATGTGTGCACAAAATTAGGGTAAATTGCAGAAAAGCCGGATACGGGGCGATGTCCGTGGATACGCGTTGATTCCGGTGTGCACGCACACCCGAATCAGCTTTCGCGAAATCTCACACGTCCGTATCGACGGTGCGTACGTATCTGCGAAGACCGCACGCGACCAAGTTGTCCCGTTTGGCGGGGCGTACTCAGTTCCGGGGGTGAAACAGGGTCTGGTTTTTCCTGTTTTTGGATCGCGGTGTGCGATCACCACAGGACGCGATGTCCCGAACAGTTTGTTCGGACACCGAGAGGGTCATACAGGCTTCGCGTAGAAATTTACAGAATTGAAAACGGAGATACAGGGTGCAAGATACGAGTACCTGAACCTGCTCTGAAAATCTAGAAAAATGCCGTGTCCGTGTCGTGTCCGACACGACACGAAGGAAAGCTAGGGTTTACTGTGCTCGTGTCCGAGGCTCCTGTGTCAGGGTGTCACCGGAGTCGTCTGGCCACGGCGAGGAGGACGGCGGGGCGAGGTCCCGACGGCGGAGCTGTGCTGCACGGCGGAGGCCGGTCGGCTCAGCTGCGGGATGCGGGTCCTGGAGTCGAGGAGAGGCGGAGGAGAAAGGAGGGAGGTGGTCGACGGGCAGCGGCTGGGCGGTGGGAGGAGGAAGGTGGTCCGGGGCGGGCACTGCGGCGAGGTCGGTCGGAGGCGGGCGGTGGCGCACGGCGGCGAGGTGGTCTTAGGGTTTGGGGAGATGAGGTCGGGGTAGGGTTTTATAGGCTGGGGCGGCGAGGGGTTGGCTCCGGGCGAGGCGGAGGGGAGAGGGGGTCGTGGGTCGAGGGTTGAGGCGGGGACGGCAACGTGGCCGGCCGGAAAATGCGGCGGCGGCCGCGGGAACGGGGAGAGGGAGTCGCGCGGGTGCGGGGGCTAGCGGGTCGGGTTGCCTGACCCGACCCGACCCGGAAAGGCAGCGGGCTGGGCTGGGCGCTGGGCTCGGCCCACTGGGCCGGGCCGGGCCCAAGGAAAAATAAATAAATAAATAAATAAATAATAATTAAATAATAAAAATAAATAATTAAATAAATAGATAATTAATTAATTAATTAAATAAATAGTTTTTAGGCATTTAAAAATAGGTCTGAGGCCCAGAAAAATCCAGAAAAATTACCCTAAGTCCAGTTTTCCATTTTACACCCAAAAATATTATTTTCACTATATTTTAATGTTGTTTATTATCAATTAAAAATCATGTAATAATTCAAAACCCTGATTTTAATTTCAGAAAATTCCCAGAAAATTCTAGAAAATTGTAAAAAATCCTAATTTTAATATTTTAAAAAAATCAGGGGCTTACATTAGCGGCAGAGTCAGGAGGGACCTCTCCGCTACTATCTTTTATTGCCTCGGTTTTCGATGTCGCTTGTTGCTTTCGTGCTTTGAGTTGGTTTTGGGATTTGCTTGTTTTCCTTGAACGGTTCGATGGTTTTCATTGCTTTCGTTCATTGACTTGCACTTCTATTTCGAGATTGGAAAGAGAGGAAGAAGTATTAATCGAGCTGTTCGTGTGCAGGTGAACGAGCAGTAGGCGGCTTGCGAGCGGAGTCGTGAAGCACCTCTTTCCTTCTTCTTTCCAACTTCTAAGTGAGTGGCTACTAACCCGATTAGCTAGCCTTGCTTCCATGCTTCACTTCTTCGCCCCGATCAAACGATACCAAGTAATAATAAAAGAGATCAAGATAAAAGGGAATAGACTTGAAATATTGCTTGTCAACTAAACTTATGAACGGTTATCATCTTGTATGCTAGTTCGTTTATAACTGTTCTATGAATCGTGCTAAGTATGGAAATATATGCTTGTTATGAAACAAACTGTTAGTAAGACTATGCAAAACATTTGTGCTATGGAGCTTGCTCCTATTCGTTCGAAATTCGTTTATAAATTCGTGTGAAATAATTCGAACTAAATGTGCTTGATCACGGATAACTTGTGCACAAGGTATTTTGGCTTTCGCGGACGGCCGCCAGGGCACTGGGGCCGATCCGATCCGGGCGGAAGAGTTCGTATAGTCGTTTGTCATGGACGGGATGCTATGTAGCGGGGCTCGCCACTTGCGTTGCATAACATTCTTGTCCCGAGACTATAAATTGTCCCTTTGTAGCATCAAGCCAGTGATCCCTGTGTATATTTAAACCTGTTGCATACTAACTTGTGTCTTCATTTCTGGGAAGGCATGGTAAGTATTGTGCAGATAATTCAGACGGTCAGGTAAAATCCACCTAACGGTGGCACATTCATTTCAGTAAATTCTATATGCTGCTTACTTGTAAATAAACTAAGGCAAGATAGAAACCCACAAAATATGCATGCTTCACTAAACAACGTGTTGATTGGTATAGTTCGGCTAGCTCGCCTTCACCAGCATGTTTCGATATGCTGACCCTCGTTGAAACAGGTTCTCCGCACCAAGGCAAACCGAGCGAGGAGCCGAAGTCGTCTTCCCGATCCAGTCCAGCTGTTGGCGCATCTTCACCGCGCCCTTGAAGAATTTTGAAGCCAGAAGCTGCAACTCTTCATACACAAATGCAGCTCACAAATGCAGCTCCGTGGCAAAGCCGTCCTCCAGCCTGGAGGTCTTTATCATTTTGAGTTTATAAAGGGATGTAATGTACAGTACTGCTATCTCATTTTGATTCATCTCTTTTGTAAGCCGTTCGGCATATTAGCTAACTCGTTCAAGAGTTTGTAATAGATGTTCATTATCAATAAAGAGAACTTTTTCATGTTTCAAATCTGTGTTTCAATTTATCTGCGTACTCTGAATATGTGCTTGCTATGCAAATCATTAAAGCCTTGTGCGGGCGCAACCCCAGGCCCGCACGGCGGTCACGGTTCGGGGGATGCCTTAATTGATTCTACGAAATTGGGTCGTGACACCGGATCGATATGGTTCGAGTGCCCCGGAATGCCGTTTCGAGGAAATGTCAAACTCTGTGTACACAGGTTGTCCGTGACATGCAGAAAGTAGGTATGACGAGAGGATCGAACATTCTCGCCCCACCAAGCGATCCTAGACTCGTTCAACCAAATATCCAACCGATCCATAACCGAATATCCAACTAAAATATCCATAACCATTCTTCCAACATATTGCCCAAGGCACCAAATATCAAGTTATCCCATATTCACAATGCCGCTTCTCAGCAATATATTTTAAATTGGTGCAACACCCATGCTCAAAGCAATCCCATGGCACAATGCCGTTTCAATGGCACAATGCCCCATTCGTGGCACGATGCCCCATCAAGCGGTACAACACCCTCGCCGATATAGTTGTTCGGTTTCGAACCACAACTGCTCGCTTTGCAAGACAAAATGACCAAGTGATACTCGTGCACGGATGCACACTCGCTCGCCCGTATTCCCGATATTCCCATTGACTCAATGTATCATTCCAACTGTCCAAGCATACTCCCAATTATCTAACCGACTGCCTCAAATATAATAATCCAACTATCGCTCCAACTATCCAACGCGTAAATAATTCAAGCCACAAATCCTATCCAAGCAAACTACGTACACTCTATGCACGCCTCAGTGTAGTGATTCTCAATGTTTCAGCCCAAGTGTTCAAGCCTTTACGTATTTTCCATATTATTAGGCATGAAGGAGTAGAAGAGGAGGAAAAGAGCCCACTCACAATGTTTGATTCCGTTAGGCATCCTGTCCTGCCGATACGGCCAATCCCTTGAACCCGTGGTCCGATGCAAGCGTGATCTACTCAACTGGTATGACCGTACGAGCAGGCCGTGCTCTCCAAATCATCCGACCGATCGGATTAAGGAAGACGGCATTATCGCTTCCATCCAGCTAGTCAGAAATGTTCTGAACGAACACCTGATTTCCATCGAATCCGCTAGCCATCTGCACATTGAAACCAACTCGATTAATCCTTCTTCCCAAAATCCAATATTTTAAATGTAACCAGCATTTGATTTATTCAATCCAACTCAGCGTAACACTCCGAGCGGTTGTGGGGCGTTACATAATATACCACTTAGAATCAGGTTCGTCCACAAATCGTGCTGGTACTTATTCCTATCATATGCCACAATCCAATTCCATGGATCTGCTCTATGCAACTCACATATTCACGATCCTGACTCAGCATCTCGCTCTGCTGAATGCTCGTACAAATTTCACGAATTCCCACATCCTCCTTGCAGCTCAATACGAATTCTTCGCATCGCTTAGTTTTGGATCGTATACATATTTAAGGCGTCCCTAAAATACATGCATTTCAGCCGAGCTTTGCGATAGCAAATTTGAATAAGTTACAAGGGTATCTTTATGTTCGAGGCATCCATTTTCTTTACTCCCAATTGAATCACTCCCGATTTCCATTCCAACATATTCGATTGAGCACTATTCTCAATTATAAAAAAAAATTCCACCAACTCAATCGGTTCGTGTTCCAACTCAATCCATCCAACTATTTCTGAAATCCGTACTAGCAACATCTCGAATTATTATCTTATGCACCGAACGATCATCTCAACTGATCTACCCCAGCTATGCGACTTACCCAAATCTCAACTTTGCTTAGATCAGCTCAGTCCAACACATTTTCCTGCCATCTCAATACCTCACTGGGTGAACATCTATATTGAGGTTCGTGTGATCTAAGAAGATCTCGTCGCCACGCCAAAGGGATAGTGTCGCCACAATTTCAACGTGGACACACTCGCCACAATTCCTAGGTCGCGCATGGAATAGTTCTTCGCGCTGCTTCCACTGCCTCGAAGCATAGGACATCACCTTTGCCTTCTGAACGAGCACGCTTTCCAGACTAAGTTTCGAGACATCTTATAAATCTGAGGCAAATCTATCCCTTCCAGTATTCACAAGGATCTGATCTGAATGAGCCGCTGCTTTAACTTTACGAGCTAGTTTCACAGTCGTCAATTCATATGAATGTTATTCCCTTCCAGGACACGATGAGTCAGAGGCGATGCCATCGATAAAAATCTGCGACTCTGAATCTTATCAGTTGACTAGGCTACTTCCACCATCGCTTCGATCTTCTGGCTGCATCTTCAGCTGAAGACTATCCCAAGGGTCTCTCAAATCCAACACTCAGTCAATAAGCCAAATCTCTAACACACATTACTCACATCTGCCCTCGACGCACTCTCAAATGCGCCGCCTCAAGGGTCGTTCTATGGGTCTACCATATTCATCTCTGATTCGACGGACAAGTCGCTAGGGTCAGCTGTCCCGAAGCTATACTCGATAATTGTAATCATCACGATGGACAGTTACTATGAACCATGCAATATCTCATCTGCAAATCCGAATCAAAATCCTACCATTCTATCCGAGCGAACTTCCAAATCCGAGCACTTCATGCACTACCTTTGATGATCTGTCAACCAATGTCGCTTAGCCACCTAGAGTCTTGCTATCTATCCGAGCCACAGTTTGAGAACTGCGCTCGTTGAAACCGTTTTCCATCAATCCGTCGTTCTGCCCTGAATCCATCAAATTTTTGAATTACCATGTTCGTCTACTCGCACTACGACTTGCAATAATTCTCGAAACTCAAGTTTTGCTCAAATTCTTATCTGTTTGTCGCGTTCCACGGTGCACGTCCAACTTGCTCAAACCGTACAGTGATTTGCTCCGACGTTGCTACCATATTTAGCCATCTTTAAAAGTCTGTCTGTCATAATCTTTCCCGCAGTTGTTGCCTCAATCCGTTCACGTCTTTCAGAGAATCCGTCTATCATTGTTGCACCATCTTGCCCAAAATTTCACTTTCGCTAAACCTGAGTCGACTTCTCGAGCAACAATTTCCAAAATCCTTCAAGTAGCGTGAAACTATCGCATTGCACCTCCAAACCAATATCGTGTTTCATTGCTCAACCAACAGCTCAAATGTGTCGCCCAAAAATCGTAGTCCGTGCTCGCTATCCTCTGATTCACCCATCGCTCGCTCAAGCGTAACCCAACTGTTCATTCCGATCTCGTCCATCTGTCAAGTCCAACGATACTTCCATTTGCACAAGTCTGTTCTCGATATGCTCAACTCAATATTCACTTGCTCCATTTTTCATTCTTCCCAACACAACAGATGTGCACCAACCAACTTATATTTCTGTTACCCGAGTCCGTTCAGACAATTCCCATTGATGTCCAACCAAAATATTTCTAATGCCTTTCTCAATATGTGGTATCCCATATACCACTCCGAATCAAGTCGCTACTCGCATTACGATTTCTTACACTGATCCAAGATCCGTTCGAGGCATCCTTCATGCGTGATCCTACCATCCCCAACTCAAGTCTGACACAAAACTTAGCTAATGCCTGAATTATCCAACTATTTCCATCAATCTCGTTATGCAACTTGTGCTATGTTCCATTCCCAATACCAAATGGTTCCACACATTTGTTATACGAGCAACATCGTGCCAACTTATTCTGATATTTCCAAGCCAAACTCAAGCATGCTCAACCGATGCTCTGTGTGATATCCAAAAATTAAACTTCTATCCAACACAGTCGCTACACAAGCAACTCGTGCAACGATCCATTCTCATCGAATGCTCCTACTCAAAACATGCCACATAACCAAATATCGTATGCCAACCAACTGATCCACTGGTGCAATCAGAAAGTCCCTGAACGACAAGCCAAGCCAACCCAACGAAAGCTCTCAACTTGTTGCACAAATGCAACAACGCCACCCAACTTACTGCACGAATGCAACAACGCCTAACGAGGCTAAGCGATCTAACGAAAACCAACCAAAGCAACACAACCAAGAATAATATGCAGCCACAACCAGCAATATATAGACTTATTGCATGAAATATCCAATGTGGCACTGAGTAGAGTCAAGAGCTAAACGATACACGGAAGCTATTTAGAGTTTGTGATAAAGCGAAGGACCAAGTTCGAGAAAATGAACCAGGCGCCCTGATACCAATCTGTCACGTCCCAATCTCCCGCAAGCTCAATAGTCCCTGCTGAACGTAAAATCACCACGTTGCAGCTCTCCCGCGGGACAATCGTTCTCATCGGGACGTGATGTCGTACGAGCCTGGAGTTGCGCTCGTACAAGACGATGTTGTTAAACACAAAGTTATCATCGAAACAACCAAGTTACAGCGGAAGCCGATTTGTGTACCAAGCACACATCAGAGTAAGACGCAGCGAAGCTCACGATAGGGTCCAAATGAAATGCCCCGAGGCAATACCACAAAGGCGATGCCACGAAGACGATGAAATACTCTTGCTCTTTTCTCTAGCCCACAAAGGTACTTACAGTTCATACATCATGCCTCGTATATCCAAGCAGCGCCACTACGCCTGCGTACCTGAAAAATTGCCCACAAACGTGGTTCAGTACACAACCGTACTGGTGAGCGGGATAACCCACTCGCCTAAGCCGACACTAAGTAAAAATAGTGAATGCACACAGTTATATGGTGATCTTTCTAGTTGAGTCCTAGATTCGTTTCATGGCATATGGATGACATGTTAAGGAAAGCTGTAAAGCAGTTTAAGCATGCACGCATTCAACTCAAACCAAACGACAATCATTTATATATCCAGCCCGAAGGTAACTAGCGTGCAACCCATCATACTCAATGCCATCGCTTGCATGATAACATATCGAACCATTCCCAAGCCTCAAATATCCATCCTCAACCAAAGTTTATATCCTAATATCGAGTGCACACTCTTGCCGAGGCAAGGTGGCCGCGCCTACACGAAAGCCAAACCAACAAAAGAAAAGCAAGCCAACTCTTATCTATATGAAGTCACTGGCAAAACCATAAAGGACATATTCCAAGCATTAACGATGCGCCCTATCAGCCCGGGTAGCAAGCCCCGCTGGAGGTCCCGTAATGCATCGTGACTAGTACGAATCAATATTTCCCTCCGGATCGATACGGTTCAAGTGCCCCGGAATGCCGTTTCGAGGAAATGTCAAACCCTGTGTACACAGGTTGTCCGTGACATGCAGAAAGTAGGTATGACGAGAGGATCGAACATTCTCGCCCCACCAAGCGATCCTAGACTCGTTCAACCAAATATCCAACCGATCCATAACCGAATATCCAACTATAACATCCATAACCATTCTTCCAACATATTGCCCAAGGCACCAAATATCAAGTTATCCCATATTCACAATGCCGCTTCTCAGCAATGTATTTTAAATTGGTGCAACACCCATGCTTAAAGCAATCCCATGGCACAATGTCGTTTCAGTGGCACAATGCCCCATTCGTGGCACGATGCCCCATCAAGCGGCACAACACCCTCGATGATGCAGTTGTTCGGTTTCGAACCACAACTGCTCGCTTTACAAGACAAAACGACCAAGTGATACTCGTGCACGGATGCACGCTCGCTCGCCCGTATTCCCGATATTCCCATTGACTCAATGTATCATTCCAACTGTCCAAGCATACTCTCAATTATTCAACCGACTGCCTCAAATGTAATAATCCAACTATCGCTCCAACTATCCAATGCGTAAATTATTCAAGCCACAAATCCTATCCAAGCAAACTACGTACACTCTATGCATGCCTCAGTGTAGTGATTCTCAATGTTTCAGCCCAAGTGTTCAAGCCTTTACGTATTTTCCATATTATTAGGCATGAAGGAGTAGAGGAGAAAGAAAAGAGCCCGCTCATAATGTTTAATCCCGTTAGGCATCCTGTCCTGCCGATACGGCCAATCCCTTGAACCCGTGGTTCGATGCAAGCGCGATCTACTCAATTGGTATGACCGTGCGAGCATGCCGTGCTCTCCAAATCATCCGACCGATCAGATTAAGGAAGACGGCATTATCGCTTCCATCTAGCTAGTCAGAAATGTTCTGAATGAACACCTGATTTCCATCGAACCCGCTAGCCATCGGCACATTAAAACCAACTCGATTAATCCTTCTTCCTAAAATCCAACATTTTAAATGTAACCAGCATTTGATTTATTCAATCCGACTCAGCGTAACGCTCTGAGTGGTTGTGGGGCGTTACAACTGCCATCGCACAAGTATCCTTGAACACTTGTGTTCACTCGCTGAACGAATAAGAATTTTGCTAAGTCTAAAATACTCCATGCGGCATCAAACCCTCTGCAACACCGACACTTATGCGACAAGCAGAGTATGCGGCCACCATCCTTGGACGCATGACTCCGAAACGGTGTCACATCTTTTTATGGTTTTATGTTTTCTTCCTAACAAACTTTATGTCACATCATACTTTTTATCAAATCATACTTTATGTCACATCACTGACACTTTATTTATTTTTTAATACTTTATTACTTATCCTGAGGAGTAGACCTAGCCCTGACTCCATGCGGCACGACTCCATACGGCCTGACTTCTCATGCGACTATGATCCTTCTGCACGCATGCGTCCCCTTGCACACATTTTATTGGACCAGTTTTGGTTGAATGTTCCTTTGGACTTTATGAGTTGTATGTGTGACTTTGATGACCACAAAAGTATTAGACCCATCAATGCCTCATGACCCAACTACATGTATCCATGCTGATACACTTATTACGTGCTATGTGTTCCTACGCTAAGTGTTCCTACGCAATTATTTTACATATTTATACTGCGGTGTACCTATATGCTACGTAACATGTGATATGACTCAATCTCTAGCATGGACATATAGATTAGTCAATGGTTAAGCGTGGCTAAGATCTGTTGATTGTTTCATCACACTGGCGTGAATCCAAATTGAACTATCAAGTGATAAAGAAGATTCGTATCTAGCGTGGCCGTACTATGGTACATCATATAAAGGAAATACCATGTGACTACGCCATTGTAGTGCCCTGTTTCCCCTGTTCAGGGAGCGCGATTAAGAAATACTTAGTATCATTCAATCGGGACAGATTGAATCAAGATCCTTTCCTCGTTATGGATTGGTTTCTTCGGAATCAGGTCCCACATTCAACGGATCGTTCCCCAAGGAAGGACTCGACGGCAGAGTCGAAAGAGGCCTTTCCGTTGTGCTGGTTTTCTTGCCCATTTTTGATGCCGCTTGGTTGCTTTCTTGTTGGTTTTGTGACTTATATTTTCTTGAACGATTTTAATGGATTTTATTGCCTTTGTTCTTAGGATTTTGCATTTTGTATCGAACCCTTGGAGACTGAAGCAGGAGATATTAATTATCTGTTGGTGCGTGCAGGTGACTGTGTAAGCGACGCACGAGCGAAGTCTTGAAGATCTCCCCTTCTCTCTCCCTGTTCACCAACTGGTGAGTGGCTTTACTTCAATTAGCACCCTTCTTCCAAGTATTTGTTCTTAATAAATTAACTCATTTGAGCATTCCGATCAAACGATACAAAAATAATAAAATTAAGTCAGAATAAAGAAGAAGTAGACTTAAAACACTTATAATGCTTGTCACATAGAATTCTATGCGATTACATTGATGCATGCATGTCCGTTATACATATAGCCATTTTGTGTTCAGTTGTAGTTAGAACTTATTCATCTATGACTGCTCAATAGATAGTACATAACATGTGAATCGATCATAACAACCAGTAGACTATGCCATCGTATTGTGCTAAAGCAGTTCCGTTCTTATTGATGTTTGAAATAATTCATATGTTAACTTAATGTTCCTATTGTTAATGGTCATGGATAATCTTGTGCACAAGGTCCTTGGTTCCTGCGAACAGTTGCCGAGACACCTAGGCCGATTCGTCCCGGACGAAATATCAGTTAGTCGTGCTAGCAACTTAGCATTGGTGAGGCGGGAGTTTGTAGCGGGGCTCGTTACCTGCGCTGCAAGCATCATCATCTACCCAGACTATGATCCATGACGGCTCGTCAAGACAGTGATCTTTATGTATATTTAAACTATGCAGACTAACTATGTCTTCGTAGCAGGAAAGTTCATGGTAAGTTTTGTACAGGTGGTTCAGACGGGACAGGTAAAGTCACTGAACGGTGGCACATTTTGTTATGTCATTCAATTCTATCGCATATAAAGAATTAAACTAAGAAAAGATAGAAATATCACATAATAAAAATATTACATGTTCACATGAATACGATGTTAATTTGGTATGTTAGGTTAGCTCGCCTTCACTGGTACTTTTTGAAGTACTGACCCTCGTTGCAGCAGGTTCCCCAAGCCGAGACAACGCGGCGAGGAGCGAAAGCTTTCTCTAACCCTTCCTTGATCAGGCATATTTGTGTTATGATTTTGGAAGCTTAAGTACATAATCAAGAAAGGCGCTTGCACTTCCCTTTTGAAGCTCCTAGGCGATGGTGTTGACTCGTACCTAAGGTATTTTGTGCTTTTGAAATATTAGTAAATGATGTAATGTATGGATCGGCTATGTCATTTTGCGTCCAAGTTGTAAGTCCGTATGGCATCTTTATTACTTTTAGGTTAAGAGTCTGTAAACAGATGTTCATTATCATTAAAAAGGACTTTTCTATATCTCAAGTTGTGATATCTTATTTGCGTACTCTGTTGTATTTGTTCTAAAGTATATCATTATGCCTAGGCCTTGTGCAAGTGCATCTTACGTGTGTACGACATCACGTCCGGGGAACGATTATCGATTTAGAAAAATTAGGGCATGACATATTGGTGTCAGAGAATGGCTTCAGATTCTTCGACCTTCATGTCAGAAGAGTTTTCTTGAAACGACCCTATCGCTCCTAGTTGAACTCTTGAATTCGATTGGCGAAAATGAGATACGTTCCATACAGTGAGTCCATAATATGTTTTGAGACTGATGCAAGTTATTTTTCTTTCAAGGAACAGCCTCAGAGCCGGGTGCACAAGCGCAGATGGTGGCACAAGTGCAAGGGAGAAGTTTCGCCATATCGGGCAGCTCAAGAAGTCCAATTGTCGTACCCTCTGTGGATCCGTTTGAACGGATGATATGTTTGATGGAAACGCAGCAGAGACAAGCCAAATTATGACAGAACCAATTCGAGTCCCGGATTGAGGCTCAATTTCTGGCACAACAAACTCAAGTCGAAGCACAGCAGAAGCAAATGGATACCTTACAAACGATTGTGACGACACTCGTCGCCAGCAACCATTCTACATCAGCGGTTGCCGTGGCTGTGCCAGGTGTAGCCAATACCACTTGCTAATATCTGAATTCAAAAAGATGTGTCGTACTTCCTTTAAGGGGACTGAGGACCCTCCGTGGCGTTGGATTGGCTGGTTGAGTTGGAAGACCACTTTGAAGTTCTTTGCATGGATGAAACAAAAAGAGTCGCTTGCACTCAGCTTCATCTCCGTTTAAACACACATGATTGGTGGGATGTGCACAAACAAGCTATAATGAGTGAAGGTGGCAGGACGACTATCTCTTGGTCTATGTTCCGTAAGGCCTTCGAGGAGGAGTACCTTCCACCCGTCGTCCATCGCGAGAAGGAAGATGAATTTACACATCTACAGCAAGGAAACATGACAATGAGGCAGTACGCCTCAGAATTTAACAGACTTGCAAAATTTGTTAGCTTTTATTTCTGTGATACCGAGAGTCGAGCACGAAGGTTTGAGATAGGACTGTGACCTTATATTTGTGTCCACGTCATCGTTTCTCAGTACCGTACCATGTGTGAGTCCCTAAACCATGTCCTTTCCCTAGAGCCGTAGTACCACCCAGTTGGCATCGGCGCTGTGCAAAATTTCAATCACAAGCGTCCTAGCAATACAGGTGGTAACAATGCACATAAGCGCCACAATAACGGCGGCTCTCAGGACTCAGATCTAGGAAAGAACCAGGGGCAACCTTGTGCCTACTACTATAGGCCAGGATACCACATCAATGAATGTCGCATTCGAAGGGGGGGATATTTTATTTCTGGTATATTTGGCCATGTTGCTCGCGATTGTCAGGATTGCCCCAACGATCCTCCTCCGCGCCATTCCTAGCAGTAGAATCGCCCATCTCAGAATCAAGGTCAAGCACCTCGGGCGAACCAGACGATACCGCATAACGCTCAGGGCCGGGTCTATGCTTTGACTCGAGAAGAGGCGTTCGCATCAAACACGACAGTATTAGGTATATTACTTTTCAATAATATACCTGCTCGAGTATTGTTTGATTCTGGTGCCACACATAGTTTCATTGCGGCAAATTTTGCTATCGAGAACACATTTCCTATAACACTACTAGGCCTAAACCTTAGCATTGGTACTCCATCGGGCGTGGATTTGCTGGCTCATTTAGTCTGTCGTGAAGGTAATATTTGCATCGGGGAAAGAAAATTATTACTAGATGCGATAGTCTTAGACACTAGGGACTATGACATTATTTTGGGGATGGATTGGCTCGACGCTTACTCGGCTACCATTGATTATGCAGAAAAGAAAGTCATGCTTCGTCTACCTGGCGAGATCAAGTTCTGTTATTCGTGCAGTCCTCAGTCGAGAGCGTCGAATGCCTGTATGGTGATCTCTGCAATGTCTGTTCGATGGATGATATATTTCAGCTGTGATGGGTACTTAGCGTCCGTTCGAGACACACAATGAGATTGCACAAATGTTGAGTCTATTCCTGTTGTGGCAGATTTTCCTGATGTGTTTCCCGACGAGTTGCCTGATATGCCGTCCGTTCGAGAGATAGAGTTCACTATTGATATATTTCCAGAAACTCGACCAATTTCTAAAGCTCTGTATCGAATGGCCCTGGCAGAACTAAAAGAGTTACAGATTTAGTTACAAGAATTGTTAGATCATGGGTATATTCGTCTGAGCGTGTCTCCGTGGGGTGCGCCTGTATTGTTTATAAAAAAAAAGGATGGCTCGTTGCGACTCTGCATCGACTATCGTAAATTAAATAAAGCCACTGTTCGAAACAAGTACCCCCTCCCTAGGATCGATGACCTCTTCGATCAACTACAAGGTGTGATGGTGTTCTCGAAAATTGATCTTCGCGCGAGTTACCATCAACTCAGGATTAAACCGAACTATGTGCAAAAATTTGCCTTTCGCACTCGCTACGGCCACTATGAGTTTTTGGTAATGCCATTTGGATTAACCAATGCCCCTACCGCCATTATGAACATGTTTGTAGTAGTGTTCATTGATGATATCTTGGTGTACTCGAAGAATGGGGAGGAAGATGCAGAGCACTTGCGGACCGTGCTACTGACTCTTCGTTACAACAAGCTATATGCGAAACTGAGTAAGTATAAATTCTGGCTGAGCAACATATCTTTTCTCAGACACATCATTTCTGCGGGAGGCATTCCAGTCGATCTAAAGAAAATTGAAGCCATCTTCGATTGGAAGCGGCATGCATCCGTTAGTGAGATTCGAAGCTTCCTTGGGCTAGCGGGCTACTAACGGAGGTTTGTAAAGGATTTTTTTTAAACTAGCATCACCTCTGACTCTCCTCACACAGAAGGGAGTCATGTTTGAGTGGTCCACCGATTGTGAAGCCTCGTTTGAAGAGTTAAAGCATCGCCTTATCTATGTCTCGTTACTTGTACTACCAGACGAGACCTCGGGATTCCAAATATTCAGCGATGCGTCAGGACAGGGCTTGGGGTGTGTACTTATGCAGCAAGATAGGGTGATTGCCTACGCATCCAGGCAACTAAAAAAGCACGAGAAGAATTATACTATGCATAACCTGGAGCTAGCGCCAATTGTGTTCGGACTAAAATTATGGCGATACTACATTTATGGAGTGGTTTGCCAAATTTATACCGATCACAAAAGTTTAAAGTACCTATTCAACAAAATGGACCTCAACCTAGGATAACGGCGTTGGCTAGAATTAATAAAAGATTATGACTTGACGATTGACTACACACCTGGCAAGGGAAATGTTATAGCAGATTTATTGAGTTGAGTGTTTATGGGATCCCTGTCCGTTAATCGCAGGTTACAAAAGGACTTAGAGGAAATAGGCATTGAACTCCGAATTTAATATCGGGTGCACGGGATGCTCAGATGTGATTCGTACCCAACCTGTTAGAGAGGGTTATATCTACTCAGAGGGATGACCCATTTCTAAGGAAAATGCACGAGCAGATTCTAGTGGGGAAGGCAAAAAAATTTGCAGTAATGAGAATGGAGTGTTGCGAGTTAAGGGATGGCTGTGCGTCCCCAATGACTCAGAACTTAGAAAGAAAATCCTTGAGGAAGCTCACTATGCAGCCTATATGGTCCATCCCGGGAGCACGAAGATATATAGAGACCTTCACACTATTTTCTGGTGGCACGGCATGAAGAAGGATGTCGCGCTCTTCGTGTCGTAATGTATAACTTGTCAGAGGGTAAAAGCAGAATATCATAGATCAGGCAGAGAAATACAGAATCTTGGTATCCCGGAATGGAAGTGGGAGCACATAAGTATGGATTTCATTGTTGGCTTGCTGAAGATGCAATGGAGGAACGATACAATCTGGGTCATCGTCGACCGGTTAACCAAGTCAGCGCACTTCATTGCCATCAAAACTACTTAGAGCACCGATCGCCTTGCCTAGACCAACCTTGACGAGATAGTTCGGCTGCACGGAGTGCCAGTTTTCATAGTATCAGATTGGGACGGCTGATTTATATAACATTTCTGGGAATCCTTCAGTCAGCAATGGGGACCAAGTTGAAGTTCAGCTCAGCCTACCATCCTCAAACAGATGGCCAAACAGAACGGGTGAATCAGGTACTAGAAGACATGCTGCGCCTCTGCTTAATTGATTCAAAGTTAAGTTGGGACGTCTACCTACCGTTGTCGAATTGGCATACAATAATAGTTATCAGTCCAGCATCCAAATGGCTCCGTACGAGGCTCTGTATGGGTGAAAGTGTAGGTCATTGATCTGTTGGGATGAAGTTGGGGAGCGCCAAATCCTTGGGCCAAAACTGGTTGAATAAACAGTCCAAAAAGTTCGGTTGATCCAAGATCGATTCAAAGTAGCACAAAGATGACAAAAGAGCTATGCCGACATTCATCATCGATCCCTCAAGTTCTAGAAAGGTGACCATGTGTTTTTAAAGGTCTCGCTCATGCCAGGAGTCATGCGATTTAGAGTAAAAGGGAAGTTAAGTCCGAGATTCGTTGGGCCATTCGAAGTTCTCAAACGAGTCACTTCGGTTGCCTATTAAATTGCATGTCGCCAGCCCTGCCATATGTGTATGCTATTTTTCATGTATTACAGCTTAGAAAGTACGTGCATGACCCAAACAATATTGTCATAACCCGCACCCAGAAATTGGACATGAGCCGTAGGTACGTCCAGCCTACATCGTAGCATCAGCGGTAGAACGCTGTCTAGGTCTCAAGACTACCAAACATAACTCATAACCTATCAATGATCTCGACTCCATAAAGAGGACAATAAATAATATATTAGTCAATAAATCATAATATACTCAATCATAAAAACTATAGGAAGTAACTGGCACGAATAGATATAAAGATAAGGAAGTACTGATATAAGTCAAGCACAACAACTCAAAATACAACAGTAATCTAGAGTCTAGATATCCAACATAAATAGTCTCAACAATAATACAGAACCAAGTCTCAGGTTTTAGAACAAATTATACATAGATATAACTGTCTAAACGACTATGGGTGGTGTCTCCTCCAAGCAGAGTGCCTCTTCTAGGATCTCTGGTATGTAGTCTCCCTCCACGCCTAGGCCATAGTGAGTAGGACAAAAATTCTTAAGGTCCTCTGAAAAATGTTATCCAGTCAGGATTGGAGTGAAGCACAAGCACTAACAGCAGTTTCATTTATATTGACAAAACTATAAGACAGTATAAGAAAATATACAAGATGAAGAAAATACTAGAAATATAGAATACTTGCAAATATGTAATCAGCAATAGTACAACTAGCAACGAACAGAAATATGTGAATGGTAGAATAAGTGAACTGGAATAAAGAAATAGAATCTCTAGCTAAGTGTTTGAAATATCAGTTTACTATGTGATTGGCTTGGGACGAGATCAGGCTTGTTATATATGATTGGATATGCTACATGTGAGGTCAGGCTAACCATTTGGTTAGCTATAATGCAAGCAATAGTCAGGCTAATCATATATAACAGGCTATGAGGCATGTAAATGGTCAGGCTACACCCTACGTGATATGTGGGGTGAGCTATGATGCATGTAAAGTAGGATATGATCACATAATCTGCTAATATTTCCCAGTCCCCAACTAACACGATGGATTCCAATCACGACTCCTCATGACAGGTATTTATGATACTAACCCATGTATCCACAGTGTCAAAATCAAGTATACTCTATAACTAGAATCATAGAAATAATTAACATAATAAAAACTGTCAGAGAATGTACTCGCTTGTGGTCCTGAGCAAGGTGTGAGGATCGATGTCCAAGATAGAATCACAATGACCTATATATCAATATCCATATCAAAAAGTGTTTTGAAGAGATAAACATGCATACCTAATTCTATGTTAGGTATTGGATCATTTCTAGGTCTTTGATAAGCTGACTATGCCATACCTAACTATACTAGTCAATATCAACTATATTAAGTACTATTAAAATATATAATTACTTATATATATCTCTATTCTAACTAACATATTTATATACCAATACATCATAATATACATACCCATATAATACATGTATATGATACTACTCTTAGCTAATAGTCTAACTTAGAGTATATACATATATCTAATTATTTAAGGAACAAGTAACTATATACCTAAGTATCTAACTATTAGCTAACTTCTCATTCATGGATACACTAGACTAACTAACACTGGAAAAGGATATGTATATATATAAACTTCGGAAACAATCATAAGGAAATGTATGATACCCACATAAATACCCAACTGACACCTAGTGTTCAAAAGTGAAGACTGAAACTAAAATATAGGGAGGCAACACCAACTGCTGTGCTCACCTATAGAGGCAACACACATGCAAACTACCTAATAAAATATGCAATAGATGCAAAACTGCCATTGATACCGACACGAACCAAGGCCTATTTGCCCATTGAAACTGAGGTATAATTTCCATCAAAATTGGAAAGTCTGCTGAACTTAGCCCAACAGATAACATACACAGGCATGCAGATACCAAGAAATAGATACCAAAACATATGATGTATTTAAAACAAAGTTAAAGTGATATACAACAGAAAATCCAGCAGCTACTCAAAAACTTATTGATACTCAAAAACAGAGGCAGCACACACATAAATGTCAGCAACCTCATTCCTTAACTGGAAATGAGATGCTAACAACTAGCACTCAACTAATGCTCAAAATCCACTCTTCGCTGATACTGATAGCTACAACTAGCCAACTTACTCTCATGATACGAACTAATACTCCTCACTCTATCATAATACTCTAAGATCCTCCCTTGCTGTGCTGCTTACTGAACAGCAGTGACTGATACCTCACTCGAATACCACTGTGGTGGCTTAGAGTGCTGATGCTGCACTCCCAGTTGTTGTGCACTCAACTGAATTCACTCTGCCCAAGCTGCAGGTTGCTCACTATAGGGTTTATGAATTTTTGAACTGATACACATTGTTGTTACAGTGCCTCCAAGTACTGACACTCTTATTACACACTCCCTCTGATACCAAAGTTCAATCTATACGATTACTCATACATGAACACATATAAACCTAGCTAGACTCACTGATACTGAACTCATCTCACTAAAACTCGACTGAGACACTCACACACACGATACTCACTGAGACACTCACACATACGACACTCAGTGTACAGGCACAAAGTAACTCACCTACACAGGTGCATCTCATATTATATTGATACACAGTTCACCTCACAGGCATCATTGAGACACTCACACACTCATTCACACTGATTCATAATACAGGCACACAGTAACTCACCTATACTTGACTGAACATGGGAGCCCCTTCCCTACCTAGAACACTCAAACCCGAGTTCTTAACTGCCTAACCCAGGCTTGCACACTTGTTAACACCCATACTCTAAGAAATCACCTGATACACTACTTGAGCACCCTGTGCTGAAACTGCTACTGCATATACGGAACAATCTTCTCCTAATTCTACTGATAATCATTACTGATACTCTAGGTATCAATATCTGATTCCCCATCTACTGCTACTGTTGCCTTGCTCAAATCTCAACTCCAACACACCTAAAGTCGATTGCACACTCGAGTGCACTTGTCAATAACACCCACATCTCAACTAAATCTGAACCTTCACACACACACACACACACACACACACACACACTAGCATACGACTGATACACTAAGACATCAGTCCCATCACAGTGCATAACTAAATCCCCCATCACATACTGACACATAAACACAACAAGGCTGAATGAACCTGACTTCACATTGACACAGTGTGCACAAAGCACAGACACAGTGACACTGATATTCTAATGACACACACACACACACACACACACACACACACACACACTACTAAAATTGATACTCACAGTTCACACAGAATTTACTGTAACTGATGCTTAGCAGAACACCATAATGTCTATATATACCCTGCACACACTGCTACTATGAGGAACCCGATTTCTTAATTTCCCCAATTGCTGATAAACTAAACACACAGGGAACCAACTGCTCACTCAATAAAGTTGATACACAGTGAACCCGAGCCTCACTGCACTCTCGACTGATGCACAGTGAACCCGACCTTATGCACAGTCACAGTGAAGAACCCGACTGTACAACCACTCATAGATACACCAATATACAATAATATATATACGTATATATATATATATATATATAAACATTCATATTTACAAGTATACATATCAATGCATAAGAAACTAGGTCGTATCAATAGGTATTCATCCTTCTTAGCATATCAACAAGCACCTAGTATGCCAAAAATGGGATATACATGATACCCCATGAATACTCATGCTTAAATCCCTAAATCAAAATTAAACCTCTACGTATATGATGTAAACATGCATAAATACACACATATATAATTAGGGCTACAAAAAATTAGGAAAAATGTATCATTGGATCACAAAACCCCCAAATCCACCTATGACACTATGGAAAATTATCATGAAACCAAAAGAGTCATCCCTAAATCAATGGGTAGGCTCCTAATGGCCAAATAATTAATTAAAATAGAATTAAAATAAAAAGTTTCTAGATTTTTATCTATTGGGAGATGGATTCCTAATGTAGCTTCTCCTTCTCCAATTCTCCTTGTGCCCTAGCTTCTAGGTCTCCTTGAATGAGGGAAGAATGAGAGATCTAGGGCTAAAAATTCTAAAATTTGAGGAATGAAGGATGATTTCTAATTGGAGGCTATTTTTAGGGTTTTCATCATGAATGAAGAGTGGCTTGAGGGAGTCTCCCTCTTATTTTATAGGGCTAAGGTTAGGGTTAGGGCTTCTAATGCATAAAGTCTAATTTGTCCCTCATGTCTTGTCATGAAGAACTAATTAATTAAGGAGTTTAGTCATACATTGAGGATTAAACTAATTACTAATTTAAAAAGGGGTAGGGGTTTATCTAGTTAGTTTTTAGGTCTAGTCCACTAACCCATGCATTAATGAACATAATATAATATGTATAATAAATATATTATGCAATATATATTAACATAATAAAATAAATATAGTAATTGACAATAAAGCCCTATTCTAGAAATGTGGCAGTGATACGTCTACCCTCCTAAAAAAAATTTATCCTTGAAATTGAATTAAGCTAGCACAAGAATACAATCAGGCAATAAGAACTATACCTCAAGTATTGAAGAGATACGGGTACTGCTCGCGTATTTTATCCTCTTTCTCCCAGGTTAACTCGCCTAGAGAGTGATGTCTACATGCAACACTAACTAAATGAATAGTCTGGTTCATAATACCTTCTCTCTGTGATCCAAGATCTTTACGGGCTGCTCAGGATAGCTGAGAGTCGGACCAACCTAGATCTTCGAGTGATCTAGTACGTGACTAGGATCTGCCATGTACCGTCTTAGCTGTGACACATGGAACATGTCATGTACTCCCTCTAGTGTAGGCGGCAAGTCTAGTCTATAGGCTACTGCACCGACCCTCGCAAGAATACCGAAAGGTCCGATGTAACATGGACTAAGCTTTCCTCCTCCACCAAAATGAATCGTGTCCCGTGTCGGAGAAATCCGTAGGAACACCATATTGCCCACCTAGAACAAAATAGTCTTACCATATAATCTTAAACAAAACAATCAAAAACCAATAATAACAAAACCTATACCTGAAACTCTAGGGGTCTACGGTAGCTATCGGCCCAATGTCGCTGTCACATTTTTTGCTACCATTTTTGGTCCTAACAAGGCTCTCTCTCTAACATCATCCCAAGATAACGGTGTGATAAACCTTCGTCCATATAGAGCCTCAAATGGTGACATCTCAATGCTAGCCTGGTAGTTGTTATTGTAAGCAAACTTTACCAGGTGTAGATGATCCTTCCAAGAACCTCCGAGATTTAGAACATAAGTGCGTAGCATATCCTCAAGAGTCTGAATAGTCCTTTCAGACTGCCCGTCTGTTTGGGGGTGGTATATGGTACTGAACTTGAGCTAAGTGCCCAAGCTAGCCTACAGACTCCTCCAGAAGTGGGAAGTGAAATGGCTATCCCGATCCGAGACGATGCTCACAGGAATCCCATATAATCTGACAATCTATCGTACGTACATCTCTGCTAGCCTCTCTATTGATGTACCCACTTTGAATGGTAAAAAGTGGGATGATTTGGTCAACCTATCCATGATAACCCAAATTGAGTCCTTTCCTCATGGAGAACACGGAAGCCCTAAAATAAAATCCATGGTCACGTGCTCCCACTTCCACTCTGGGATAGGTAAAGGCTGAAACAATCCACCTGGCCTCTGTCGATCCGCCTTTACCTGCTTGCACACTAAATATTGGGATACGAATCGTGTTACCTCACACTTTATACCATACCACCATACGTGCTCCCTCAGATCTTGATACATCTTGTTGGCATCGGGATGCATCGAGTACTGAGAGCGATGTGCCTCCTGTAAAACCTTCTCGTACAGCTCCCCGTTCGGCACACACATCCTCGTACCGTACCGTAAAGACCCATCATCGTAATAGTGAAGTCGTCTGACAATCATGTCCGAACCTGTGCCCTGATACTCCTCAGAGCCTCACCATCATACCGTGCAGCTCTGATTCTGTCCACCAGCTCGGACTTTATCTGCAATCTCCATATCTGAATCTCAATACCTGGAACTAGCACCTCAATTTCCAAGCTCTCCAGGTCAACTAACAAATGTCTATCTGTCGTCAAGTATATAGCCATTGGATACCTGCTCAAGGCATCGGTGACTACGTTGGCCTTTCCTGGGTGATACTGTAATGAGATATCAAAGTCTTTTATCAACTCCAACCACCTCTTCTGCCTCATGTTCAGCTCCTTCTGTGTAAACACGTACTTCAAGCTCTTGTGGTCCGTGAAGATCTCCACACGCTCTCCGTATATATAGTGTTTTCACAGCTTTAGAGCAAAGATAACCGCTGCCAACTCTAAATCGTGGGTGGGGTAGTTCTTTTCATGAGGGTATAATTGCCTGGAAGCATAGGCAATTACCTTCCAGTATTGCTAAAGAACGCAATCCAAACCCTTCCCTGAAGCATCACTGTAGATAGTGAATCTACCTATCCCTGATGGCAACGTCAATACTGGAGCCATCGTCAATCTCTTCTGCAGCTCATCAAATGTGGCCTGACAATCCTCTGTCCAAACAAAATCCATATTTTTCCTGGTCAGCCTAGTCATTGGCTTTGCAATCCTGGAGAAGTCTTGTACAAACCTCCTGTAGTATCCTGCTAGCCCAAAAAAACTCCTGATCTCAGCTACCGAACTGAAAGTAGCCCACGACTCCACTGCCTCGATCTTCTTTGGGTTAACTGAGATTTTGTTACCCGTCACCACATGCCCAAGGAATTCAACCTTGTCAAGGAAGAACTCGCACTTTAAAAGCTTTTCATAGAACTCCTCCTTCCTGAGAGTCTCCAAGATCATCCTCAGGTGCTCCTGTAAGGTCTTCGAATACACAAGAATGTCGTCGATAAACACCACCATGAACATGTCACGGTACTGGTGGAATACCTTGTTCATCAAGTTCATGAATACTGCTGGTGCATTAGTTAAACCAAACGGTATTACCATAAACTCAAACTGCCCATATCTGGTCCAAAAAACTGTCTTCGGTATGTCTTCTCTCTTCACCTTCACCTTCACCTGGTGATAGCCTGACCTCAAGTCTATCTTTGAAACTACCTTCGCTTCGCTTAACTGATCGAAGAGAACATCTATCCTCGGTAGTGGATTTTGTTCTTGATAGTGAGGTTGTTCAGAGCTCTATAATCGATACACATGCGTACCGTGCCATCCTTCTTCAGTACGAACAATACCGGTGCTTCCCATGGTGATGAACTGGATTTGATGAAGCCTTTGTCCTGCAGCTCCTCAATTTGCTTTTTCAGTTCTGCCAGCTCACTGTTGTTGACTCTATAGACATATTATGAAATGGGCTCCGCTCCTAGCACCAAATCTATAGATAACTCGATATCTCTGTCTGGAGGAAAGCCTGGCAACTCCTCTGGAAAGACATCCAGGAACTCTGCTATCAGAGGATGTGGCAACTCCTCTTATTCTATCCTGGCTTCGCAAAAAGTGCCTCTGCTCTGCTCGCTGCTCCTCTGACAACCTCGAACTCTGGCTCTCCTGGCGGTCAAAATATCACTCTACCTCCTTGATAATCTATAGTAGCATGGTGCCTACTCAACTAGTCTATTCCGTTATAATATCGTACCCCAGAAGTTGCATGACGAGTAAGCACACGCTCAACTCTCGGCCTCCCAATGATACTCTCCGGTCCTTGCAATAATTACGGACTAGGATAATGCCTCCGTCAGTCATGATCTTGCAAGTCCTATCTAATGGTTCCGTCTCTAAATGATGCTTAAGATCATAAGATACAGACATGAAACTATGGGAAGCGCCAAAATTGAATAATGCAAGTGCTAGAATATAATCGAGAAAAACTGAACCTGAAATCACGTCTCCTGCTTGCTCGGTCTCCTCGATCGTTATGGTGTATGCTCGTCCCTGGGGTGCACCTCTCTGCTACTGCTGGTGCTGATAAAACCTCTGCTGTTGTGGCAGAAGTGGAGGTCCCCTCTACTGGCCTCCTGATACAGTAGGTACCCTGGCTGGTCCCATTTGAGTGGCTGCTTCACCCTAACCTGGACAAGTCTAAATAGATAGACAGTTTCTCAACTGATGTGCTGATGATCCACAGGACAAGCATGTACCCAACCTCTTCCTGCAGATATCCCTCATGTGTCCTGCCTTCCCGCAGTACGCACACTGGATAGTGCCTTGAGTCTGCCTCTGAATTAAGAACTCGTCCTCGTTATGGATTTGTTTCTTCGAAATCGATTCCCATATTCAGTGGACCGCGTCCTAAGGATCGGCTTAGCGGCAGAGTCAGGAGGGACCTCTCTGCTGCTATCTTTTATTGCCTCGGTTTTCGATGTCGCTTGTTACTTTCGTGCTTTGAGTTGGTTTTGGGATTTGCTTGTTTTCCTTGAACGATTTTGATAGTTTTTATTATTTTCGTTCATTGACTTGCACTTCTATTCTGAGAATGGAAAGAGAGGAAGAAGTATTAATCGAGCTGTTCGTGTGCAGGTGAACGAGCAGTAGGCGGCTTGCGAGCGGAGTCGTGAAGCGCCTCTTTCCTTCTCCTTCTATCAATCTAAGTGAGTGGCTACCAACCCGATTAGCTAGCCCTGCTTCCAAGCTTCACATCTAATAATCCGCATTCTTCTTTGCCCCGATCAAACGATACCAAGTAATAATAAAAGAAACCAAGATAAAAGAGAATAGACTTGGTTCATATGCTTGTCAATAATTCATGAACGGATACTTAACTGCATGCTTGTTCGTTTGGGAATAAATCATGAATTGCTTGTCTTGTACTTGCTTGTCTTGTACTCTTGTTGCCTCAACTACAAACTTGTTACTTGTAATTGTTCGATCATGGACAACTTGTGCACAGGGTAACGGTCTTGCGGACGATGCTGGGGCACTGGCATCGATCCGGTCCGGGCGAGACCTATTGTTTAGTCTCTTGTTCTTGGCGGAATGGTTTGCAACGCCCCTTGTACTTTCGTTGCACGCCATTCTCGTCAAAGACTATCGTCCATTATGGCAACCAAGCCAGTGATCATCTTGTATATTTAAACCTGTTGCAAACTAACTTGTGTCTTCGTGGCAGGGAAGGCATGGTAAGTATTGTGCAGGTAATTCAGACGGGCAGGTAAAATCCACCGAACGGTGGCACGTTCATTTCAGTAAATTCTATATGCTGCTTACTTGTAAATGAACTAAGGCAAGATAGAAACCCACAAATATGCATGCTTCATTAAAACAATATATTGATTGGTATAGTTCGGCTAGCTCGCCTTCACCAGCATGTTTCGATATGCTGACCCTCGTTGAAACAGGTTCTCCGCACTAAGGCGAACCGAGCGAGGAGCCGAAGTTGTCTTCCCGATCCAGCCCAGCTGTTGGCGCATCTTCACCGCGCCCCTTGAAGCATTTTGAAGCCAGAAGCTGCAACTCTTCATACACAAATGCAGCTCCGTGGCAAAGCCGTCCTCCAGCCAGGAGGTCTATACATTTTGAAGTTATAAAGGGATGTAATGTATAGGACTGCTATCTCATTTTGAGTCATCTCTTTTGTAAGCCGTTCGGCATATTAGCTAACTCGTTCAAGAGTTTGTAACAGATGTTCATTATCAATAAAGAGAACTTTTTCATGTTAAAATCTGTGTTTCAATTTATCTGCGTACTCTGAATATGTGCTTGCTATGCAAATCATTAAAGCCTTGTGCGGGCGCAACTCCAGGCCCGCACGACGGTCACGATTCGGGGGACGCCTCAATTGATTCTACAGAATTGGGTCATGACAGGAGGAACTTCAGATGTCTGTCCGTCAGGGCGAGAGGTGGCATACCTCTCTGAAGCTGATGGTCCCAATCTCAAAGACCTAGTCTTCGGCGGCATCCTAAAGACAGACCGAAAAGAATTAATTAAGGCAATGGATACAATATCATCAAGGAAGGATAGTAAAATTTAAAGGAAATAATTATTCAGAATAGCATTATAAAGATCAAAAATTTCTTAGTTGTGATTGAGCATACTCTCAGCCTAAATCCTATTTCCTAAAATAGGCTTGTAATAATACTCTAAGTGAGCACTACTGCAATATCTCTCTAAATACGAATCTAGGCCTGCATGGGCCACCACTACATGGTAGACTTCAATCAACTGGATTTGCAGGCTGACTTATCATACGTCGAAGAGCCTGTTCAAATTGTATATCGTAAAGAGAAACAGTTACGGAATCAGACAGTTTCGTTAGTACGAGTTCTTTGGCAGAACCACTCGGTCGAGGAATCGACCTGGAAACTCGAATTAGACATAAAGGAAAAGTTCCTCATTATTTTCTAGGGGTAGGTTCTATTCTTAAGTTTCGAGGACGAAACTTTTTGTTAATTGGTTAAGATGTGGTGTCCTGTTCTCCCTGTTCGGGGAGCGCGGCTAAAAAATACTTGGTATCGTTCGATTGAGATAGATTAAATCAAGATGTTTCTCATTATGGATTGGTTTCTTTGGAATCAGGTCCCACATTCAACGGATCATGCCTCAAGGAAGGACTCGACGGCAGAATTGAGAGAGGCCTTTCCGTTGCGCTGGTTTCCTTGCCCGTTTTCGATGCTACTTGGTTGCTTTCTTGTTGGTTTTGTGACTTGTATTTTCTTGAACGGTTTCGATAGATTTCAGAATTTTGCATTTTTTATCGAACCCTTCGAGACTGAAGCAGGAGATATTGATCATCTTTTGGTGCATAGAGGTGATCGTGTAGGCGAGCGAAGTCTTGAAGATCTTCCCTTCTCTCTCCTCCTTCACCAACTAGTGAGTGGCTTTACTTCAATTAGCACCCTTCTTTCAAGTCATCATTTTTACTCCAGAATGGACAAAGGCTGAAGCAATCCTCCTGGTCTCTGTCTCTTCGCCTTGACCTGCTGGCAAACTAAGCATCTGGACATGAAGCTACCTACCTCTCGCTTTATGCCATACCACCATTCATGCTCCCTCATCTCTTTATACATCTTATTAGTACCGGGATGCATAGAGTATTGGGAATAATGCACCTCCTATATAATCTTCTCGCACAAATCTTCTCTCGGTACGCACAACCAGGTACCATGTCGTAATAATCTGTCATCTACGATGATAAAGTCCTCTGCCAGCCTGACCTGAACCTGTGCTCTAATGCTCCTCAGAGACTCATTCGAATACTGTTCGGCTCTGACTCGGTCCATCAGCTCCGACTGAACCTGAAGTCCCCATATCTGTGCTGCGACTCCCAGAATCAATACCTCAATGCCCAAACTGTCGAGATCGACCAATAAATGTCTATCTCTAGTCAAGCACATAGCCACGGGATACCTACTCAAAGCATCCGTGACTACGTTGCCCTTTCCTGGATGGTACTGTAAAGATATGTCGAAGTCTTTCATCAGCTCCAACCATCGCCGCTGCCTCATGTTTAGTTCTTTCTGTGTAAACACATACTTTAAGCTCTTATGGTCTGTGAAGATCTCTACTCTCTCTCTATATAGATAGTATTTCCATAATTTGAGTGCAAAGATAACTGTTGCAAGCTCCAAATCATAGTAGGGTAGTTCTTCTCATATAGGCACAATTGCCTGAAAGTATAGGCAATCACCTTCCCGTGCTGCTGTAATACACAACCCAAACCCTTCCCTGATGCATCACCGTAAATAAAAAATTCTCCTGCTCCTGATGGTAGTATCAAGATAGGATCTGCAGTCAATCTCCTCTTCAGCTCCTAAAATATTGACTAACAATCCTCAGTCCAGACGAATTCTATGTCCTTCCTGGTCAGCCTAGTCATCGGCTCTGCTAGTCTGAAAAAGTCCTGAACAAACTTTTGGTAGTAGCCTGCTAATCCAAGGAAGCTCCTGATCTCTGCTACTGAACTCGGGGTAGACCACGATTCAACTGCTGAGATCTTCTTCAGGTCCACCGAGACTCCATCTCCTGTAATAACATGTCCAAGGAATTCAACCTTATCAAGAAAAAATTCGTACTTCGACAACTTGACATACAACTTCTCCTTTCTGAGGGTCTCCAGAACAATCCTCAAGTGTTGCTCATGCTCCTCTGGGGTCTTTGAATATATCAGAATATCATCTATAAAGACTACAACAAACTGGCCCAGGTACTGATGAAATATCTTGTTCATCAAGTTCATGAACACTATCGGGGTATTGGTCAACCCAAACGACATCACCAAGAACTCGAACTGCCCATAGTGAGTCCTGAAAGTTGTCTTTGGGATGTCTTCCCTCTTTACTTTCACTTGGTGGTACCCAGACCTCAAGTCTATCTTGGAGAATACCTTCGCTCCACTCAACTGGTCAAACAAGTCATCTATCAGCAGCAACGGGTACTTGTTCTTGATAGTGAGGTTATTAAGTGCCCTGTAGTCGATACACATACGTACTGACCCATCCTTCTTGGGTACAAATAGTACTGGAGCACCCCATGGTAATGAACTGGAATGGATAAAGCCTTTGTATTGCAACTCACCCACCTGCTTCTTCAACTTTGCCAGTTCGCTGTTGTTTACTCTATAGACGTACTAAGATATCGGCTCTACGCCTGACACTAAATTTATAGAGAATTCCATATCTCTGTCCAGCGACAACCCCGATAATTCCTCTAGAAAGACATTCAAGAACTTCGCAATCAACGGATGTGGCGGCTCCTGCTCCTCGACTAAAGCTCCACAGAAATCTCCGTCACTCTGCTCTGCTCCTCGGACGAACTCGAACTTCAGCTCTCCTGGAGTCTGAAATAAAACTTTGCCTCCACAACAATCGATACTAGTGTGATGTCTACTCAACAAATCCATTCTGAGCACTATGTCATAACTCAGAAGTGGAATTACGAGCAAACATACGCTCAGCTCACGGCCTCCTAAATAAACTCTTTAGTTCTTGCAAACATCACTGACCAAGATGATGCCACCCCCGGTTATGATCTTGTAAGTCCTCGCTAATGGTTCAGACTCAAGGCGATGCCTCAAAGCTAAAGATACAGATACAAAGCTATAAGAAGCACCAGAATCGAACAAAACAAGAGCTGGAAAGGAATCGAGATAAACATAACCTGAGATAACATCGCCAATCGGCTCCTCCTTCTCGATAGTCAGGGAAAAAGCTCACAACTGTCGATGCGCTCCTCTGTTATGTTGATGCTGGGCAAACTGCTGCTGCGGTGGAAGAGGTCCTCTCTGCTGGCCTGCTGGTGGTCGAGCGGGTGCCCTCTGTGCCTGTCCTCCACTCTGAGCAGGACGAGCCTGGACTTTGGGACAAGCCCTCAGCTGATGATCTCCCGATCCACAGAATAAGCACTGGCCTAGCCTTATCCTGCATGCGTTCCATCCGTGTCATTGCTTCTTACAGAAAGTACAAGGAACTGTTGCCCTCTGGATCTGATGCATCTTTTGAGCCGGCGCTCTAGCTGGCCCGTGGTACTGCTGCCTCTGATGCTGGTAAGGCCTCTGGTTCGACTGCTAGAATTGAGGCCTCTTTGTTGTACTCGTGTAGTTGTTGGATCCTCCTGTGTCCCTCTGTCTCTTAGAGCTAAGCTCTAAGTCATCCTCTGCTCTCTGCGCCTGCCTGAGTATCTCCTCAAAGGTGGCAGTAGGATCTCCGTTGGTGTGGGGTTTGACTTCCCGATTTTTGCCCTTTCTAAACTTCCTTGCCTTGCTTCTAGGGTTCTGACCCTCCATGAAGCGTCCTAGATGGCAATACTTTGCCACATACTCATCCACTGACATACCTCCCTAGACAAGATACTGGAACTGACTCTCCAAGGATGTAAGAGCCACGTCTGGAAAGAACTTCTTCTTGAAAAACTCTTTGAAGACTTCCTAAGAGATTCCTAGTTCTATAATCCTCGGGTCGGTCCAGAACCATGTCAGGGCAATATCGAACATCATACAACCCGCAGCCTCTATCTGTAGCATCTCTGGAATCTGCGCCAGCCACAGGTTCCGTTCGATGTCCTCGATCCACTCGTCCACATATATATTCCCATCGGTGCTTTTGAAGTCCTTCGGGCCCATCCTCTTGAAGTCAATGATGGTACCCGGCCTCGGCTTATGTGGAATAAACTGAGCTGGTGTCGTCGGTAGCTGGGCGGTAGTAGCTCTCTCTACTGCAGTGAGTACGATCTGGTGAGCGTTCTCCATGCTCTATCGTATGACCTCTGACTGTCGCTGCTGTACCTCCATCATCTGCTAGAGAAGTACAAACATCTGTGTCTGATCAACCACTGGTGGTGGAGGTGAAAGATCCTCTGAAATAACTGGAGCTACCCTCTGCACTGGGGAAGGAGTACCCCCGAATACGGCTGCTGAGACCCCCACCTGAACTGGTGAGACGACCCTCTCAACTGGAGGAGAAATAGTAGTAGGTGCTACCCTCTCCAGAGTAGGCTGGGAAGTAGTTGAGGAAGCTGTCGCTGCTCCCGAGCGATAGAATCGGATCTTCGGAGGCATATTGAAGACAGATTAAAAATATGGAATCAATATTGAATATAATGCGATATCATCAAAGAAGGACAAAACTTTATTCAAAATGAAAGACAATATTCAATAGATAAGGATTTGGAAAACAAATATTGGAATTTTTCTAGATGTGATTGAGTAAACTCTTAGCCTAAATCCAGTTTCCTAAAGCAGGCTCATAGCCGTAATTTAGTAGAGCACAACTACGATATCTATCTAGACCTGCATGGGCCACCACTAAAAATGTGTCATGACCCGCACCCGGATATTCGGGCGCGAGTACGTGGTTACGCCAGCCTATACCACAGAATCGGTGGTAGAACGTTGTCTAGGTCATTTCTAACTATCTAACATCTCAACAATATAATATGGTACCTGTCAATCATCTCAACTCACGGGGAGCAATATGGCTTCTCACATGAATATATAATCTCAATCACAAAACAACTAAGGAAGAAATATGCACGAATGGAATAGAGAAGGAAAGAATAAAGGTACAATCCATAACCTGAATAATATACAAGATGTGAATCCACTAAAAGAATAGTCTAATACAATCTAATACAATGCAGCTAGACCTCCTCGGGCTCTGCTACTAAGTCTTCCTGGTCAATAAGAGTGTCCTCTATAGGTATGTCATCCTGCGGCCCGTAGAATGTGGGACACTGCTCTAGAAGCCAGTCACCTGGAAAAATATATCCAGTCAGGATTGGAGCAAAGTACATACCTCTGAAAGTAGTTTCAATAGCATAATCGAGCATAAAAACAGATATAGAAATAAAATACAAGATCGCTAAACATATGAATGATGAACAAGATATATATATACAGGTAATGTATGAGAATATAGATCAACAATATGAATATCAGCAATATGGTAAAGTAAAACTGCAATCTAAACTATCTAATGTGCCTCAGAATACGAGTTCATTATGTGATCGGGTTGGGTGAACATGATCAGGTAAGACGGATTACAAGTGAAGTATGTAATTTGAATATACACGATTTGTAACAATGGCTTTGATCACATAATCAACTTCTATTCTCTCACCCCCATCTAATACCGATGGATCCAGTCGCGACAAGATACGAACACAAAAAATATAACTACTGTCACGAGCAGTGGGTGTACACGAATATCATAACCACCGAACACGAGCGGTAGGTGTACACGAATAAGCATACTGAACACGAGCAGTGTGTGAACACGAAGTAACATTAATACCCAGTATATACGATGAGGTACAATGTACACGAGTACCCGCTAAACACGGTAGGGGATAACATCTCATGACGGGATCCATATAGCACTAGTCTGTGAAATCACTGTATCGGGATCAATGTATATAATTCTAGAACACGCATATATACAATATTATAAATTAAAAATAATCAGAGAAATGTACTCGCCAGACTTTCTGAGCAAGGTGTGTCTCTCGATGCCCAAGCCGGTGTCTCACAACCTATATATGGTATGTTGCATCAATACAAGGTTCGATAATAAAAATAAGTGAAGTTGATGAAGTTCTAGGTCAATACACCATTTCTAAGTCAAACCAATAAAATCTAGGTTGCAAGAGTCTAATACTAAGTCACTAAGTCGATACACTGAAGCTATGCTATACAAGCTAAGCTAAGAATAAATAAAGTACTCGAAGGGCCGTATCTCAAGATACGCAAGTTTCTAATTATGAAAATAAGGTTTTATATCTATATGCAAGTCAAATATTATCATATTATATCAAAATAGTTGAAATATGATACATTGGTCTTGCACCAATGTGTATCGCACCTATCCCGATACCCAAACTCAATACCTTGGTGATACCCTGGTATCTCAAGGTAACTCAACACTAACACATAACTTAGTATATACAATATAAGTCACCACCAAAAACTAACCATAACAAATAATATAAACATACCTGTTTAGCTAACTATTAGACTATTAAGGTAGGCATCTATACTAACATAAATATCTATATATAGTATTATCTACCAATAGCTAACTTAATAATCACTAATACTAGACTAGCTATATACATATAACTTAATCTAACAAGTAAATACATACTTATCTAACTACTTTACAATACCTTGATCACTTAACTAATTAACCTCAACTATCAATTAACTAACACTAGACTGAATATAGACTAGCTAGGTACCCAAAACCCACTGACTGATACACTAAAACTGCTACCGACAAGCTGAACACAGTGACTGAAATACTGTACAGTAAACTCCCTGTTGTTCACAGGAACTGCACAGACACTGAAACTCTGTGTAGTGAACTCCCTGTTGTTCACAGGAACTGCATAGACACTGGAACTCTGTCTTCACTTGCTGTGCACTCCCAGATGCACGGCTACTTCCCCTCTTCTCTGTGCACTGTGACACAGTGCCACTGTGCTGCTGCCATAAGGTGGTCCCCTGCTCTACTCGTGTGCACTGACTGCACTGAGACTCCCCACAAGTCTGAGACCCTCCCCCCTTGCTGTTGTAGCTGATGAACTCTGCCTCACTGAGTACTATTGCACAGTGACTCCATTGCCCGAGCCTCCTTACACACCACACACCACAACACACAACACTACACTCACACAAATATGTACATGTAAACACCTCTCCCTACTACATATAGATAGATATATAATCACACACACAATAATAACTATATATATATATATATATATATATATATATATATATATATATATATATATATATATATATATATATATATATATAACCCAATATATACATATATTACTATATACTCCTACATATATATATGTACACACATAGAGATACATAAACTGAAAATACATCTAAGTATATATACATATACTTCTCTAAACACCAATACATGAACAAATACATATATAAACTCATATATATATATATATATATATATATATATATATATATATATATATATATATATATATATATATATATATATATATATATATATAGACACATACACACATAGATATATATAATACACACTTAGACACACATATATACATAACCCAAATACACTATGATATACTCTAAATAATACATAGATAGCATACATATATGTAATTACACATGCATGTATAATGAGAAGACAAAATATCAAACACATAGAACGCATCGCACCCGTATCATACTTTTCTATGATACGCTTGCGATACGGCCCCAACACACAACCAAACATATCCCGGAGGATACGAACAAGTCCAATACATAAATTATGTATAATATGTATAGTAATTAGTGTGTCTACATGTTCGTGTCATAAGGTGATATGCACAAGGCCCCGTGTCAGAGGAAACCCCCCAAAAATAACCCGTTTTATCAAATTAATGAGATACGGCCTACACGTATCCCTTTGTGGATACGACACTAGTTATAAACAAGCAATCAAGTGTCAATTAGATTTATTAGATCTAATGACAAGCATTACATGTGCCAATCTCGGAATTCCCCCAAAAGTGATACCAAAATGGTCATAACTTCCACCGTAGGTCTCCAATTGACCCAAAATCAAAACCTATGGGTAGCCTATGCATGTGAGTTAGTTTTTCATGATAAAATCTCAGATCTAGAGTCTATTAGGAGGGGGGAAACTGAATTGTACCTATTGGAAGATGAATTTCTAATAAAAAGTCCTCAATTGTCAAATAACTCCTCTCCTTGTAGATCTTGGCCTCCTCCTCCTTGCTCCTTGCTTCCTTCTTATAGATCCTTGGTGTATCAATCTCAATGAAGAATTTAGGAAGATATTGGTGAAGAATTGGTAGAGAATTGATGAGGAAATGGAGGGAATTTGGAGAGGAAAAAAGTAGATATAGAATTTTGGGAATTGGAATGAAATAATTTTCTCTCTCCTCCAAGGGGTGGCCTGTATATATACATCCCCCTAGTAATGTGAAATAACACAAATACCCCTTGGGGCCTCTCATGAAAAAATTAATTAGGAAGGGAAGGTTATAGTCTAATGGTTTCACTAATTAATTAAACCTCCTAAACCATGGGCCTAATTTATGGGCTCAACTTAGACTAGTCTAAAAGTTTGTTCATGCATTCTAATAAATTGGGTTAGGTCGACTACACAAGTCCAAAATAATTCTACAACTAGCAATAATTAATAATGCAATAAATAATTAAATTATGCAATGTACAATTATTAATTATAAATAAACCTAAAATAATTATACCCAATGACAATTACCAAACTACCCTTAGTTAAAATGTGAGGGTGACAAGTCTCATGTCACAAATCCTGTAAGCCTATACAGAATCACCATGAATAACTCAAGAAAGATTCTGTCTCATGAATAGTGTCAATTATCCTATGGTATGACGTACTTAGTAAAGCTAGCACATAAAAATATAAGATCGTGGTATCTACTCTCTAAGTGACATTACATGACTCCGCGTACGACGTTGACACCCGAATCTTATTCTAATATTAAGCAATATCTTACGGTCCTAGGTTGAACATATACAACATAGAATTATATAGAAAGAATACAAGCAAATAATAGAACAAGATCTTCTGCAAGTTGGCAAGGTGCACTTGCCTGTGTTTTGAGCTCCGTCAATTGCTCCGATATAAGTAGAATCTCCAGGTACGCCTCCGAATACTGAAACAAACATCATAAATACTCTCAGAATACTTAAAATAGCTAGGATTGACTACCCATAAGTCCAATTTGGATACAGAAACAGAATTGACAGTTTCTGGTCCAAACGGGGTCCACATGTGGCCCACTTCGCACCAAAAAATATGCCAAAGATAAAGTTCTCAAATTTTGTCAAACTTAGTGTCTACGAGTTCAGAACGATGATACGAACCCAACAGAACATCCAAAACTGGATTTTGATGAGCCGGTCATGAAATCGTCCGTCAAGTAGAACCGTGGGACCCACGAAATAGTGTTTCGTCAACGTTCTCAGAATTGAACCAAACTTGGGTCACAGGACCAACGTAATGCTACGAATCCAATGGCGTAAGTTTTGTTACAAAATGACAAGCACACACAAAATTATGACGAGTGTTAGAATAGGTCGATACATGACTTTTCGACGGATACGCGTTGATTCCGATGTGCACGCACATCGAAATCAACTTTCGTGAATTCCACATGTCCATGTTGATGATACGCACCTTTTGGTGTAATTTGCACACGATGAAGTTGCCTCGTTTAGCGGAACGTACCATATTTCGAAAAAAATTGGATTTAAGAAATCAAGTTTTCGGTCAATTTCAACAGCAAATAAAATACAGCATACATCGAATTAAAATAAAATAATTGAAGAGAGTAAAACGTGTTTATGTTGTCTAAATTACTGTTCAAGTAGAATTTAAAAATTGTGTGTCTTTATGAAGATAACGGGACTCAAACACGCGTACTTGGAACAATTTCTGTTCCAAAAATAAGTTAGTTTTTCCTATTTTGTGTCACAATTTACGATCGACACAGGATACGATACACTAAACTAATTACATAGGTTTCAAAGGGTCATGTGGTCTTCGCATAGGACTTGACGGGTCGATAATTGAATTACTGTGTAGGGAGTTACAAGGGCGAGAAGTTGCGTACCTCGCTGTGTGTTACTGGTCGTGAAGTCGGACGACCTTCTTTCGGCGGCTTGCGGCGGCGATCCGGCGGTCCTTGGCGGCGGCGGCTTATCAGAAATGGAAGGGGAGATGATGGTGATGGTGGTCGGCTAGGTTAGGGTTTATATAGGGTGAACATGGAGAGAAAATGAGGGGTCGTGGCCAGTTTGGGAAAGGAAGAGGGGGGACGCGTGGGGGTTACAACAGCGGGGAATCGAGGAGTACTGTAGCGGGGTCAGTGGTGGGTTGATCCAAGTATGGGTTCGGATTATCTGGTTTAGGGTCGTGTCTAGGTCGGATCCGGTTGGTTTTGTTTGGGTTGGTTTGGTTTGGGGTTGGTTTGGTTTGGCTTGGGTTGGGTTGGTTTAATTCTCTCTCTCTCTCTCTCTATATATATATATATATATATATATATATATATATATATATATATATATATATGGCCATCTAAAAAAAGTTTTGGACCTCCATAAATTCCAATTTTTTTTATAATACACTATTAATAGTTTTACACCCAAAAATATATTTGTATTATATTAATAATTAATTAAATACAAATAAATATAAATCCATGAACTAACATTTATTCTAATTAGCTAAAAATACAAAAAAATCCCTAATCTCAATAATTACAAATAATAAAATTAAAATTTTTTTTTAAAATTGGGGTGTTTACATTTGTCTAAGGCCTTTGAAATTTTCACATACCGACGCTGTAATCAGTGGCGCTGTAATACAATTTGTGCGTAAATATGATATTAATAATAAAATAGTTTTGATTTCTTTTGATAATGCTAGTAATAACACTGCTTCTATTAATGTTTTGAAAATATAATTTACGCCTATGTTATAAGGTAGGTTTTTTTTATGTTAGATATACTTGTCATATTATTAATTTGATTGTACAAGAATGTCTTGAATTCTTTCAACTAAATTTAAAAAATCTTAGATCATGTTTACATAGTATGAACTCTTCTGCAAGTAGACAATACGCTTTTAAAATTTTATGTACACAACATGGTGTTACTTTTAGGCGATTTGTTAAGGATGCACCACATAGATGTAATTCTACTTATTTAATGTTGCAATCTTCCATTAAGTTTAAAGATGTTATTATACATTATTGTAATGCTAATCCTAGTTTTGATTATCAAGTAACTGAGAATGATTGGTTAATTGTTACTTCTATTTTTAAATTTTTAGAATTATTTTACAATGCTACATGTATTCTATCTGGAGTTTATTATCCAACTTCTTCTTTAGCTTTAACAGAAATTCTTAACATGTCTCATTTATTTTGTAAATATAGAAATGTCCCTGGTTTTAATTATGTTGTTGCCAAAATGGAAGCTAAATTTAAAAAATATTGGGGTAATATACCTCTTCTATATTGTTTGACTTTATTTTTTGATCTTAGGATTAAATTAGATGGTGTATATATTTTATTAGACGATTTTCAAGATAATATGAGAGTTGACGTAGGTAGTTTGAAAGTAGAAATTATGAATGTTTTAGATAGTTTAATTGCTTTATATGAAGAAAGAGTTGTATCCACCCGACCCGGTACAATCATTAAAGGTAGTAGCTCTTGTTTTATGTCTAAATTATTATATGCTAAAAGTGTACTGCAAGGAAAGAAACAAAAATAATCTTTCAAACCTACGCAAGAATTGCCCTTATATCTAAATTTTTATGAAGAAGATGAAGATGAAGATGAAGATGAAGTTGACTCTTCATCTTATTATTCAATTTTAGAATGGTGGAAGAGACAAAAAAATACATCATGTACTTGCTTCTATAGCACGTGATATTCTAATTGTCCCGATGTTCACGGTAGCATCAAAATCTTGTTTTAGTGCAGGTTCAAAGATGCTAAGCAAGAAGAGAAGTCGGTTGCTGCTAGATATTTTGGAAGCTTGTGTCTGCGTTAAAAATTGGATCCGTGCTGAACAAAGAACTCAAGACTCAAGAGATGAAAGTACCGATATCTCAGAGCTGGACTTTGAATCTCTTATTAAGGATGACGCTACTGAAGAAGGAGCCGAGCAATAAACTTCAACGAAAGACGGAAGACGGACGACGGACGACGATTTTTTTTTAAAAGACTTGTACATTTTTTACAAGCTTTATGCAAATAAAATATTATTTAAAAGTTTCTATTTTTTGTTACTTAATGTTATAATACATTTATAATTTTATTGCCATTAATAATTTTTTTTTAGCTTTTTCTTTCTTAATGTTGTTAGTTGTTTACATTTAACTTCTTATGTCGATATAAATAACTTCTTTAAATTTCAAGTTATAAATTTATATTTAAATTCATAAAAATAAATTTATACATTTTTTTATAAGTTATTCCATTTTTTTTTTTAAAATTTAACTTATAAATATTTATATTTTAATTTATACTTAAAGTAATATAAATATTGATATAGAGAAATTAAATAAATTTTCTAACAAATAAATTTATAAATTTCAAATTATACTAAGCATTTAACTTATAAATTTATACTTAAAGTTATATAAAAAATTTTTCTAACAAATAACTTATAAATTTCAAATTATAAAAAAATAACTTAGTAACAAAAAACCTAAAAAAATTTAACTTGAATTTATTAATATATAAGTTATATATTATATAGATTATAAAAAAAACTATATAAATAAACGTAAAAGAAATATATTAAACCAGGCCTGACCGATCCGACCGTGAACCAGCCCGGTCCTCCCCTGACCGGACCATGGCCCGAACTAGATTGAGATTTTTTTGTCTGACCGGACCGGACCCATCCGGCCCGTCTCTTCTCTCGGGTTGAGTCCGGTCCAGACAGAACCAGATCAAACCCAGTTGACTCAAACCGCGGGCCGGTCTGTACCGACCTAGTACACACCATGGGGATATAACAAGTCTAAATAATTAGAGTATATATTACAAAATATATTTATATTGCCTCCATAAATAACAAACACTACCAAGGGTCCATCTGCAACAATACGAAAGTCTCCTCCATTTCCTTCTCCCTCCCCCGCAGATCTCTGAGATCCCGCCGCCACCAACAAACCAACGATGCGCCGAAAAATCGCCCCCGAGGCCCTCCCGGAGTCCGACACAAACAAGCACGACGCGGCCGTGATCTCCGCCGCCATCACGAACGGCGACGACCTCGGCCCCTTCGTCCGCCGCGCCTTCTCCTCCTCCAAGCCCGACCTCCTTCTCCACTCCCTCCGCCACTTCGCCAGGTCGAAAGAAGCGGAGATCGAGGAGGTCTGCCGGTCCCACTACCAGGACTTCATCCGCGCCGTCGACGACCTCCGCTCCCTCCTCTCCGCCGTCGATCTCCTCAAGTCCTCCCTCTCCGACTCCAACTCCTCCCTCCAGTCCGTCGCCCTCCCCCTCCTCCGCTCCCTCGACTCCTTCCTCGACGCCTCCTCTGTCTCCTCCAACCTCTCCCGCGCCCACCGCTCCGTCCTCTCCCTCCTCTCCCTCTTCTCCCTCTGCTCCCGCGCCAACCGCCACCTCCAAGCCGACAACCTCTACTTGGCCCTCAAAACCCTCGACGCAATCGAAACAGGCTTCCTCCACAACAACGACGATGCAGTGCCGCTCCCCACCATACGCAGGATGCTCCTCACCAAGATCCCCGAGATCCGCACCCACGTCGAGAAGAAGATCAGCAAGGAGTTCTCCGACTGGATGGTCCAGATCCGCGTCGCCAGCCGCAACCTAGGCCAGGTCGCAATCGGCCGCGCCTCCGCCGCGCGCCAGCGCGAGGAGGACCTCCGCACCAAGCAGCGCCAGGCCGAGGAGCAGTCCCGCCTCAGCGTCCGCGACCTCATCTACGAACTCGACGAGGACGACGACGACGACGCCGCCGACGCGGATTCCGACTTAGGGATCGACCTCACCCCTCTCTACCGCGCCTACCACATACACCAGACGCTCGGGGTGCAGGACAGGTTCAGGAGGTACTACTTTGAGAACAGGAAGCTGCAGCTCACCTCCGACTTCCAGGTCTCCTCCATGACCCCGTTCCTCGAGTCCCACCAGACCTTCTTCGCGCAGATCGCCGGGTTCTTCATCGTCGAGGACCGCATCCTCAGGACCGGCGGGGGCCTGGTGACGAGGCCGGACGTCGAATCGCTGTGGGAGACCGCGGTGGCCAAGATGGTGGCCGTCCTCGAGGACCAGTTCTCCAGGATGATGACGGCGAACCACCTGCTGCTGATCAAGGACTACGTCAGCCTCCTCGGAGTCACTCTCAGGCGGTACGGGTACATGGTGGATGCGCTTCTCGACGTGCTGAGCAAGCACAGGGACAAGTACCACGAGCTCCTGCTCTCGGACTGCCGGAAGCAGATCTCCGAGGCGCTGGCCGCCGACAAGTTCGAGCAGATGCTGATGAAGAAGGAGTATGAGTACTCGATGAACGTGCTCTCGTTCCAGATACAGACGTCGGAGATCGTCCCCGCGTTCCCCTTCGTGGCGCCATTCTCGTCCACGGTCCCGGACTGCTGTAGGATCGTCAGGTCGTTTATTGAGGATTCGGTCAGCTTCATGTCGTATGGTGGGCAGTTGGATTTTTATGCCATGGTGAAGAAGTATCTCGATCGGCTGCTCGTGGAGGCGCTCGATAGCTCGCTCCTCCGGCTTGTTGACTCACAGTCCTTGGGGGTTTCTCAGGCAATGCAGGTATATTCCTACTGTTCCCTGAGTTCCCATAAAGAAAGTAAGATTGTATCTAAATATCATATTTATTTGGGTTGCTAGCTTAAACTCTGCTTTTAAGTGCCACTATGATGGGGACTTCTCCAGCTACATGTAGTCGCAACACAAAGTGGGTTAACGGAAATGACCTCCTTACTGGAGTCGTAAGTACGACAGACTCACCTGGAGGTCTTGGTTCAAATCTAGGAGGTTCCAGAATTCTTTTCCTAGTTGTCGGTAATCAGCAGTCATTGCGGAGGTGGAGGTCCATTGCCACACTAAACTCGTCAACCTATTCAGTTCAAAGCTCTTCTAATGACTAATTTATGGTATCGTAGATGACCTTACAATACATGTAAATGGGAAATGAATTAAGACACAAGACACTTATGTGAGTGATCTCCTGAAAACCCCTACTTCTCTAGAGAATAAAAGGAAAGAAATATGGTTCTTTGGAGGTACTTAATGAACAATAAGGTTGTTTTCTTATGATCATTAAGCTCGAAATGACAATTACCATGCTTCTGGAGGTATGTAATGAACAATAAGGTTGTTTTCTTATGATCACTCAGCTCAATATGAAGTATGAACATTACCATGCTTCTGTTTAGAAATACTGTTAGTCTGACAAATTCGAGTGCGAATTAAAGGAGTGAATGACTTATGATAGGTTTAGAGTATTGGTATTAATCTGAACAATATGTATTAGCTACGTTAATAGCCACAATCAAGCTGAGTTTAGACAAGATCTTGGTGAATCATGATAAGACTGTCTTAGGTTTTAGGAAATTACAGGGACCCCTCCCACCCCTACACACACACACACACACACACACACACACCATCACATAATCCCAGCTCCTACTCCTACTCCTAAAGCTAAACAAACACCCTATATTTATCACCCTTCCAAAGGGTAAGATGGGGTGGGCTAAAATATTTTTTTCATATGATTTTCATTTTTTTTATATTTTTTTTAGGAGCTAGCCCATACCCAGCCCACCCCAACCCACTCTAGCCCACCTTAGTATACATTTCTGGATCCGCTTCTGCTTCCCATCACACACACACACCTCTTATACATACTACATAGTAACTATTCCTATATGAATCTGACACTCCACCCATTTTCCCTCACCAATCCTCGTTAAACATTTCCATCCCTTCTCCACCTATATATTTTTCAGTCAAGCATTCTTTCCACCAGGAGACACAACACAATACTACACAACCACAACCATTCCCTTTCCAAGCCCCAAAGAGCAGCCACATTATACCACTTACTGCACCAGAAACATCATTGATTTGCTTCCGTTGAATGTTTTGGGCAGAAAGAAAGTAAAGGTTTTGCTTGTAATAGGCTTAATCAAGGCACAATTTTATTTCTCATGACTTGATGTTTGTAAGAGTCAATTTCTAATATGCAATGGAATCCTATGATGTGCATTCTGTTGTCAAATTCTCATTCATTTGTTCCAAACATAGTTTGGATTTATATGACGGAGAATCTTACAATAATCAGATAGTCAAATTCTCATTGGTTACCTTTCCCATTGTTACATAGTTCTATTAAAGGGTTGTTGCTGTTTAAACTTTAAGAAAAACCATCTACATGATTACACCAGCAGAATCACACATGAGGTATATTTTTACGGTTATATCCTTTCTTCCCCTCTCCTCTTAAATTCTCCCTTCCCCTTTTTCCATTCTCAACAAGGTAGCAGCAGTTGGCACTACTGGCGACACCGCTTCCATCCACACCCTGCTATTTCTCCTCCCCTCTCTCCACTCGCACTGTTGGCGTCATCAATGACGATGCAGATAACGATATGGCCTGGCCACTGCTTTCTTTCCTCCAAACATCATCATTCACCACCTGAAACCCATTATACTCTCTTTTTCCTTCTCTATTTTCTGCAATGAAACGAATCAACAATATTAATTTTATTAATGGATGTTATTAAAAGGCAATACAACTATGAATATATATAGACGGAAAGCGGATCAATATCTATATAGGAGTAGGGAGAAGAAATATGTATCCATATAAGAGAAAGAATATAACCATAAATCTAATTAATATATAATCATAAATCTAATTAATCTTATGACCCCCCCTTCAAACTCATGGTGGGTCAAACAAAATGAGTTTGTTCAATAGAAATTGAAATTACGGTGTAGGGTGTGGCTTTGTAAAGAAATCTGCCAGTTGATCAACTGAAGTCACATGTAGTAGAGAAATAGTGTCTTTTCAAAAAATACTCACGGACGAAATGACAATAAATCTCAATGTGTTTTGTTCGTTCATAAAAATCGGATTGTTTACAATCTGTATAGCACTCTTATTATCACAATGAAATAGCATAGGTCATGTAGGAGCAATGCCCATATTAGAGAGCAGCCTATCTACATACATGGACGATCTCCCTAGTGGTGGCAGCCATAGTTCTTACTCTGCCTTAGTAGAAGAACATGCAACAACGGCTTATTTCTTGCTTCGTCATGAAATCATTGAATCATCAAAAAAAAGAATCATGTAGTAGATTGTCTGGTGGTCGGATCTCTTGTCCAATCTGCATCAGAAAATATTTGAATTTGTAGAGTAAATGTAGAAGACATGAATAATGAATGCGCAATTGAACTTTGAAGATATCGAAGAATACGGAGTAAGGCACCATAGTGAGCTGATCGAGGCACGAAAACGAATGGCTAACAATACTAACTGCATGAGAAATATCTGGCCTAGTCAAACAGAGATACACAAGTTGTCTAACTAGCCTCTATAGCGATAAGATCTATGAGAGGTTCACCATCTGTGGGACGAAGTTTTACATGAAGCTCCAAAGGAGTATTTGCTATCTGATTATCTGATAAACCAGCAGACGAAATAATCTCTGAAGTATATTTTTGATGTGAAACAAGTATCATTCTCTTACCTTGTACGATCTCGAGTCCAAGAAAATAGCGAAGATGGTCAAGATCTTTCGTCTGAAACGGTTGATGAAGGTACCTCCGAGTAGCTGCAATCTCTGTTGAATCATCGCCAGTCAAAATCATGTCATCTACATAGAGTAAAAGAATTCGTCCCTACGGTGACGGTCGCACAAACAAAGAATGATCCTGAGAATATTGCTGAAAATCTGTCTCATAAATAGCACTTCAGAAACACTCAAACCAAGCTCAGGGAGCTTGTTTGAGACCATAGATAGCACGACGAAGGCGGAGTAGAAAGACCTAGAGGGGCTCCAAATAGACAACCTCGGATAAAGAACCATGAAGAAAGGTATTCTGCACATCTATCTGATAGAGTGGTCACTGAGAGCGACAACGACAGCTAGTAATGTACGAACTGTGGTCATCTGAGTAACATGTGCAAATGTCTAATCATAGTCAATTTCATGGTCCTGTGTAAAACTTCGGACAACAAAGCGAGCCTTGTGTTACTCAATGGATCTATCAGGTTAATACTTGACCTTGAAGACCCACTTGCAACTCACAGGCTGGATTCTGTCTGGAAGTGAAATAATATCCTAAGTACTTGTCTGCTAAGATGCTCAAAACTCCTCTGTCATTGCCTCCTGCCACTCATGGTAATGAACAATCTCTTGATAAGAACTGGGCTCTCGTGTACTATGGATAGCAATAAGAAAGGAATAGAATTATGGAGAATATGATACTAAGGTAGCAAAATCAAACTTGTTCGATGGGCCGGAACAGTCGGAAGTAAAACGAGCAAGAGGTCGATAAGTACATTGGGACTGACGGAGAGGTTTTGGTGGAGAAGTAGATGGTGGAGAAGATGATATAGCGGAGAATGGTTGAATATGTGGAGGATCCTCGTGAGGCAGTGACAGAGCCATCGTAGAAGGAGTTGTACCAAGAGAGGAGCAAAGGAGTAGGATCAATGGAAACACTAGACGACGGAGCTGGAGAAAACAAAAAATGAACATCCGGAGGTGGAATAGTGAAATAAGGAGAGTCCTCTAGAAAGGTAACGTGACGAGATATACGAAGACGATGGACCAAGGGATCATAACAATGGTATTCCTTATGCTCGGAACTAAAACCGAGTAAGACATACTTGGCTGATCGAGCTATCATATTCGTGTGCTCTGTCAAAGGAAGAAAAACAAAACAAGTGTACCCAAAAGTGTGAAGCATACTGTAATCAGGAGGACACGAAAAAAGACTCATGAGGTGTCCGACCAAACAAAACGGAGGAAGGAGTGATATTGATAAGATTAACGGGAGTAACAATGGCCTCTGCCCTGAACGTTTGAGGAACTGAAGATGATAAGAAGAGAGCACGAACAGTCTCAAGAATATGATGATGTTTACGCTCGGCTACCCTATTATGTTTATGAGTATAAGGACATGACTGCTGAAATGGGTGTCGTGAGATTGCAAGATATATCTCATCGTAGCAAAATCAGAGCTAAACGTTTTAATCCTAGCATTGAATTGAGTATGAATCATAGTAGTAAACGTCCTATAAATGGTAGAAAGTTCAGAACGATGACGCATAAGATAAACCCAAGTATAACGAGTGTAATTATCAATAAAACCCACGTAGTAGAGAGATGCAGAAATAGATGGGACGGGAGCAAGTTCCCATATGTCAGAGTGAACTAATTCAAAAATACTATTAGATTTTGATAGACTTTTAGGAAAATGTAGGGCTGTGTTTTGCCAACTTACAACCCGTACATGTGGACAAAGAAAAGAAAGAATTACACCCAAGCGCTCCACTATGGAATAAAGTTTTTAGACGGGACTCTAAAATATGACATAAGCGTGAGTGCCACAAGTCGGCAGCAGACGTGACGATAGCAACATGATTAGAACTTGAAGGTCGAGTTGATGGAAGATAAAGAAACTCCAAGTGGTATAACCCCCTTCCTACGAGCATGACCAATCGTCTCGCTCGTACAAGGATCCTTCACAGAACATGTGAGGGAATCAAAAGAAACAATCCACCATCACAAAGGCTACTAACTGATATGAGGTGTAAAGTAAGATGGAAAACATGTAAAACAAAAGGAAGACTCAAAGTGTCGAAAATAATGGAACCAGATTAAGTGATGACAGACTGAGAACCATCAGTTGTGTGTAAAGAGGAAAAGTGGGATGGTAAATGTGTAATACTAGATAAGAGACTAAGATCAGAAGTCATATATGATGAGAAGTACCGGAGTCTAATATCTAAGAAGTAGACGTACTAGTAGAGGCAAATGCAGAAGAGCCAACAAAGACAGGTTGGCGCTTGAGACGGAGCTCTAATTGAGTAAGACAGTGTTGAGTATCTGCCGATGTCTGTGTACTATCAACAATATGAGCATGAGGTACCCAAGAACGAGTCGAGGAGGAATCTCTTGTTTGTATCCATTTGAAAAATTGAATTGTTAAATGTTGATGAAGTAGAAAACAATTATCCACTGGATGACCAGGCTTATGGCATAGAGAACAAATCAGACTATACCGCTGACGAGCATAGCAGATAGTAGCAAAATGACTATGCTTCTTGCAATAGGTACATAGATGTAATATATATAACCAACAAAAGTATGCTATTTGCTAAGAAATTCTTTAATTTCTGACCAACTAGATGCTGCTGCCAAAGACTGAGGTGTATTCTTCTTTGTGATCATATAAAAGTATGCTTCTTTGTCTGTTGCTTAATCCCAAAAAAAAACTTGCTGGCAACTTTGCTCTGATCAATGGTGATGGTGACTAACTAAACCCCTTTAGAAAGTAAGGAACTCAAACCTCTTTGAGCACTTGCTCATGTGATAATAAGAGAATCAGTGGTGCTGATGACGATTCCGACATCGGTCAGGGCTTGCATGATTTAATTCCAGCATCAATTAGGGCTTGCATGAGGTTTGCCTGTTTCTTGAGGTTGAGAACGGACAAAGCTGGTACCAAATTCTGGATCTGGAAGCACGTGACCTGCGACAAGTCGATCCTTGGCCAGCACGGCTACTTCGAATTGGTAGCGACAGATCTTTGGAGGACCGTCGGCCGTCGATCGGCTAACGATCTTAGAATTTAAAATTACTTGGCTCTGATAACATGAAACGAATGAACAATATTGATTTATTAATGGATGTTATTAAAAGGCAATACAACTATGAATATATATAGATGGAAAACGGATCCATATCCGTATAGGAGTAGGAGAAGAAATATGTATCCATATAAGAGAAGGAATCTAATTCTAAATCTAATTAATATCTACTCCTAAATCTAATTAATCTTAACATGCAAGAACACCGGAAGAAAAGACTTAAAAAGAAAATGAAGAAAACATAGAAAGAAAGAGGAAGTGGAAAGGAGAAGGAAAGAGAAACGAGAAGGTGATGATGCCAAGCTTGAAGAGGAGGTAATGGCGGATAGGTTGTATCGGGGCCGAGTTTTTCCTTGACCAGATTGGTCAGGGATTCTACAACTTAGGAGTCGCGTGCGGTTTGTTGTGTGTGTGTGGTGGTGGGGGTGGTGGGGGAGGGGTGGGGGATAGCACGGACTCTTTATGCATATTACATGTGTTACAGTTATTAATTATTAAGGTTATATTCTTCTCATGAATCAACATAGCTGATATGTTGATTCCAGAAATGACAAGAGTGGGCATAGGACGAGGGATCATTTGAATAAGCTGTTTCCCGGAAGCTTGTGTTTGGTTTTAAAACTGTGCAAGCTTAGCCTCATCAAACTTAGCCGAAGCAAAAGCAATCCTGACCCTGATAAGGTTCTGTTTCTGACTGAATTAAGCTCAATTCAGTTGTACGCTGCTAAATATATACTTGCATGGATACCCGTCAAAATGTTGGCAGTTTTCATCATTTCATCACCCTAGTCATATTGGATGAATTAAAAAGTTCTGAGCTGAACCAAATTTATTTGAAACACTAAATATTTCTGTCACAAGTGTCCATGAATAAATCATGACAGTCATGAAGTGTTTGCTATTCTAGTCTTTCCAATGCTTTGTTTTTCTGTTATATATAATTTCAATAAACTTACCTGCAGAATGAACCTAACTCAACCAACTTTTGCATAGTTACACCAAAGTATAAAAGTGCCTCGTATACTACACTGAGGTTTAATCTCGCTCTCACTCTCTCGTTACACCATGAAGTCGATGGCACAAAAGGTCATTCTTAACTTTTAATTTGAGCCGGTCACTTGTATGTTTTGTTAGGGGTCATTTGATTGTTCACGAAAGTCATATAATTCATTGTAGGACACCTCCATCTCTTATCGCCCATTAGTGGGTGTCTAATTGAAACTTGCGAGTAATTTCCTACCATTAATATCTTCACTTCATTGCTTACCCCTACGTAGACCTTTGTATATTCTGTTGTACAATAAATAATAGTGTTAGTGACTCCAAATTTTAACCACTAATGGGATTATTTCATTTATACAGGTTGCAGCAAACATGGCTGTGTGGGAAAGGGCTTGCGACTTCTTCTTCCGTCATGCTGCGCAGCTCTCTGGAATCCCTCTCCGAATAGCTGAAAGGGGTAGGAGGGAATTCCCATTAAAAAAGTCTCGTGATGCGGTCGAGGAGCTCCTGTTGAGCTTGCTCAGAGGCAAGATTGATGATTTTCTGCTTCTAACAGATTCTGTGAGTTGGATGGCTGAGGAACCACCACTTAATGGAAATGAGTATGCTAATGAGGTTCTCATATACCTTGAAACATTGGTCTCCACCGCTCAACAAATACTGCCTGTTCAAGTCCTCAGAAGGATTCTCCGTGGCATTCTTTCTCACATCTCAGAAAAAATTGTGGGAATGTTCCTCAGTGACTCGGTGAAGAGATTTAATGCGAATGCTGTCACAGGAATTGATACTGATATAAAGCTGTTTGAATCGTTTGCTGATAATCTATCACATTTATTTGGTGAACTGGAGGACGCTGGTGGAAATGAGATGAGGCTGGCTTTGATTGAAGCAAGGCAGTTAATCAATTTGCTAATGAGCAACAACCCAGAGACTTTCTTGAACCCTGTGATCAGGGAGAGGAGTTATAATAATTTGGACTATAAGAAGGTGGCGAACATATCTGAAAAGTTCAGGGATTCATCAGATCGACTATTTGGGACATTTGGTAGTAGAAATGTGAAAGTGAACCCTAAAAAGAAATCGTTGGATGCTTTGATAAAAAGGCTCAAGGACGTGAGCTGAATCTGGGTACTGAGTAAGAGTGCTTCCCTTCTATTGATTCTTTCTGTTTAAAGTTTGTTTCATATTTACTAGTGTTGATTATTTACTCTAAATAGCTATAATTACAATACTATCTTCTTAAATTGTAGTTGGCTGATGCTGATTCCTCTGGATTAACAGTACTTGTGGTTTAGGCTAAACTGTAGTGGATTTGTCAATTATTGGAAATTCTGGTATTTCTTCTATTCATATGGAGCTTGTAACAATTTAAATGTGATGAATAAACACATTATTGGTTTAAGACACCAAGTGTCCTTTTGACACTGTTTCACGATTGTTATCCAGACACCATTTAGGTCCTATTTCTCTATTCCATCCGTTGTCTGGTGGTAGATTCAGTTTCTTTACTAGGAAATTACAGGAGAAGATTTAGTTCTCTTTGTCAAAACTACTGTAAAACCAACTCCTAATAATTTTCTTTTCTTTTGATATTGTTTTGGTATCAAATCTTTAGTTGATTCCTGGTTTTTTTTTTCTTCTGGTTTCTTTCCTTTTGATTGTAGTAACGCTTGCTCATTATGACTTTTTTCGTGATAAATATAATTGAAGTTGGTGGTTGAGCAAGAGGGAGAGCATGTCCTAATCTCCTTCATATTTTTAAAGCAATTTCGTAAGTAAAATCCATTCCTTGTTTACTACATTTTTAAGCTCAACTTAGGCAATATCAGATCTTTGGATTTTATTAAGCATGCATGAATTGTGTAAAGCCTATACTAGGGTCTGCGTACAGCATCAGTGAAGACTGCCCCAAAATTTGTTACATGTAGTAGTATTTAGTTATTGCTGTCTATTGTTACTCAGTCATTTTGCAATTGCAATGATATAATAGTTTGTGCATATTTCATCATCAATCACCGTCACCGTCAACATTGTTGTCGTCCAAGCCTTCTTCCATTAGAACCAGCTCTCCTATGGAGCTTGAGATATCTCCAAAACTGGGCCGGCTTTTCCTTTAGGCAAAGAAAGCAGCTGCCTAGGCCCCCCCTTTTTTAGGGGTCCTAAAAATATGGGATACTAGTATATAGATATATATGTAATCATCAAATTTTACCTTCTTTTTTTTTTCTTTGAAAGGTTCGGACAAGCTATATCTGGCTGAAAAAAAGAAGAATATGAAAAATGATACAGCTGGCTTGGTAAAACGTGACAATCAATTAAGATCAGTTACCGTTTCTTTTTCTTCTCTCTTGTAGAAATTACCGTATTGTCCTCGCCTCTTCATCTTTCCTGTTTTATATAAAGAGAAAAAAAAAAGTAGAAGCCATGCTCTCTCTCTCTCTCTCTCTCATACAGCTGCAAGTGCCTGCAAAGACGATACTCGTATATAGGTATATTTTTAAAAATATCGGATACTAGTATATACGTATATTTTTAAAAAGGGGAACATATTTGGACATGTGTCTAGGGCCTCCAAATGGCTTGAGACGGCCCTGCTCCAAAAAGGAATTGACCGAAACTTTTTTGCCTAGCTGTCAATCCAATATATCCGTACATATGGTTTGTACAAAATTTTCAGCCAAACTATCTATTGGCAAAATAGGACCTTGTCATATAAGCTAGTGTTGGGAACGTGGTGTGATCCGAATCGAGGTTGACCTATGAAGTGTAATATTGTACTGACCCTTATGTCTTAAAAGAGAATTCTCATGTGAGGCGTGAACAAATTCTAATTATTTACATCTCATGTTCCCATTTGCTATCCGATGTGTGACTAAATTATCAACTCCATTGTCACCATCTTTGAGTGTTCAACCGAAAATGAGATAAAATCCAACACCAAGAACTTTGGTTTGTGGTTAGTTAGGCATGCCTTTGTTGGTCTTTTTTGAGAATAATAGTCTCGCGTCATGAAGAATTCCAAGTGTGTATTTCAATATAAGATTCTTCTTTTATTGACTTATACACATGGGATATGTTAGTCCATGTGGATGAGATGGGATAGTATTTTTCTAGAGAACAAGGATCAATGCACAATGAAAATATTCTTGTTTTTTGTCACTCTTTCTTTGGAATTTTCTCCCGAAGGGACATAGCGACTTGGACGAAGGGCACAAAATGACACTTTTACGACGCATTTTGTACTTCGCATGCATCAGGAACTTTATTGTGCTTGTTCCCGCACCGTTGTTGCGCGGCGCTGAGCTGCTCGTGAAACTGCAGGGACTGTGTTTCCGTGCGAAAATGTTTCACTTATGTGCAAAAATGACGTTGATTGGCTGTTTGAGTGGATATTTCGTTTAAATCGCTCATTATCTTCTGGGATTTGGAGATAATGGTTTGTAATCGTCCCTTATCCGTGAAAATCATCTCCGAATTAAGGAGGATATGGCTGTTAGGTTTGGCGGCCATATATATATATATTCTCTTTCTCCTCTCTTCCAAAAGAGAGAGAATATATATTACTACAAGAGAGTTTTACAGAGCTACATAAATTCACGAAACGCCGTCCATTCGTTCAATTCGTCCAGATCGAGATCTACAGCATGAGTGACATGAGCGTTCCAAAAGTTCAATATATTGGACTTACTGGTTCATGGGAACAAATCGATAGAAATAGTCAGATATTGAGAAATGATGATTTTGTCATCCCAGCAATGAGTTATTTTTTATTTAAATTTCTGTTTCTATTCGTTGTATCAACTACGTTTGCAAGTTCCTTTTATTGCTTTCTGATTTCAGCAACTTGTTGTTACTAGTTTTTTTTTTTTTTTTTTTTTTTTTTTTTTTTATTGAAACAAATTAGTTTGTAATATTTTAATTCTTACAAGTTGTAGTCAGAACCGAAGTTATAATTTGGTTGTATAAGTCCAGTGGTATCGCAATCAATTACGATTTTTTATTTTCATGTACATCTGTACGATTTTTATAACCCGACAATAACAACATTTCTAGCCATAGAGTTTTAATTCATGCAACTTTCTCTGTACTAGATTAGAGGCTTAGATGGAGAGGGAATATGTTGGTATAGCGAATCACATTGAGAGAGAGAGAGAGAGAGAGAGAGAGAGAGCAATGATATTCCTGCAGTAGTTTGAGCATATTTAGGAGCAGTTAATAATGGGTCTTTTGGATTATGAATCCTTAAACCTAGTCTATTAGGGCTTTAAGTTTATTTTATAGGACTTTGTATATTCAAAGATTTCCTTGTTTACTGTAAGAACTACGTATCGGATGTAAATCTTAGGTTCATACAATTAATTATTATAGGATTCGGTAGATCTTAAGAGGAAATAAGGCTTAATTGCAATTTGATACCCTCAACTATCACTATTATTCAACTTGATACCCATAACTTTGATATGTACTAACTTAATATCCTATCTCAACTAATATTTTTAACTTGATATCCAAAATTTTATTTATTTCTAAACTATCCTGGCTGCTTCTTCGGCAATCCCCTCCCCCCCCCCTCTTATTCGCCTCCAGTGACCAACCCTCCCTACCCGTCCCGGCGACCACACCCCCATCTGCCCCGACGATCCTCCTTACATGCGTCGTCCGACCGTCCGCCTGCGCGGCACGCCATCCCCGCCGCTTGCCCGCGTACACTGTTGCTCCGCTAGCCCACGTCCGCCAGCCCGTGCCTGCCTGCCCGCGCCGTCCGCCACCCCCGCCGCCCGCCCGCCCATGTGTCTGCTCACGGGCCCGTCCTACCCGCAGCCGGAGAGAGAGAGGGGAGGGGAGGAAGGGGAGGGACAATTTGGTCCAATTTTTTTTTTTTTTCATGATATCAATTTGGTACCTATCAAAGTTGAGGGTATCAAGTTGAACAATAGTGATAGTTGAGGGTATCAAGTTACAGTTAAGAAATAAACTTCTCATTGAAGTATGGAACAAGTTTCCTGGCTTTTATCTATGTTACTAGCAAATTAGTTACTAGCAGATGTAGTCATATTGACTCGTTTGGGACCTTATGTGTGGTCATTGGGTACGGTGGGACAGCCTCACCACGTGACAGTGATAAATGATAAATTCGTCTAATAGTATACAGCCACATGTTAATATAAAAAAAAAAAATGCCAAATATCATCAAAATATTAAGATATTATCATGTATCTGTACACCATTGGACGGACTCACCATTCATCACTCCCAGTGTGGCAAGTCCGTCCCACTGAATTATTTCTCCAATGGGTAAACTTGAGAAAATATTCAGTAGGACATGCTCATCATGTGACAATCGTGAGCCTTGAGTCTCCTTCAATAGTGTCATAACACTCCACTAAGACTAAGTTAAAAAAAATAGACTAGGATATGTCACGACACTGTTAGATGAAATTGAAGACTCATCAGTGTCACGTGGTGAGTCCAACCAACTGAAATCAACACCCCCTTTCAAAACGGAAATCAACCTTTATGTTTATAAAGGGGGTGGGATCACTCTACCACACAACTCCGGGAGAGCGAGATTTGTAACACTCGGACAGACGTTCAAGTCTTTATTGTTTGGATATCTGTATGGAAAAGATGATGATAATTAGGTATATAAGAGAGAGAGAGAAGAACAGAAAAGGGCTGACAGTCCGAAAGAAGGGACCGTCCCCCCTCCAAATTTGCATGGGCCACACCCTTATCTTTATCCAGCTCCACTCGACCAATGGGGGTCCACCATGTGGCATCGGCTTGGCCAGGACGGTCCACCATTCGGTATGTGTAGAATTGTTCGTATAAGAAATGTTCAACACGGCCACTTGACTCGATTCGACTCGACTGTGAATGGAAAATCAATGTTGAGTAATAATAATATCAATTCTTGTTTGGCAATGAGCCGAATTTGTTAAAGAAATAGCCATGCTTTGATTGGTAGTTGTTAGTTGAATTGTTATTGTATATGTTGCTCCTCGTCTGATTAGAACTAATCACACGTGGGATGCTTCCTTGAGGTGTTAGTAACTTAAAAATAATCAATGCATCTATTAGTCGACAAAAATGGTGGATAACTTGGATTATAATATCAAAAGAATAGATCATCGTGAGAAGCAATTATTTATCTTACCATTTCTTTTTCTTTTTCAAAAAAAGGTAATTTTATTGATAAAACTTCAAAAAATGGTTACAACCCATGAACCCGAGCCAAAATGCTCTATACAATGATCATCTTGTTGACTGTATGTTCTCACACATAGAGAGCAAACCCAACTTCCTAAAGACATGTTCTTGATCCATTTTTTTCTCAACCCATTCTTCCTCTTGAACTATTCCTAGCCACTTATTTTTTCATGTTGGCTCCTTAATGGGAGGGTGACTCATGAATTGTGGCTCAAATTTAGCCTTTAGTTAAGGTTGGTAACCTATTTATACCACCCTCCTCTTATTTGATGAGTTAGAGAAAGATAGAAAAAAGCCTTCAAAGTTTACTCTTCCTTTGATCCAAAAATCAAAAGCAAACATCTGTTCCACCTCCATTCTCTTCCGTGTTTCGTTCTGGACAAGGCTAAGTTCGGGTCGCATCTCTCGAAGTTGTGTGCGACAACGAGAAGCCGGTAGTACTGGGGGTTTTACCACTAGGAGCATCTGAGAACAGTCTGCACATAGACCTCGGATCAACTCTTAGGGCAGTGCGTTCAGCACGACTTTCCCATAGGCCGGTAACTCTGAACTCATTTTTATTTTAGTTGCATATTTGCTGAAAGAAACAGAAAGAATTTTTAATTATTGCTAACAATCTAAGAGTTGATACTTAGTGAAGCACTTGTCGTTTAGTTTACTGTCGTTCAAAATAATTTTGTTCAACGAGTTTCTTTACAACTTGTTGTTATCATTATATTGCATTTGTTAGTATTAACAAATCTTCACACTGTTGTAAAACAAGTAGTGGACCTATTTTGAACATACTGGTTTCCAAATCTTCTTTCTCAAGATTGCATTTATAAAATATTTTTATTTGTCAGCAAAGTTTGATTTTCCATAAACTTGCTTTGTGAATACTGTCATATTAGTGTTGCATAAGAGAATCGTTAACGTGGTCTAACTGTTAAATAGTTTAGCACTATCAGCAAATATCTTTAACACTGTTAACGTATCTGTGTTAAAGTTGTTACTTCTAATACTTAGCAAATTGGTTGGAAAGTGCTAATACACAGATAATTTTTTTTAAATACACTGTTAACGATTTTGTTAGAACATCATTAATTGCTTACTTAACAATTTCAAGACTATTACATAACAAAGTGTTGTTAACTAAAGTTTCTGTGTTCATTGTTGGAAAATTTTAAAATTAAAATAAAAAAAAATAAAAAAAATTGTTAAACATATAGTGCTAAAAATTTACAAAACTGCTTGTTCATTATTTAGATCAATACAGTTGTTGTTGCTTGCTGCTTTAAGAATTAGAGTATATAAATCATTGTCAGCTTTAATTATTGATCAGTATATTCTATTTAATATACTTTATTTATTCTGTTGGAACATAGAACCTAACTTTTACTCCTGTGTCATTAAATTTTCTTTTGATACATTCAATATTTTTAAGTTTAAGGAATTAGTTTATTGACCTTGCAAATTCTTTTAAATCTAAAGTTCTAAAAAGTAGAGATAAGCTTGGGAACAAACTGAAAGGGTCATTCTGTCAAACGGGTGTAAACAGCCCTAAGCGACACGGTATTTAAGTGTCTTCGGACCACCGCTAGCTGGGAACCGGCCCTTACAGCTAACCCAAGTTAATCAAAACTTGATAGAATAAAGATTTATTAAAGTTGATCAGCAAGATCACTGAACTAGTATTTTTAGAGCCTCAGGCACCCTCATTGAGTAGCAACACTATTCTTACAGACTTTAGACCGCCTTACTAGTTACCATGACTGGCAAAGACGAGATTTCGACTGCTAAGCCAGCTAAGTTTGATGGCACTCACTTCAAGAGGTGGCAGAGTCAGATAAAATTTTGGCTCACCACTTTAGGATTGATCTCAGCAATTGATGGGTCCACACCCATCTCAAATGATTCTGATGACACTGAGTCTGACGTAGGAGTGTCTAAACCCTCTAGCTCCTCAAAACCAAAAACTCCTAAGAAAATAGACTTTCATTGCTTCCATCGAATTCTAAGCGCTTTATCTGATTCTCTTTATGATATATTCTTTGAATATAAGAGCGCTAAAGAACTTTGGGATGCTTTGGAAGATGAATATGGCTGTGATGATGCCGGAATTGAAAGATTCAATTCTTCCTCATTTAATAGGTACTTTATGGTAGACAATAAACCAATGAATGAACAGATCCATGAATTCCAAGAATATATGAGGCATATCCAAGCCAAAGGCTCAACCTTTTCTACTGAATATAAGATAGCTTGCCTGATAGATAAACTTTCCCCTTCTTAGTCTGATGTTAAAAAGGAGCTTATTCATACACAAGGTGACATTACCTTTGCTCAAGTCTTAAAGAAAATCAGAACAGAAGAAGAAATTAGACTAAGGTCTAATCCCAAGACTGAGTCTAAGGCTAAGGTAAACCTAGTAGAAACATCCCAAGGAAAACCCAAGTCTAATAATCCTCACAAACCCAAGAAGAACTTCTTCAAGAAGAAGAAGAACTTTCACCCTCTTCATCAGAACCATCAACACCAGCAAAACCATAGACCTAGAAATTTCAGTCAGACTCAGGATCAACAGAAATTTTGTTTGGTGTGTGGGAGAACAAATCATCTATCCTTCAACTGTTTCCAAAGAAAGAAGGAACCTATCAAGACTCCTTATAAGGGGAAAGGTCCACCCAAACCAGAAGCTAACATGATTCTGAATGGGCTTACCAGTTCCTTCAGGTCTGTGACTTATCAACCTTTAGTTAATATTTCTTACCATTCTGATGACTGGTGGTTGGATTCTGGAGCTAATGTTCATGTTTCATTTGATCGCTCCTGTTTTTCAAACTATCAGGAATCATATGGAGGAGGCAAAACCCTAGGAGATGGCTCTTCGGCACAGATTGTAGGAAAAGGAAGAATAGATCTAAAGATGACATCAGAAAAAATTCTGCCTCTTTATGATGTTCTTCACGTGCCGTCAGTTAGGAAAAACTTAGTTAGTGGATCCCTTCTTGTAGCATCTGGATACAAGATTGTAATGGAAGCCAATAAAGTTGTATTTTCCAAGAATGAGTCCTTTGTTGGAAAAGGATTTATAAAGGATGGTCTTTTTATTCTCAGTACTATAAACAAAGTGTCGGATCATTCTCTTGTTGTTTCTAATGTAGAATCTTCAAATGTTTGGCATGATAGACTAGGTCATGTGAATCTAGGTTCCCTTAGAAGGATGATGAACTTAGATCTTATTCCCAAGTCTCCTGTAGATAATAAACACAAATGTGAGATTTGTGTTCAAGCAAAGCATACTAGACTACCTTTCAAATCTGTAGAAAGGAATTCTGACCTTCTAGAACTAGTTCATAGTGATGTTTGTGATTCCAATAGAATCTTGACCCGAGGAGGTAGGAAATACTTTGTCACTTTTATAGATGATTGTTCAAAATATTGCTATACCTACCTTCTCAAAACCAAAGATGAAGTTCTAGATAGATTCAAGGTTTATAAATCTGAAGTTGAGAACCAATTAGAGAAAAAGATCAAGATCATTAGATCTGATCGTGGCGGAGAGTATACCTCAAATGATATGACTAAATTCTGTGAAGAACACGGAATAATTCATGAGGTGACTGCTCCTTATTCACCACAATCCAACGGAGTTGCTGAAAGAAAGAATCGCACTCTGTTAGACATGGTAAATGCCATGCTTCTCAGCTCAGGTGCTCCTGATAATTTATGGGGAGAAGCCTTATTAACATCCTGCTACATCCTAAATAGGATCCCTAGTAAATCAAAGGATAAGACTCCCTATGAACTATGGAAAGGTAGAACTCCTAGAGTCCATTATCTCAAAGTGTGGGGATGTCTAGCAAAAGTAGGAATTCCTGAACCTAAAAAGAGAAAGATTGGACCTAAGACAGTAGATTCTGTGTTTATAGGATATGCCTCAGATAGCAATGCCAATAGATTTTTAGTGACTCATTCTGAAGTAAATAAAATATCTAACAATACCATTATAGAAGCTAGAGATGCAGTTTACTTTGAGAATATATTTCCTTTTAAGAATAGAATTTCCTCCAACCCCACCAGCTCTTTTCTTGCTCCTTCTACTAGTTCCAATTTTCAGCCATATAGTTCACAACCTGAACAAGACTTAGAACCTAGAAGAAGTAAAAGAGGAAGGATTGAAAGAAACTTAGGGAAAGGTTTCTTTACTTATTTGATAGAGGGTGATCCCACAACTTACGAAGAAGCAATAACCTCTCCTGATGCACCTTTTTGGAAAGAAGTCATCAACAATGAGTACAACTCCATCATGGAGAATAGTACTTGGTATTTAGCAGACCTACCCTTAGGTAGTAAACCCATAGGTTGTAAGTGGATCTTCAAAAGAAAACTTAGAGCTGACGGTACTATAGAGAAATACAAAGCTAGATTAGTAGCCAAGGGTTTCACTCAGAAAAAGGGATTAGATTACTTTGATACCTACTCTCCTGTAGCTAGGATTGCCTCTATCAGAACACTTCTAGCTTTAGCATCCATTCATAACATGCTAATCCATCAAATGGATGTAAAAACAACATTTTTGAATGGAGATCTAGAGGAAGAAATCTATATGGAGCAACCTGAAGGTTTTATTGCTAAAGGTCAAGAAAATAAAGTTTATAGATTAGTAAAATCACTTTATGGCCTAAAGCAAGCTCCCAAGCAATGGCACAGCAAATTTGATAAAGTGATTCTAGAATTTGGTTTCTTGCCAAATGAGTATGACAAATGTATATACTCTAAAAACATTGATGAAAGTTGTGTCATTTTATGCTTGTATGTAGATGACATCCTCATTTTAGGATCAAAACTTGAGTTGATAAATAATACTAAAGATTATTTATCTAGCAAGTTTGACATGAAAGATCTAGGTAAAGCCAACTTGATTCTAGGAATGCAAGTGTCTAAATCCAAAGAGGGTTATACTTTATCCTTAGTACACTCTATTGAGAAAATGTTGAAATAATTTCAGTACTTTGATAAGAAACCTGCTCCTACTCCTTTTGACAGCAGTATCATTCTCAAGAAGAATGAAGGTTCACCTGTAGAACAACATAAATACTCTCAGATGATAGGTTCTCTTATATATATAACGAATAGAACCCGACCTGACATCGCATTTGCCATTGGAAGACTGAGTAGATATACCAGTAACCTAAACCAATCACATTAGTCAGCATTAGAAAGAGTATTTAGATATCTTAAGGGTACTATAGATTATAGACTTCATTATACTAGATACCCAGATATCATAGAAGGTTATTCAGATGCAAACTGGGTTACTGACTCACATGATGTAAAATCTACTACTGGATATGTGTTTACTCTAGGAGGAGCTGCAATCTCCTGGGGCTCATGTAAATAAACTATCATAGCTAGGAGTACAATAGATTCTAAAATGATAGCTTTGGATACTACTTGTACAGAAGCTGAATGGCTTAGAAATCTGATTATGCAAATACCTGTTGCTCATATTTCTGTTCCTGCTGTTTCTATAAATTGTGATAATAAATCTGTTATAGAACTACTAAAACATGATTCTGTGAATGCTAAGATGAACAGGCACCTGCAGCTGCGCTTCAAGTCAATCAAGTGCCTATTAGGCAAATATGTGGTTCTTGACTATATAAAGTCAGAAAATAACCTTGCAGACCACTTGACAAAGGGTCTGTCTAGGACATTGATCCTAGAATCATCGAGGGGGATGGGTTAAGCCTAAGTAAATCACCAGCAGTGGCAACCCAACCGAGTCTGAGTGGAGATCCCAAGAAGCCGGTTCAATGGGTAGAAACAAGCTGAACTTCGGTGACTATTATGGAACACTGTCTCAGAGATTAAATTCTCATAAACTAATGCCCAAGTGGCTGTACGAGGTTGTACAATGATATCCTATCCCTATGGTGACAGTGTTCCGGTGTGATATGGTCAGGATGAGTTTCAAACTCTTAATAAGTCCAAGCATTATATGCAGGGTTGATACCTATCACCAACCCTTGAGGACTTACCTATATGAGAGGTCGTGAAGGCCGCGACTATGGGTCAGGGCGACCCCAGACAACTCTCATGAATATGGAAAAAGTGCGCATGGCCAATCAAAGCGCCGCCCCGATAGACCCAAGAACCTCTAGCGTACTATGTGTGCTATTCTCTGAATCTGATTTGATTCAAGGCATAGTCCATCAAGCACTTCTTCAGACAAAGATAATAGTCATTACGTGAGATTCAAGGCTGTAGTCCATCTCATCTATGCATAGTATATACTTGCCCAGAAATTCTCTATTCGCATTCCTTGTTACCTATGTTTTCAGAACTTGGTTTTGGGGGGGGGGGGGGGGGGGGATTGTTGACTGTGTGTTCTCACACATAGAGAGCAAACCCAACTTCCTAAAGACATGCTCTTGATCCATTTTTTTCTCAACCCATTCTTCCTCTTGAACTATTCCTAGCCACTTATTTTTTCATGTTGGCTCCTTAATGGGAGGGTGACTCATGAATTGTGGCTCAAATTTAGCCTTTAGTTGAGGTTGGTAACCTATTTATACCACCCTCCTCTCAATTGATGAGTTAGAGAGAGATAGAAAAAAGCCTTCAAAGTTTACTCTTCCTTTGATCCAAAAATCAAAAGCAAACATCTGTTCCACCTCCATTCTCTTCCGTGTTTCGTTCTGGGCAAGGCTAAGTTCGGGTCGCATCTCTCGAAGTTGTGTGCGACAACGAGAAGCCGGTAGTACTGGGGGTTTTACCACTAGGAGCATCTGAGAACAGTCTGCACATAGACCTCGGATCAACTCTTAGGGCAGTGCGTTCAGCACGACTTTCCCATAGGCCGGTAACTCTGAACTTATTTTTATTTTAGTTGCATATTTGCTGAAAGAAACAGAAATTTGTTTTAATTATTGCTAACACATCTCGGGTCAAGAATGTCAAATCAGCCACTATATTTCTTTAGACATCATACTTACTGAGGAAGATATTTACTGAGAAAGAGACCCTTGAAGATGCGTCAATTTTTCTCTTGCCACACGTGTCACATCACAGCCACGAGAACATGGCATATGTGCCGATAAGAATTGGTTTTCCTTTCTTTTTTGGCTTTTCACTTCAGCTAAGACAGACTCTAACTCTCTTTGCACGATATGGGATAAATTCCAGCTTGATGCAGTGTATTCCGAATATCCCAAATAAAGTGACATGAGAAGAAAAGATGCTTGCGGGAATCATTTGCATCACCATAATGAACACAACTTAGATCAATTCAAGGCACGCCAAATTGTGCCAACCTCTCGTGGGTTAGCAATCGGTTCTTCGCCATTTTGTACATACACAAGCTCATCTTGATAGCAGCGCCCTTGACCCACAAATTTTGTTCACTCCACTTTAGGGTGTGATGGTCGAATTTGATTCAGTGCTAACGAGAGAATACTGGATTGTTCCGGATTTAGTTATATATTTCTATAATCCTTATGTTGGTATATTAGAATGTATTAAGGAGGTTTTATGTAAGATGGAGGGTTGTAAGGCTATATATATATATATATATATATATATATATATATATTTTGCCAAGAGATTATTTATAAATAAAATAGAACTCCAAAATATTCTACATGGTATCAGAGCACAAACCCTAGCCGCCACCACCGCTGCCCACCACCACCACCGTCGCCGCCACACTTCCGCCACTACCGCGAAGCCGTGAGTCCTGCAGAGCCCACAGGAGCCTTCTGTCGCGTTCTCGGCGTCTCCCTCGGGTCGTTCTGGATGTTGACATCGAAGGCCTAGATCCGATAGAGGAGAGGCATGATCGGGTGTAGGAGAGGACGAAGAGGACGAACGTGAATCGTGGGATGGGTGTGAGATGATCGGAGAAGAGGAGGATCGATGGAGGAGATCATCAAGAAGTTGGACCCTACGGAGGTCGCAACGTTAATGAAGCTGATGAAACTGTCGGCTGGTGAGAGTGCGACACAAACACCAGCGAAGTTGAAGCTTCCCTCCATCGATCTGAAGCTTGATGGACCGCCCACCTACCTGAGTTGGTCATGACGGGTGAGGAGAACCCTCGCAGAGAAGAACCTAGAGGGTTTCTTGTCAGGAGAGAAAATAGAGCCGGGTGAGGGCTCGGCAGGACGTGACGAGTGGAAGTCCACTCATATGGTGATATACATTTGGCTCAACAATTCTTTAGTGCAGTCGATCACTGCCACAGTGGATGGCCTTAAGATGGTAAATGACGTGTGGGAGAAGTTGAGGATGACCTACGATGGTGTGGGAAATAACTTGAGGGTTTTCAAGATCAAGGGGAGATCGACGACACCGTATAGAGAGAGAAGATGGTGCAGGAGTATGCCACGGAGTTGGAGCATTTGTGGTTGAATTACGATAACTCCTAAGATTGGATGAACTGCGAGGACCCGAAGTGTAAGGAGATACAAGTATGTCTGCAGGAGAGGACGATGAAGTTTCTTAAGGGGCTGGCCGTAGTGTTTGCTCAGAGGACGGCACTACTTCTTGCCCAACCGAAGATTCCTACACTTGAGGAGGCTATCTCGGCCATGATCCAGGAGGAGACTTGCATCAAGCTGCAGGCAGGGACATGTGGTCCTCCTGAATTGAAGTCAGCACTGACGGTTGCCAATTCAGGCGGCACATGACCTAAGGGAGACCCCCGGCAGCGCTATAACTTTGAAATGTGGGCCATTTGAGGTATGCTTGCACCAAATCACCCAAGAAGGAAGATTCAGGTGGTGGACGTAGACAGTTTGGAGGATGTGGTCATGGTCATGGGGGTCAACGGGGGTGGTCGAGGAGGTTATCGGGCGAACCTTCTGGTAGCAGATTCGGCATTGGTGGCTAGATCGGGAAGGGCTAGATTCGGCATTGGTGTATGTGGCAGAGAGGGAAGGAATGAGAGGACCGAAGATGAGTACCGAGGATACACCGATACTCCACCATAGGCGGTTGGGGCACTCCTCTTTTGGTATTTTGAGTAGGTTGTATCCATCTATTTATGAGAAAATAAATAAGAAAAAACTAGTATGTGATGCATGTGATTTAGGCAAACTTACTAGGAGCTCATATGTTAGTACGGGCCATAGGAGCTCTTCTGTTTTTGATATTATATATTATGATATTTGGGGGCCGTGCGCTACAACTACTATGAATGGTTACAAGTATTTCATTTCTTTTATTGATTGTTCCTCTCGTGTCACCTGGCTGTATTTAATGAAGAATAAGAGTGATGTCTTTGCCTGTTTGCGAAACTTTCATAAACATGTCCAGACTAAGTTCAAAGCAGTGGTGAAGGTACTGAGGTCTGATAATGGGACAGAGTATACCAACAAAGCACTTGAGAAATACCTGTCAGTCCAAGGGATACAGCATCAGACCACATGTGCATACACACCAGCACAAAATAGAGTGACAAAAAGGAAGACCAGACACCTTCTGGAGGTGGCAATGAGCATGATGATCGCCATGAATGTCCCACAGAGTCTGTGGGGGCATGCAGTGTTGACAGCAGCTCAACTGATCAACATGGTGCCCTCGAAAGTACTTGGATGGAAGTCTCTATGTGAGATATTGCAAGAAAATAATGGTGGGATACTCCAGCTGAAGGTGTTTGGCTGCATATATTTTTTGAAGGATAACAGACCGTCTATTGGGAAACTTGACCCTAGAGTAGTCAAGTGTGTCTTCGTGGGCTATTCGGCGACTCAGAAGGGGTACGTGTGCTGGAGCCCAGTAGAGAAGAAGAGGTTTGTGAGCATGGATGTTCACTTCAGGGAGCTTGAGCCATACTACCGTCAGGAGAAAACCTCATCCAAGAGCAACTCACCTGACACTGAGAGTATGAGGTGAGAGAGGGAGATTGGTGAGAGTTTGGTTACCGATTTAGGAGTATGGCATGAAGGAACAGTTGAGGGGGAGAGTGAAGAGGAACTAGGGGAGGAGATGAGAGGTGTTAGGCCCACGACTCAGGGGGAGTTACTTACCTATAGCAGAAAAGGAAAGCAAACTGCATGACCAATACCTATAGAGCCAGTGCCAAGTCCCTTGCCTGCGTCAATCTCAACTCCTGAGACACCTACACCACCTGTCACGCCCCGGTCTCGCAGGGGCCGTTCGTCCTCACTTGGTCCCTACGGAACCGATCGTCCTTGCACGGGCGTGATACCGTACAAGCCTAAAATGCGCTTGCACAAGGCCAAAGCTTTGAACAAGGGCAAGTAAGCTATTCAAGACAGGAGCAGCGGCACATATATTGCAGAAAAGTAAAGAACACAATGGCATATAAAAATAAGCTCTTTATTGATAATCGAAAGTGTTACAATTGGCGCTTGGCCGAGGTTACAGTTCGTTCAAGCTCTATTCCTCTCGATTACAATGACACCGTTCCATACATTATGTCCCTCTATACAAAAGCAGCTCAAAGCAATCTCGATACGTCTCAAGGCATCGACTCTAGATTTCCAGGTCCTTGGGATGAGGCACGGCTATCGCTTCCTCGGACGATCCAGCACCTGCGAACAAGCAAACTGTTGGTAGGTCAGCACTTTTATAAGTACTGGTGAGTATAAACAACTGAACAGAAGCTTCACCCCCTGAAACCCACACTAAGTAATCATGTTGTAAAATATTGCATTACTAGTGATCTTTCTAGTTTTACCTATGTTCGTTACATGCAGCACAAGAACGTAGTCATATTACTTCTCTTTTTGGAAACATCTTTGAAAACAGAGTTCATATTCGATATAAGCAAGCAGGCAAGACAAGCAGTTCTACTCTTTCTTTTAGCATATACGATAGAAACATATGAACATCTTTTACTCTTGTTTATTATCATGACAGAGGTTCGATAGCGATGTCCGTGTATCTAAGCATGCACATTTCTATCTCTTATTTGCATAGCAATGGTTCTATCTCTTTCTTTTATGAAACTATCTTCTTAAGCAAACAAGCATTCAAAAACTCAGATTCATTATTAAGGCATGCAAGAATCAGAGAATGAAGTTCTGCCCACTCACCGAGATCCATCGTCTTGTGTTTCGATCAGAAACTCTCTGAGAAGGCTTCCGTTGGAGCCAGCAAAGTGATATCTCTTATACATAGTGCCGACACGGAGCGGGGCACTATACCACCACCACCATATTTTTTCCAGGTGATATCATTCTTCCTATCCCTCCCACACCATTATCAGTACGGAGGACCACTCGCAGCAATGCGAGAAATCCTCTTGATACATATGGTTAGGACCTTACTCAGTTTATTTTATATGATAACATCTCTTCTTCTCATGGAGCATTTATTACGCCTTTGGATAGTATTATTGTACCTAACAATTGGCAGATTGCCAAGAACGATCTAAAGTGGAAAGCGGCGATGCACGAGGAGTTAGGGGCTTTTAAGAAGAACCACACTTGAGAACTGGTAAAACTGCCAGAGGGAAAGAGGGCAGTCGGATGCCAGTAGGTCTTTACTGTGAAGCAGAACCCAGATGGACAGGTTGAGCGCTACAAGGCTCGACTGGTGGCAAAAAAATACAGTCAGGCGTACGGCATTGACTACGACGAGACTTTTGCACCAGTGGCGAAGATGAGCACTGTCAGGACCCTGATTTCTTTGGCAGCAAATGGTGGATAAAAGATACACCAACTGGATGTGAAGAACGCATTTCTTTATAGGGATCTAGTGAAAAAAGTGTATATGGAGATACCACCAGGATTTTGCACTAATAAGACAGTGGAAAAGGTCTGCAGGTTAAAGAAGTCCCTTTATGGACTGAAGCAGTCTCCTCGAGCGTGGTTTGACAGATTCAGGAGGGCGATGATAGGGATAGGATATTGGCAGATCAACGCTGATCATACTGTATTTTTTCGTCAGAGTAGAGGCTACATCACCATGCTTGCGGTGTATGTAGACGATATGATTATCATAGGAGATGATGAGCAGGAGATTGCCCGACTCAAGGGAAAGCTTGGTAAGAAGTTCGAGGTGAAGGACCTTGGCCTTCTTCGGTACTTCCTTGGGATTGAGATTGCTCGAGAAGCAGAGAGGATTGTTCTTTCTCAGAGAAAGTATGCGTTGGACCTTCTCATAGAGACAATGATGTTGGGATGCAAACCTGCAGCGACGCCGATTAATCAGAGGTTCAAGCTGGGTGCTGAGGTTGGAGAACCAGTTGACCAGGACAGATACCAGAGACTGGTGGACAAGATGATCTATTTGATCCACACACGTCCTGATATATGCTTTACAGTGAGTGTGGTGAGTCGCTATATGCATGACCCAAGGAAGGGTCATATTGACGCAGTATACCAGATTCTGAGATACTTGAAGGGTGCCCCCGAAAAGGGGCTAATTTTCAGGAAGAATGACCGCGTTAGCATCGAGGGATACTTTGACTCTGATTGGGCTAGTTGTGCTGATGATAGGAGGTTTACCTCGGGCTATTGTATATTTGTAGGAGGCAACTTGGTCTCTTGGAGGAGTAAGAAGTAGTCAGTGGTAGCCAGATCGACAGCTGAAGCGGAGTACAGAACTATGGCCTTGGGAGTTGCAGAGCTGCTATAGCTGAAGAGTATGCTGGTGGAGCTAAAACTGGATCAAGGAGCCAAGATGAAGCTGTGGTGTGACAACCAGTCAGCCATCAGTATCGCCAACAATCCAGTACAGCATGACAGGACCAAACACATCGAGATCGATAGGTTCTTCATCAATAAAAAGTTGGAGATTGGACTACTGGAGCTAGGCCACGTTCCAACCGAGGATCATGTAGTAGACAGTCTGACCAAGGGACTTAGCTCTGTAGATATTATTAGAGGATGTGGCAAGATGGACTTAGTGAATATCTTTCGCCCATCTTGAGGAGGGGTGTTGGTATATTAGAATGTATTAAGGAGATTTTATGTAAGATAGAGGGTTATAAGACTATATATATATATATATATATATATATATATATATATATATATATAGCCAAGAGATTATTTATAAATAAAAATAGAACTCCAAAATATTCTACTCCTTATCCTTTTAGGTTTAGTGGAAGACTATAAATATACGATCCCTTAAACCATTAATATTATTTCTCTTCCAAACTCAGCAAACAATTACCCCCAATATATATAAATGTTAGGATTAAAGAAGCCATATTTATTTTCTCCTTCTTCTTCTTGCGAATTCGGTCGTCTGTTAGCAACTTGCAATGACAATTTTACCCGCTTTCCACCACAACTTAAGGTTAAACTTTTTAGAGAACTTATTCACGGTATCTAATATTTCTTTTATTCAAAATTTTAGGTGATTTTTTGTATTTTATTTGACCTTGATGCAAAATTGAACATACGGTGCTATAAAAAAATATTTCCCAAAATATAAATCGAAATTTAGATCCATAAACTTTTTCCAATTCCAAACAATCCCTAGTTATTACCAAAAATATTTTAGAAAATATTTTAAAGTTATGATAGAAGAAAACCACATAAACCTTGGAAATTTTATGCTCAATACATATTCATCAAATTTTACTAAAATATTTGTATTTCCTATATATAGAATCATTAGGTAATTTATAGCATACCATCGCGACTGCTTCGATGATGCCTACAAATATAGAATGATAACTTTAGATTTTGAGACCAAAAAAAAAATTGACCTAAATTTTAGCCTCAGTTTGTGCCGACTGGCCACCGGTGTCCAAAAACTTATAACCCTAGATTTTATTGATGTCTGAAAAAACTATAACCAGCACTAATAATAATACTTAGGTTAGAGTGGTAGAACCCTATAAATCTAGGTAACTTGTCGGCTAAGCAACACTAGAAGTATTTTGGTAATTTAATATAACTAACCTAGTTTTGTAATCTTGTATGTGGAACTAAGAATTCGTGATTGGTTGCTCATTTGTGGGATCTAGAATATTTGCTTTGAAAACTAGTCAATCAAATTTTATTGTGTAATCCGTCCGAAGGTTCAGGCAATTACAATAGTGCTTTATGGTTGCCATTATTTTATATGTTGCTTTTACTGTCTCCTTGCGTTCGTAGTTCTTAATTCATGCTTAGATGTTACTTGTGCGTAAGTGTGTGTGTGTGTGTGTGAGAGAGAGAGAGAGAGAGAGAGAGAGAGAGAGAGAGAGAGAGAGAGTTGTATTTATAATATTTCTATTCTTTTTCACTACTGATCACCATTGTTCAATAATATTTACTCAATGTTTCTTGTTTAATAATGATAATGTGTCATGCCCCATAACTAGAATACTTGAGAGCGGGGGCAGACAAAGCCAACTACGGACATCAGAGTACATAAGTATTCAAAGATACAGTCACGACTGTCTAAAAGATTAGTGGGAGGACTCTAACATGCTATAACGTCAGTTCTAAGGCTGATAAATTCTAGTAACTTAATTCAGCAACAATAAGTAACAAGAGTATATCATACATAAAAGTAAAGAGGCGTCCCAAAATACATATCATATATGATCACGAAGCTAGTGAATACAAAATATTGCACTAGCGAAGTACAAATATACATAATCAATATACCAGCCATGGTCTAATATATGCATCATGTTGACCAAAGTCAGAGATAAAGTCTCAAAATAAAAGGGCTAACACTGGCCTTAGCAAACACAACCAAAATAAAATAGACAACAAGTGGTAAGGAAAGGAAACCACTCGCATGCCGGGACTGCTGAACTACGAGTGCGAGCCATCCAATGAAATAAAAGGAGAATCCTCAGGTTCCAATGGTAAATATGGCCAAACAAAATCAGTGGGGTTAGACCCTAAATAACACGTACCACAAGAAAGTCCAAGGTGAACAAAAAAACCCATAACAAATAACAAAGACAATAAATAAAAGTGTATCGAGACTCGTGATATAACAATGCACTCATCTCATAAAATAAAGAAGACGAAATAAAAGCTGAAAATAGCTATAAAGAAAGATAAGTCGGTAAGCGACAATGGAGCTTAGGAACTACTCGAAATTGGAGCCACAACCCTTAAACCAAACAAGGACTGAGGTTACAGATCTTTTTTTGAGCAGAACTTAGCCTTTAGCCACTCACTGACACATAGGATAGAGCGCTAGCATATAAATAATGCTCAACCAAAAGAGCACGGCCAAGCATTTTCTACGGCTTGCTACAAATTAACAAGCTAGGTTATCATAAGTCCTAGTTACTAACATATGCAATTTGAGGAACTTTGCTACCACCTACGCTATAAATACTCATGTGACCATGGGAGCGACGACTTGTAAAAGCAAAATAATATATCACGAACAACCAAGAAGAACAACTCATGGCACAAAATAGAAATAGAAAAATATCTCCCTACTGAAGAACATCTCAAAACATAAAGCTTGTCTTATCACTCTACATCAGCAAGGGCTAGAGTGGTCAGGGGCCCAGGCCAATCGGGGTTATCCCTGCCACTGTGGGGGCCCATAGCGACATGAGTCACTAGTAGCGTGAAGTATCCTTCCCTCCTAATGATCTATGTGAGTTTACTAGTCAATTATCTTATCAATTCATTTTTAATTCTCAAGTCATGGACACTCGAGAATCATCCTAGAATGATGAGCTATGAGTACGAGTAATTCACGAGTTATCACTGATGAATATTCTTGTAAATCATAACATTTGATACATTGGACAATACTTACACTCGATTGTCCAATGCCAAGATGCAATAGATTAAACACACGAAAAACATTCCACGGTGTTAAGAAGAACTTGGACTCATGTCAAGCATATGGGAAAAAAAACTTCCAAATCTATACAAAATTACTATATTATACTAAGAAATCAAAACAGTCGAAGAAAGAAGCAAAAACAGACAAAAAGTGAAAAAACAGGCAAAAACAAACAAAAATAATCCAAATCAGCCTAATTCAGCCAATTCGGATTACCGACGGATTTTTACAGATTACCGATGGATTATCCATCACAAAAGGAGGGTTTTTGGACCACAAATCAGATTTTTCGACAGATTTTCGTGGATTACTAACAAATTTCTGAATTGACACAGCAGCCGGGACATAAAAAATCTCAAAACTTGTTTCGGCTATAAAAATCTTATTTTAACTCAAAATTTAAATTTCCAAAGTCAAAATTGAATAAAATTGAATTACCTACAACATGGGAGCATTAGTTTTTATAAATTTTGTGTTTTGAGAGATGAAAAATTATGAAATACTCCATAAAAATGAGTTTTTGGGAGCCGAAACTCAAAACCAAAGACAAAACTAAATTTTTTATATACAAATGATGGAAAAAATTTGAAGAGATACATTTTTAACTATATCTAAGCATGAATACCAAAGAAAATAAAATTACAAAAAAATAGATTATTACTTTGAGCAAGTTGTACTTGACTAAGATCGAGATCCCAGCCTAATTCTTCTACTCCACCACCAAGAGGGGTTCAGAAACCACACTTTTAAGACTCAAGGACAAGCTCTAAATTAAAATCCAAGCAAGAACTTTGGAGAGGAAAGGAAGAGAGAAGAAGAAATGAAGAGAGAGAGAGAGAAAAAAAGGGAGAGGAGAGAAAAAATAATGGGGCTTATATATATAGATGAGCGAAATTAATCATGACCATTGGATCTACCACGTCAGCGATCCACATCACTTCCCAAATCAATCTCATTCACTAAAAAAAAACTAAGAAACCACTGGATAATAGAGTGAATCAAACACTATTCGTAAAAATATCCAAACACTATTCACAAAGATATTTCGGACAAAAAATTCGACGAAGTTTCGCGAAAACCGATGGATGATCCAAGAAAAGAGAAAATTCCTATTTCGAAAAAGTTCTAGGGTTCTCCGTTCTACGCATTGGTTCTAACACGGGTCTATGACAATGCCAAAATGTATTCTACTGGTCCAGGGTAGTCTCACATAATAAAATGAAATCATAAATGCAGGAATACAATAAATAAAATATGAAATACATCATAATATTATTTTACGAGAAAAATTTTAAACACCAAAAAATAAAAAATACGAAAACTGGGAACGAATGTGACATAATATTTTCAATATTTTTGTGAATGTGTTTAGGAGTAACATATGGGCGAAGAAATATCGTGAGTATGCATGTGGTCTTTCCAAATAATGTTCAACCTCTAACGACATCAATGATTAGTATCAGTCGTATACCACACATTACGAACATATATATATATATATATATATATATATATATATGTCCCTCCCACAATGCAGAAAACCAATATTCTAAAGACATTGGACACGAACTGTTATTTCTTGATTGAGTCGTTGCATGTTAGATTTTTGTATTATATTGTTCTGCATATTGTTATAGATCTTACTTCCCTATCTTACCATCCTTATTGATATGGCTATGATGTTGTTCCTAGTTGTCTTTACTTCTCTCATGTTCGTGTTAGTAATTATATCATGATGAGTAGCTTTATCATATTATTATACTTTGCCCAAATCCTGATTGGGTATGTTAACAATTTTAGGTGACTTGCTATCTACACTTTGGGCCCTACGATGGAGATGTGGATGCTTTAGAGAGCGATCTTAGATGTATGAGTTGTTAGATAATTCAGTTAGATTCTTTAGAACTTTGAATTCAATCTTTTAGATTTAACGAGTTTGTTCCCGAAAAGTTAGACTTTTTTATGCATTATTGAATCTTTAAGATTACAAATATATCTTGTTCTTTATCTACTATTTCATAGTTTATATTGTTGTAAGTGAGCAAAGATAGTATTTGTGATTAAAAATTGAGTGTATATTGTAATTTAGGTATAGACATCGTACTACCGCCGATGTTGTGGTGTAGGTGGGCTTGGTCACACACTTGTATCCAAAAAGTTGATACGGATCGTGATAGTAACTAACTTCTTTAAGGGTGTACAAATTTCAAAAGTCTGATATCTTCCACCAACATTATGATGAAACCAATAGATACCAAACCCCTTAGCTGTCATGACTTTCGTCCGATCAGCCAGTGCAATTTCTTCCTCAAATTTATCTCTAAATTATTAACAGATCGTTTGTCGAGTGTTCTCCCTAAAATCATATTATTATGCCCCAGAACCAGAATACTGGAGAGCAAGGACAGACAAAGTCAGCTACGTATACCAGAGTACTCTATACCCCGAGATACGGCCACTGCTGTCTAAGACATGTGAGGGTTTACTCTACAATCCAACAGTCATTCATGGATCAAGAATCCTATGTGTCTCAATCTCAAGCGAGCAACAAGTTATAAGATGTATGATCACCAAACATATAATAGAAATGGATCCCAAACTATACATACACAGATAATTATGAAGCTAGTTACAAAATAAAAAACTAGCAAGAGTACAATATCACATGATCATCTCTAGCTATAGTCTAGAATATGCTTTACATGTAGGCCCGCAGGCAGTATATCAAGTTCCAAAATATGAGATAAACATGTGCTCGATGGCTAAATGCCTCAAAAGTATAATGTACAAGATCAGGTGGGTGATGAAGAAGAAACTCACTCATGTCCTCGGGTGCTCCTCGTGTTCACCATCTTGAGACAGGAAGTATGGAAGGATCCTGCAGTCCTGCTCCAAAATTTGGTCATACAAAACCAGTGGAGTCAGGCCCCAAAACAACAAAGTACCACAAGGGTGCTAACTTAGGAACTAAGACCAGTATGCAGACAAATGAGTTAAGGAATATCAAGATGAAACTGTAATAAAGTAACAGGTATAACTAGCATTTTTACAGTTCTGGAGTATTAATTAAGAATATCTTGAATTATTACTCAAGTTACAGTTCCGGATTAGTTACTAGATAAATCAGGGAAGGACTAGACTATAAATCAAGAAATTATGGTCAATCATATCCTACGGCTAGCTACTATTAACTAACTAGGGTTATCACAATCCTCGTTACTAATAATACAGTTGAGATTACATACAGCCACATGCCTTGCAGACTATCTGGATTATCCAGGCGTAAGGATACATATCATAGATTAACTCTAGTATAATATTTTATAGGTAATGCAACACTCGACGGTGTGTTGGAAGTGTAACCTCACGAGAGGTCCAAATCTATCAGGTGTCATTGGGATACCGGGATTGCATATAGCCAGGAAACCTCTCTAAAAGCTTTCTAGATTATTATTCTAGTCATTAACTTAGACAAGTTATCCAGGATTCCTGACAGTGGTGCTCAGGAATCTGTCTTAGACATGATACAAGATAGGACAATAGCTTGACAAGTACATTCAGGACAGGGATAAGCAATCAACCATGGGTAGTTATCTTAACAGTTCAAGTAATTCAGATCGAAAAATTCTAGCATGGTAGGAGTGTGCTTCGTCTAGCCACTATCAGGAATATTAGTACATGTATGGTACTAGGAGTTCAGGATTAACAGTTTCACTATGATCCATCTTTAGGTATCCATATTCTTTTAAATATCACAATTAGGTTAAAGCATTTAAGGACAAACTTTCATCCATGGACATTTCGCAACATAGGCCTAAACAAAGGGAAACAAATAAACCACAAAAAAAGATAAAAAAGGGAAGATATGCTACTACAAGTGTCATACGCGCATGAGCTACGCAGGCGCATGAAATAAGCTGACGCATGGATAAAACAAAGTCCACGCCTCGGTTAAGGAGCTGAGTGATGGGTCATTAATGCATGTCAGGAAAGTGACCGATGTGACTAATATGACAGGCCATGTCAGGAAAGTGACCGATGTGACTTGCCATTAAATACGTGTCAGAAGAAAAAACAAAGTCATAAAAAGTCGTGCCAAAGGTGGTGCAGTCATGCGCTCAATCAAAGAAGAGGCTCATGAGACTATGGACGGATGGACACCTTCATGCGCCTAGTGAGTCAAACATAAAGAGTTATGTCAATTGGCTTTCTTAAGAACTTGTTCGCCATTACAAGTTGTGAATGAACTTTTTTTAAACAATGAACAAACAAGTACGGAGAAATTCTAAACATAATATCTAAGTATAATATTTTTTATCTGGGTCGTGACGATGGAGATCGAGCGCTGCAGCGGCTCGTTTACTCCATTGACGGTCTAACGAGGGAATGAGGATTCTCTCTTTTGTTTTCTCTCTCCTGAGCTTGTGTGCACATACGTAGCTTCGCCTTCTTTTGTGGGCATGTTACACTGCTATTTATAGTTGTACTGACGGACTGTCGATGCCGCATCTGTCTCTGTTTGGTGGCGGCATAGGGCTCCTTCAACAGAATAAGGTTGTAACTGTAGTCGCATGCCACGGATAGACTGCTACGTGGTCTTGGTTAAGATATCTTGTTGATGAGATCTCGGGGATATTTTTAACCCATTGTGTGCGTGACTTGGTCAGCTGGACACGTAGTTAGTACTGATCGTGCGAAAAATCTTCTTCGGTTGTAACGGAAAGATCCTGTAAGTTGAGAACTGCATAACATCATGGCCGCATATCGTGGTGGACGTAGATGTTCCCTCGCTTGGTCTTGATAAGATGGATACTCTGGCCGCATGGCATTGTGTTCATATACGTGCCCTTATTTGGCCTTGGTCAGATGAACACTCTGGCCGCATGACATTGTGGCTGCATACGTGCTCTCGTTTGTCCTTGGTCGGATGGACACTCTGGCCGCATGACATTATAGCCGCATACGTGCTCTCATTTGGCCTTGGTCATATAGACACTCTGGCTGCATGATGATGAGGCCGTATGGGTAAGTAGCCGTATATGAGTGTGCACGTGGTGTGGCACGTCTGACGAGGCCATTAATGAGTTGATATGACTTGTCGTATTTTTCTGAGCCGCCATCTTCACGAGTCTCGATGCGTCTCAGTGTGATGAATGATATTTCAGAGAGTCTAACAGACATCGAATGTTGTGTAAGGGGGGTCTTATGCGGCTCCATGCTCTATGGTCGTTCAGGCCGCATGTGACTCCTCTACGGCTAGGTTGATCAGGCCGTATGTGACTCCTCTGCGATTAGGTTATTCAGGCCGCATGTAGCCCCTCTGCGGTCTATTTTCATTTTTGAGGGGGCATGACCTTTATACGGCCTATATTATTTTTCATGCTTCTACAAGATCCCTTTCAAAGTTTCCAAAATGACAAATTTGTAATACTTTGAATAAGAAGCATGGCCGAGCACTATTTGCCACATATGAAGGGCATGACGCATAGTCTCATGGCCGCATAGTTGTCTCTGACAGGCTGTCAGATCATTAAATGCCTTAATTTGCTTCGATCCTCGAGCAAATCTCCTGGGGATTCTGCGTCTTCAGAGAGTTTACATGGATCGAGACATATCGGGATTCGAACTGTTCGCCATCATTATCCCTAGCCGCTTGTTGTCGGCCTATATATAGGGGGTTTGAGGAGAGAGAAAAAAGTTTTTTACCAAACTTTTCTTCTCTTCTTCCTTTCTGCTGCCATGGCTCCCAAGGTTGCCTCCTCGGCCGCCACTGCTGCCAAGAAAGCCCCTAAGGGCAAGGGCAAGGGCAAGGGCAAGAGCAAGGGGAGAGGTCGCACTGCTCCGGCGGACCCTTTGCCACTCCCCGCTGACATTCAATTACCGATCAAGGGTAGGTCCTGTGGAGACGAAGTAGGATTCTGGAACACATGTGCTCAGTTGAACGCATGGATACGTCTATGCGCCAACTCCTCACTTTCGCATGGGCAACCATGTCTCATGGACGAGCTCTGCCACATGGGTGCCTAGGCCGCATGGCCAACTCGGCCGCATGGGTGCCTAGGTCGCATTGCTGACTCGGCTGCTTCGGTGCCTAGGCCGTATGGTTTGCGTGGCTGCATGAGTTCCTAGGCTGCATATGTATATCCTCATTGATACTTCTCAAGGGTTCTGATCTAACTCCTTTGTGGTTTTTGCAGTGACTTTGTCCACCACACGTTCTGGCGAACTTGTCTTCGGGCACAATCCGCTACCCTTGAACATGAATCTTGGGGACCTTGTTGCGGCTCTCTAGACACATGTTGACAAGGATCTCTCGTATGTGCGACAACAGAAGATCGGCGAGCAGACTCCTTCCTTCTTGTTGAGTCAGATCAACTCGGGGGAGATCCCTGCTAAAGACCGAAAACACTTCTTCAAGAAGCCGTACTTCTTGTTTAGTGATGCACTAGAATCTTCTCAGCTCGAGATGGGAACGACCAAGAAGAATTGGTCTTTCATATTCCGCAAGACGGAGATGACATTTTCTGCCTTTGAACGTCACCTGCCTTTGTCAGACTTGTAGGTGATGATTGGTCAACGACATATGGGCTAGAATTTGACCCCTGAGCCATAGGGGCACTCCTGGGAAATATTCGGTGTGGTACCGGCAAGAACAAGGGATAGTTTTATAGTGCGAAGGAGTCACCCTAGTACTCCTTGCTAGGACTAAAGTCGGGTCTCGTCAAAAATAGCATGGGATCGAACCTCAGTATATACACCTTCCTTCATTAGGTTGACAAGAAGGGGGCCAATGGCGTGCTACCAGTCGACGTACGAATCGTTGTTAGATAAGACAGAGATATTAACCCAGCTTCTCATTTCAATCGCGCTTATTGGATGACACGAACGTTTTGAGTAGCTTTATGATGGTCTTGTTAAATGCTTCCGCCAGACCATTTTCTTCTGGGTTGTAGGTCATCGAGGCTACATTCTGGATTCGATTTTTGTCACAAAATTGATAAAAAGTATGACTTTTAAACTGTGGACCATTGTCGTAGATGATCCTCCGAGGTATACGACTTCCGCCCACTTAGAGAAGTATTCGATAATAGCGAGGATAAACCGATGTTCCTTAGACAAAGGTGGACTAATTGGCCCGATAATGTTTATTCCCCAAGCTTTAAACGGCCAAAACGCTACCGTCGGGTATAGGAACTCCGAGGGTTGGTGGATAAAGTCTGCGTGGATTTGGTACGCTTGACACTTTCTCGCATAGTCAACAGCTTCCGCTACCATTGTCGGCCAATAGTAACCCATTCTTCGGAGATGGTCATGTAGCTTCGGTCCAGGTTGATGGGCACCGCAAACCCCGTCGTGAGCCTCATGGAGAGCCTGCTTTACTTTTGTATTTGATAGGCATCGTAGCATAAGACCATTGTAGGAACGATGATACAGCATTTTGGTAGCCGTATTGTAATAGAACCGGAGGGAACATCTTTTGATAGAAGTGGCTTCCTTTGGGTTCTCGAAAAGAATTCCATAGACTGTGTAGTCGATGAATGAGAGCCTCCAGTATTGGGAGTTGGTGCTTGTCTCTACTGAGTAGCTCAGGCACATATAGAGGTTGTTCTTTGGGCAGACCAGCTCTTGACCGACCACGGTGATCAATTCATGAGTATTGAATGGAACAACTAAAGAGTCTGCGAGGCTGGCTAGGACATCAACCTTGATATTTTACAGTCGAGGGACGTGCTCTATGAAGAACCCCTCGAAGGTGGAGATAATATCGAGCGCAGCTTGATGGTAGGGAATCAAGTCTTCATTCCGGACTTCGTACTCGCCTTGAACTTGATTGATTATCAATTTGAATCACCGTAGGCTTCCAGATAGTCTTCTCCCACTTGTTTAATGAGTTGGAGCCCGATGATGAGAGTGTTGTACTCAGATACATTGTTGGAACGTGGCTCTGTGAGGAAGTAAGCTCGATTGACGACCAGATCGTGTAGGAAAATCAGTACTATCTCGACGCCAGCGACAATATCACCTCTGGGCCTGTTCTTGAACCACCATCGAAGAACATTCGCCAAACGACTTATGCGCTTGTGGTCATGTTTGAGTCTGCTATTTTATCTGGGATCTCCTCGTAGAGCTTCGAGATTTTCGGTACAGGGTGGACTGCAGAGAAATCTACTAATGCTTGGCTTTAACTGCCTTTTGTGGGACAAATATCATGTCGTATGGTGATAGCATTATTGTCCATGTGGCTAGGCGAGAGTTAAGCACTCTTGGTTTAGTCATAAGGACCCTAAGAGGATTAACTCGCGAGATCACATGGATGGTTTCTCCTGCCACGTAATACCGAGTCTTCTGAATGGCGAAGACCAGAGCAGGCACTCCTTCTCAATAGGGTTATACTTGTACTCTGCGTCGGCCATCATTTTGCTGAGATAATAGATCATCTGTTCGTAACCTGCATCGCTTGTTTGGGCTAGCAGAGCCCCGAGAAAGTGATCTATTGCCTGCACATATAGCAAAAAGGGTCTCTCCACAACGGGGGCTACCAATACTGGGGGGTTCATAAGATACTCCTTGATGACATCGAATGCGCGTTGGCATTCTTCGTTCCAGACAAAGGAGACTCTCTTCTTCATAAGTTGAGTGAACGGTTGACAACGTCCAGAGAGGTTTGATATGAACCTCCTGATGTATGTCATTCTTCCTTGAAGGCTACGAAGTTCTCTGAGGTTCTTCGATGGGCGCATTTCAAGGATTTTTTTAGTCTTGTCGAGGTTTATGTGGATACCCTTCAAAGTTATGACAAAACCTAGAAACTTGTCGCTGGAAACTCCCAGAAAAGACTTTGTAGGATTCATCTTGATATGGTGTGTACGCATGAGGTCGAACACAGTCTTCGAGTCCCGGAGGTGATCATCTTTAGAGTGACTCTTGACAGCGATGTCATCAATGTAATACTCCACTGTCTTGCACAGATATTTACGAAAGATGGTGCTCATAGCTCGCTGGTATGTAGCACCTGCATTCTTCAGACCGAAGGGCATGACTGTGTAGCAGTACACTACTATCGGCATCCGGAATGATGTATGCTTCTCATCGTCGAAAAATATCTTGATTTGATTATAGCCTGAAAATCCTTCCATGAAGGATATACGCTCGAAGACACAAGTATTGTCGATCATTATGTCTGTGATCAGAAGAGAAAACTCGTCCTTACGGTTTGCCACGTTTAGATTACGGAAGTCAATGCAAATATGGATCTTTCCATTCTTTTTTATGATGGACACGATGTTGGCTACCCAACCCGGGTGTTGTTCCTCACGGATGAAGCCACTATATATCAGTTTGTTAACTTCAGCTTCGATAGAATTCATTATGTTCTGTCAGAACTGCCGTTGATGTTGCGTGACCGGCTTATCATTCGGTAAGATGTTGAGCTTGTGGACCACGATTTAGGGATCCAGTCTCGGCATGTCTTCGTAACTCCCGGCAAAGACATTGATGTATTCCCTGATAAGTTGTAACAGGGATTCCCGATCCTCATCAGACAGACTTTTGCTGATGAAGATAGGCTTAGGGGAGGATTCATCATCCAGATCAATTTATAAGACTTCGTCCTCAGTGGGAGGTTTTCATTGCTCGAACCGCATCTCTCATTGTGCATCTAGGCATTAGCCCACAGTTCTACTTCAAATAGTTCAAGTGCATCCTTGTCGTCTTCCTCAGGGTCAGCTGATACCATGTTGGCAAACAATATTTGTTTGAGCATCTTCCCGATACTGACATCGGAGTCCATAGTGAAAGATTCTGAAGAGTGAGAGTGTAACTCGTCTTCTTCATCTGGTCCTTCGTGGGTTGTGGGAGGAGCGACGTACCCTAAGCCATGCTTGGTCTTATGGTAGTAATCCTCAGACTTTCTTGCAGGAGCCTGCAGACTCAGAGGCAGCCGTCAGCCTTTGTCGTAGTTTAAGCCCCTAACGGATTTCAAGTCATACACCATCTTCTGGAAAAGGTGCTTGGTTTGAGAGCTTTATAAGTGAAGTGGCATTTATCGGTATCTAGTTCTGGCTCTGGTTCCTCTGGGACGGAGGATTGGAGACTTTCCATCCTGCCGAAGATGATGAGTTTGTCTTCCCTCTTCCTTGCCGGAACTATAAAGTAAGAATTTTGATTGGGAAAAACCTGGTTCACTGCATAGGTGGAAGTCACCTGTGTATGCAGGTGCAAGCCTAGACCGTTCTTCAAGGAATATAATGTGTTGAGATGTGCAACATCTGAGTAGTTCAAATATATCCCTTTGTTCATTAAATAAGGTATCTTATCCTCAGGAATTACATCGTCAAGAGAAGGGATGTTAGCATGAGCGGCTATGTACTCCTCCAGTTCGTCCTTTCCGAGATTTACCCCTAGTACGAGTGACGACTTTGGAGGTCTCCTGGGCAGCTTTACCACTAGAGGTTCGGAAGTCATAGTAGGTATCGGATCTTCCTTCAATGGTCGACTCGTTCTATGGAGGCAAACGACCAAAGGCTCATGTGCTTTTCTGTGCAGTTATACCATGAGGGGAGGGGCTATGTCGGGAGCGCGTATTTTGAGATAGACTCTCAAGGGCTCGCCCGATGTTGTTCTAATCTTTGCCTCATCGTCGGCAACATTGACACATTCATCTTGGGGGACTTTCTTGTAAAGGATCAAGTTAGAGTAATAGGCCTCAACCCCTTTGAATGGATCTACGTTGGCAAATTATATCTTGACGATGCCATGATCGTCTACGTACTTCAAGCACTGGTGCAAGGTTGACGGCACGATCATGTACTGGTGTATTCACGGATGTCCCAACAGGACATTGTAGGATACGTCTACGTCTATGACGTAGCATGTGACCTCTATTTTCAAATCGTTGATCTGATAATTCAAGCAAATCTTGCCCAGAGGATAGCTATTTCCTGCGTTGAAGCCACTAATGGCAGTATTGGTAGCTGCCAGGCGATGCATCGGGATGCCCAAGGTCTGAAGCAAACTCTACGGGATGATACTGATTGACAAACCGGGGTCGATGTTCATCCGATCTACCTTGATGGTGCTAATATATCCTGTATAATACAGGGGACGATCAAGTCGATTATTCTTTAGCAACATATATTATTATGAGAACGTAATGTTAGGTATTGCCTCTATCACATTATTGCAGTGGGGGCATGCGACAGGATCCTCAGATGGCGGCTTGACCTGCGCCAGGTAGGTGTCGACATTCTGTAATGCCTCACTCAGATCAACCCAAGTATCTTTGGAGAGTTGAAGAAGGTTGAATAGTGACAACTTTGCTGGGATATTGGCCAGTTATGCCAAGGTGTCGAAGTTGTAGGGCTTCTCCAATGCTTGAACGGTATCTTTGCGCTGCAGTTTGTCAAAGCTAGTTTCTTTCTGCTTGGACTTGTCCGCTGCTGGAGGCTGGGATAGACCCAGATCGGATGCGGTGATTGGGAGAGCACCATTATCGGGGATGTCATACACTCGTTGGTACGCCAGGACCGACCTCATTGTTCCTGCTATAGCTTCTTCGGAAGGGATAGAAATCGTGTAGCAGGACTTGGACTTCTTTCCCTTGGACTTGGTGGCAAAAGGCGTTGCCTGCTGCATCAAGTCTAGAGCAAGATCGACATGAACCCACATGACCTCCCCCCGTGATGTGGTGAGAGGTATCAGCCCGGCAGTTTGGTCATGAGCTGGCAGAATATTGACAACCTCCATTGTTGCCCGGGGGATAGGGATTACTCCATCATGGGCTTCTGCTGCCGGAAAGTTACCAAACTTAAGAGATACCATGTTAGTAACAACTATTTTTCATCAAAATCCAAGGTGAGGTCCTTGGAGTCGAGCAGACGCTGGATGTATCGCTTCAGTGTATAGCAGTCCCGCATCTCATGATGGATATAACGATGGTAATGGCAGTACTTTGGATTATTCATCTCGGCTGCTTCAACAAGACGCTTGACGTTGGAGAGCCGAAGCTTGTTTTCCTTCATTAGCACATCAAAGATTGTCATGACGTCATCATCTTCGAAGTAATAAGTTTCCTTCAATTTTGGAGCCTCTGTGGATTTTTGCTCAGGCTTCTTGGCTATATTGGCGACCAGAGCCTGCTTTCCCTTGCTATCCCGGACATTATTACTGTTGTTGTTATTGCTGTTGTAAGGGCATTTTTTCCTATCATCAGTGACGGGGATCTGTATCCCCAAGAGACGGGTGTCCTTCACCTTCTTCTCGGCACCGACAATATTTATGATGACGACATCCAGTCATTAAATTGAGAGTCTCTCATCCAGATCCTGACTGTAGGAAGGATATTTCTCCGGCAGGTGTCCATCAGTGTGGACTCAGGGTTACCGGGGGGTAACTTTAGCGCCGCTTGCCTGTACCGCTAGATGTACTCCAGTACAGACTATTTTTCTCTTTGCACGATGTCTATTAAAGAGGACATCGTCATGTCATTTCCTCCATCGTAGAACCGAGCGAGGAAAAGACCCTTGAGATCGTCGAACGACGAAATACAGTTGTCTTGGAGGCTACAGAACTAATCGAAGGCTATTCCAGACAATACCCTGACAAAGAGTTTGGTTAAGAGGGTGTCGTTGCGAGGTAGATGCCCCGTTGTTGTCTCAAAGTAACTCATGAACTGAGGGGGAGATGTCTTTCCATCAAACGGAGTCAAGTTGAAGGGCTCGTACTTGGGTGGGAATGGTACATCTCTCCATTCGAGGGGATACGGTTGTCGGATCCCAAGCTAGTGCAGAGAGTCCCGATTGTCCATTGAGTCTAGGCGAGCCCAGAGTTCTCGGACTTCTCGCGTCGCTTCCCGAGCTTCATCGACTACAAAAGGAGCGTATGATCCGGGCAGGGGATGATTATCGCCAGCAGGTGGAGATATTGTATTGGAATCCCCGTTGGTCCAGGGGTCCATGCTTGCTTGACCAGAGACCTTCACTGGTTGTGGGGCCATATTTGCCTTGATTTTCAGGAATTTTTGGGTCAAGGCTTGCATTAATACGCTCATGGTCTGTATCATGGCCTCGAGGGTTTTGAGGCATTATCGATCGTTAAGGCCCTCATAATCGGCCCCTGCCATATAAGTTATTGTCACATGGAAAGAAATGGATGGGACGGTGGACATCGCACTTTTTGTCTCAAACTCTTGCCATGAATAGTCATCAAGGAAAGTTGGTAGTGTCGCATCCTCTTCAAACTCAGAGAAAACACTACCCCCAGCGTATGAAGCTGCATCCTCTTGACGAGGGTGGCTATGTAACGCCCCGTTCGTCCTGTTCCCCCTATTCGGGGAGCGCGGCTAAGATATGCTTGGTACCGTTCGATCGGGACAGATTGAATTAAGATCCTTTCCTCGTTATGGATTGGCTTCTTCAGAATCAGGTCCCATAATCAATGGATCGTGCCTCAAGGAAGGACTCGACGGCAGAGTAGAGAGAGGCCTTTCCGTTGTGTTGGTTTTCCTTGCCCGTTTTCGATTGCCGCTTGGTTGCGTACTTGTTGGTTTGAGGACTTGCGTTTTCTTGAACGGTTTCGATGGACTTCATTATTTTCGTTCTTAGGATTTCGTATTTCGTATCGAGCCTTGGAGACCGAAGCAGGAGGTATTGATCATCCGTTCGTGCGTGCAGGTGATCGTGTAGACGACGCGCAAGCGGAGTCTTAGGGATCTCTACTTCTTCTTTCTATACAACCAACGTATGAGTGGCTCTATTTCGATAAGCACCTTCTTTCCAAGGGCTCCGTTCTTAATAAAATTGACTCAGTTGTGCATTCAATCAAACGACACCACTTAAGTAATAAGTTGGATAACAAGATAAGATAAGAAGTAGGCTTGGAACACCCATTGCTTGTCATACAAAACCTTGCATAAATTCATTGATGCATGCATGTTCGTTGGGTGTTGAATGGGTTGGTATTTATTGATAGTTCAAAGTGCTTTTCTATAAGTTCAAGGTGTTCTTCTATAAACTGCTGCATGTTATTTCATATAACTGTTGGTTGATTGTGATAGTACAGTAAAGCAGTTTCGTACATGATGTTCTTTAAATGGCTAGTAAGTAAATCTATGAAGTAGAGTCATAGAAATGGTCATAGGAATTCTTGTGCACAAGGGATCCAGGTTCCTGCGAGCGGTTACCGGGGCACCGGGCCGTTTCGACCCGGGCGGAATCTACTTTCTTAGTCGTGGGAGCGGGGAATTGTAGCGGGGCTAGCTACCCGCGCTGCAAGCGTCGCCGCCAGCCCAGACTAAACCCATGATGGCTCCTAAACAACAAAGAAAGATGTTGTGTATATTTAAACTGTGCAGACTAACTATGTCTTCGTGACAGGGAAGGCTATGGTAAGTTGTACAGGTGGTTCAGACGGGACAGGTAAAGTCACCGAACGGTGGCATGTAAAGTTATGTTATTTTGTTCTTGCATACCTGCTAAATGAAATCTGAACTAGGCAAGAATAGAAACCCACCTAAGAACATAATTGTAGCATACTCATTAGACCTCATCTCAAGAGCTTGGTAAGTTGAGCAGCTAGCCTTCACCAGTACTTTTCGAAGTACTGACCCTCGTTGTAGCAGGTTCCCCGGCGCAAGGCAACGCGGCGAGGAGCTGAAGTTCTCTTCGGACTTTTGGGATCCTTGGCGGTTCGTGGCCAAGACTTTTGGAGGCTCAAGCTAGAAGCCTTCCCCTCTCTCTCCGATGCGGAAATAACGCTAAGGCGGTGGTGCTTACCCGCACCCAAGGAGTTTTGTGTTTTGAAACTATGTAAAGGGACATAATGTATGGATCGGCTATCTCATTTTGCGTCCAAGTTTGTAAGCCCATGGGGCATTTTATATTTTTGAGTCAAGCAATGTAACAAGACGTTCATCATAAATAAAAGAGAAACTTTTCTATGCCTCAACCTTGAGTTATCTTATTTGTCTACTCTGTTGCATTGATCTAAAGAATATCCTTATGCCTAAGGCCTTGTGCACGCGCGCCCTACGCGTGCACGGCATCGCGCCCCTGGGACGATTATCGATTAGGCGAAATAGGGGCGTGACAGGCTACCCCCAGGGAACTCAGCATCTGTTCCTTGCGAATCATCATCTTCACAGAATATTGGATTGTCATAGAGGTCCGAGGGATTACAACCCCCAGCTTGTGTAGCCACCTGGGGTCATAAGAAAGAATTACCTCCAGTGGCTAAGAGATTCTTCTTTAAGCGGGTGCACGAAAAAATACCTTTTGCGGGTTTCGATGTTTGTCCCCTTTGGACCCGTCTCCTTGACCTGTTGGCCGAGAGCGACGGACTAAAGGTGCTGTACCTCTGACTTTCCCTTATAGAGGTCGTTCGAGCAGAATAACAGGAGGCAAAGGGCATCTCCTCTTCCTTTGGTGCTTGCACATGTTCTCCGGGTTTCAGCCGGCCGGGTGCCCTTAGTTGCGGCCACTGGAATACCGACTGCCTTTTTGTAGGTACTGCTATTTTGTTACAGCAGCAGTTGATTATAATATTGGCACAATAATGTCTTAAGGATGACACTTTGTATGTCGTAGTTGTTTTTCTTGCTTTGCGCTTGTGATTGATCACGTTGCGCAAGTCAAGCGAGGGCTGACTCGCCTTTGCACCCTTTTATGAGCCCGGATAGACCGAGTACATGGGTGTGTAGGTGTTGACTTTGCTTCCGGACCTGGACTTCGTACAAAAACTTACCCCAAGTTGCCAACAGAAGACTCTTTAGACCGACCCTGTCCGATTGCTACTGCGGGCTGGATGCATGGGCCGGTTTTGTACGACTTTCTATCAGGGGCACACATAGTAAATGACACCTGCTGACGGTCAGTCGAATGAGCAATTGCTTGAGCTTGGCGAGCTCGCATTGCCCTAGACTTCTTCGTCGTAGCACGCCGGTGCGTAGTATGAAGTGTACAAGTTCACATCTTTCGCTTTTTCAGTAAGGCACATGGAGTCAGCGCTTCGTAAAATTTGGTCGAAGACGGAACTTCGGTGGCTGTCATGGCCGCATATGGCCATTTTCCTGCGTCTGCCGACCGGTGCCACTTGGTTCTTCTTATGCGGTTTCTGTTGTGGCCGCATAGAACGTTCCTAAACACCCAAACTTTTGGCATCGTAGTATTTTTCTTTGTCAGAGTTTGGGCACTGAGCATCTTTCTTCACAGCCCTGACTGTCACATGGACAGGGTCAGCCAAGGTGGACGCATGATATGCGTCTTCAGCAACAAGGAGAGAAGCGGGGAGTGCATGCTCCACAGTTGGATGAGGCACAGCGGTCTTTGCTACCCATGTCCTGCGGGTCTTCTTAGGCTTTGCTTGCCATGGAGAAGGACTCACGCTGTCCCCGGAGAGCATTTTCTCGAACGCTTGTTGGTCGAAACGCACCACCAGCATCCTCTGGGTGGATCCTAGTTTGGCCGCATCAGACTACGTCACTGCCTTCTTATCAGAGGAGAAGGACGTCTCCAGCAGAGTCGTCATCTTGTTCGCTATTACAAGTTGTGAATGATCTTTTTTTTAAACAAAGAATAAACAAGTACAAAAAAATCCTAAACAAAATATATAAGTACAATATTTTTTTATTTTGGTCATGACAATATAGATCGAGTACTGCATCAGCTCCTTTACTCAATTGATGGTCTAACGAGGGAATGGGGATGCTCTCTTCTGTTTCTCTTTCTTGGGGAAGAACTACCTCAAGTGGCTAATAGCTTCTTCTTTGAGCTGGTGCCCAGGAAAATACCTTTCGTGGATTTTGCTGTCTGTCCCCTTTGGACCCGTCTCATTGACCTGCTGGCCGAGAGCGACGGACTAGAGGTACTGGACCTCTGACTTTCCCTTATGGAGGCCTTCCGATCAGAATAACATGAGGCAAAGGGCAGCTCCTCTTCCTCTGGTGCTTACACATGTTCTCCGGGTTACAGTGTTCTCCGGGTTACAGTCGGGCGGATGCCCTTGGTTGCTGTCGCTGGAATATCGACTAGTTTTTTGTAGGTACTACTATTTTTTTAAAGCAGCAATTGATCATAATGTTGGCACGGTGATGCCCTAGGGATGACACTTCATATGTCGTAGTTATTTTTCTTGCTTTGCGCTTGTGATTGATCACGTTGCGCAAGTCAAGCGAGGGCTGACTCACCTTTGAACCCTTTTATGAGTCCGGGTAGACCGAGTACATGGGTGCGTAGGTGTTGCATTTGCTTCCTGACCTGGGCTTCATACAAGAACTTGCCCCAAGTTGCCAATAGAAGACTCTTTAGACCGACCATGTCCGATTGCCACTGCGGGCTGGACGCATGGGTCAGTTTTGTACGACTTTTTGTCAGGGGCACGCATAGTAAGCGGCACCTACTGACGGTCGATCGAATGAGCAATTACTTGAGCTTGGCGAACTCGTATTGCCCTAGACTTTTTTGTCCTAGTGCGCGCTGGTGCGTAGTATGAAGTGTCCAAGTTCAAATCTTTTTTTTTTCAGCAAGGCGCATGGAGTCAGCGCTACGTGAAATTTGGTCGAAGACGGAACTTCGGTGGCTGCCATGGCCGCATATGGCCATTTTTCTGTGGCTGCCGACCGGTGCCACTTGGTTCTTCTTATGCGATTTCTGTTATAGCCGCATAGAACGTGCCTCAGCACCCGAACTTCCGGCATCATAGTATTTTCCTTTGTCAGAGTTTGGGAGTTGAGCATCTTTCTTTATAGCTTCGACTGTCACATGGACAGGGTCAGCCAGGGTGGACGCATGATATGCGTCTTCAGCAACAATGAGAGAAGCGGGGAGCGCATGCTCTACAGTTGAGTGAGGCACAATGGCCTTTGCTATCTATGTCCTACATGTCTTCTTAGGCTTTGCTTGCCTTGGAGAAGGACTCGCGCTGTCCCTGGAGAGCATTTCCTCGAATGCTTGTTGGTCGAAGCGCACCACCAGCATCCTCTGGGTGGATCCTAGTTTAGCCGCATCAGACTGCGTCACTGCCTTCTTATCAGAGGAGAAGGACGTCCCCAACATAGTCGTTATCTTGTTCGCCATTACAAGTTGTGAATGATATTTTTTTAAACAACGAATAAACAAGTACGAAAAAATCCTAGACAGAATATATAAGTACAATATTTTTTATTTTGGTCGTGACGATATAGATCGAGCGCTGCAGCGGCTCCTTTACTCAATTGACGGTCTGACAAGGGAATAAGGATGCTTTCTTCTATTTTTTCTCTCCTGAGCTTGTGTGCACGTACGTAGCTCCGCCTTATTTTATGGGCATGTTACACTGCTATTTATAGTCGCCATCCTGACGAACTGGCGATGCCTTTGTTTGGTGGCCGTATAGGGCTTCCTCAACAGAATACAGTTGTAACTGTAGTCGCGTACCACGGACAGGCTGTCATGTGGTCTGGGTTAAGCTATCTTGTTGATGAGATCTTGGGGTTATTTTTAACCTGTTATGTATGTGACTTGGTCAGCTGGACAAGTAGTCAGCACTGATTGTGCGAGAAATCTTTTTCGGTTGTGACTGAAAGATCATGTAAGTCGAGAGCCGTATAACATCATGGTCGTATAGCGTTATGGCCGCAGATATGCCCTCGCTTGGTCTTGGTCGGATGGACACTCTAGCCGTATGGCATTGTGGTCGCATACATGTTGTCGTTTGGCCTTGGTCGGATGGACACTCTGGACGTCTTACATTGTAGCCGCATACGTTCTCTTATTTGGCCTTAGTCGGATGGACACTATGGCCGCATGGTATTGTGGCTGCATACGTGCTCTCGTTTGGCTTTGGTCGGATGGACACTCTTGCCGCATGATGACGAGGTTGCATGGGTAAGTAGCCGCATATGAGTGAGCATGTGGTATGGCATGTCTGACGAGGCCATCAATGAGTTAATATAACTTTTTGTCTTCTTCTGAGCTGCCGTCTTTACGAGTATCAAAGCATTTCAGTATGATAAGTGATGTGTCAGAGAGTCTGATAGACATCGAATGCTGTATTCGGGGGGTCTTATGTGGCTCCATGTTCGGTAGTAGTTTAGGCCACATGTGACTCCTCTACGGCTAGGTTGATTAGGTCGCATGTGACTCATCTACGGCTAGGTTGTTCAGGCCTCATGTAGCTCCTCTGCGACCTATTTTTGTTTTTGAGGTGGCATGACCTTTATGCGGCCAGTATAATTTTTTATGCTTCTATATTACTAAGTTTCAAAACACAAGTGTTAATCAGTCATGTGCCCAACAAATTAGGCACATACGACAAGGGTATGCGGCAAAGAGTTCATGTCGCATGGCCTCTCTGCTGTATAGGTGTTGGACGCATGAAGTTCCTTCGTCCCAAATCAGTAAGTCTGCCGTAGAAAAAGCTCCAAATCTGAAAACTTATTTTCTCCATAGAACTCCGATTAAAGTCCAAATCCAGTGAAGTAAAGTTCTAAAAAAAATACGGGTATCGAGCTCAGATATCATCCTCGTGCTCCCAAGTCGACTCGTCCGGTGAGTAATGTACCCAAGCAACTCGGACTAAACGAATGGTCCGGTTCTTGAGAATGTTCTCCCTCTGGTCCAAAATAGATACAGGTCTTTTCTTATATGAAAGGTCGGTACCAACGACCATTTCTGAATGATCTAGGACATGACTTGCATCCGGTATATACCGTCGTAACTGGGATACATGGAAAACATTATGTATCCCGCGAAACGACGGCGGAAGAGCAAGACGATAGAAAACATCTCCAACTCACTCAAAAATATCGAACGGACCTATGTACCCGGACTAAGCTTTTCCCGTACACCGAATCTGATAACTCCGAGAGTAGGTAAAATTCGAAGGAATACATGGTCGCCGACAGAAAACTCAAGAGGTCATCGATGCAAATCGTCCGAATGAAGCTGACGATCTTGTGCTACTTTAAGATGCTTCCTGATCTGTTTGACCACTTTAACTGTCTGGGCTATTATTTCAGGACCAAGCAATTGCCTATCGCCAATATCATCCCAAACTACTAGGGATATGCACTTTCTGCCATATAGTGCCTCAAATGGAGCCATATGGATACTTGCTTGGAAACTGTTATTGTAGGAGAATTGTACCAGGTGTAAATGATCTTCCTATGAACCACTAAAGTCAAGGGCACATGATCGAAGCATATCTTTTAGAGTCTAAATGGTATGCTCCGATTGACCATTTGTCTGCGGGTGGTATGTTGTACTGAACTTTAGACGGGTGCCCAAACTCTTCTGAAGGCTTTGTCAAAAGTGAGAAGTAAACCTGAAATCTCTATCCTAGACAATGCTAACTGGCACTCCATGTAATCTGACAATCTGCCTTATGTACATCTCGGCTAATTATTCTGTGAATTGACCAATTCTGAAAGAAAAAAAGTGTGCAAACTTCGTGAGTCAATATATTATTACCTATATAGCATCTCTACCAGCTAGGGATCTAAGAAGACCTGGCAAAAAATCCATGGTGATATGCTCCCACTTCCACTCCGAAATTGGTAAAGGTTAAAAAAATCTCGTTGGTCTCTGATGCTCAGCCTTAACTTGCTGAAAAACCAAACATCGAGAGACAAACCGAGCTATCTCCCTCTTCATTCCATTCCACCAGAAATACGGACGAATATCACGATACATCTTCGTTCCTCCTGGATGCACTGAGTACTGCGAACTATGGACCTCTGACAAAATCTCGTGATGAATGTATATGTTAGGTACACAAAGATGATCCCCAAAATGGAGAGTTTTGTCACTGTGAATGCTTAGTTCTGGTCTACGTCCTGCCTCACACTCTGTTCTGAGTCGCTGAAGCTTGACATCTATTGACTGTGCTACCTTGATTCTTTTTACTATACTGGACTGAACTTGCAGACCTGTCATTAGTGTTGTATTTCCAGGCAATACTACCTCTATGCCCACCTCTTGAAGATCTTCTAAAATCTCTTGATGCATTGTCAAGAAATAGGGTTCGGCCCTCCTGCTCAAAGCATTTGCTATGACATTGGCCTTCCCAGGATGATACTGAAGGTCAAGGTCATAGTTTGTCATCAACTCCAACCATCTTATCTGTCTCATGTTGAGATCCTTCTGGGTAAATACATACTTCAAACTCTTATGATTAGTATAAATCTCTACTCGATTTTCATATAGGTAATGTCTCCAAAGTTTGAGTGCATAGACAATTGTTGCTAACTCCAAGTCATGCATTAGATAGTTTCCCTCATGATCTCGAAGATGCCGAGATGGATAAGTTATAACTTTGCTATGCTATATAAGAATACACCATAGTCATTTGCCGGACGCATCATAATATACCGTGAAACCACCTGTACCATATGGAAGCGTCAAAATAGGAGCTGTGACTAACTTATGTTAGAGATTTTCAAAATATGTTTGACATTCATCTGTCTAGTCAAAGTGCACCTCCTTCTGGGTTAGTTGTGTCAAGGGTGCAAAATTTTTAGCAAAATCTGACACAAATCTTCGATAATTACCTGCTAACCCCAGAAAACTACGGACTTATGCAATTTTACTAGTAACCAGCTATGTCTCAATGGCTTATATCTTCTTGGGATCTACTTTTACTCTACCTTTAGCAATAATGTGTCCCAGGTATGAAATACGATCAAGCCAAAATTCGTATTTGCTGAACTTTGCATATAACTTATGCTCTCTGAGAACTTGAAGAACTGTGCGAAGATGTTGCTTGTGCTCTGCTTTACTTCGAATGTAGACTAAGATGTCGTCGAGAATACTATCACAAACTTATTCAAGTAAGGCATAAAATACGATTCATGAGATCCATAAATACTGTTGGCGCATTGGTTGCTCAAAAGGCCTCACTAGAAACTTCCAATGGCCATATCTTGATATGAACACCGTCTTGGGTATATCTTGCTCTCTGACCCTGATCTGATAATATCTAGACCGCAAATCAATCTTCAAAAATACGGTTGCTCCACTAAGCTGATCGAATAAGTCATCTATCGAAAGTAATGCATACTTGTTCTTGATGGTTACCGTATTGAGGGTACGATAATCAACACATAATCCTGACGTGCTATCCTTCTTCTTCACAAGTAGCATTGGGGATCCCCATGGCGATCCACTAGCACGAATGAATCCCTTGGTTCTCAATTCTTTAATCATCTGGTATAAGATTTCTATTTTGGATGGTGTCATTCTGTAGACTCATTCTGACACTGGTGTTGTTCCGGGTATTAAGTCAATGGCGAACTTGATCTCTCTTTCCGGTGATATGCCTGAAAGCTCTTATGGGAACACATCTGGAAATTCACTGACTACTCTGGGCAATTACACTTCTTCTGTTACTGCCATCCTCAAGATTGCTGATGAAGACTCTGTCTCACCTCTAGAAAATAAGAAATTTTCTTCTCGGGGAATACGAAAGATAACCTTGCCAGCATGGCAATCTATCGTTGCATATTGAGAACTTAACCAATCTATTTCTAGGACGACATCATAATCTCCCATAAGAAATTCTATCAATCTTGCGGGAAACTCTCACTCGCACACTACGACTCAACACGAGGCATAAACTTTATCTACTCACACGATACCGTTACCAGTAAGTATATTGAGCCTTACTGATAATGACTCTGGTTTTACTCCCACTCGTATCGCAAATTGTGCATACATAAAAGAATGTGATGCACCAGAATTGATAATACTGAAGCAGAATGAGAGTTGACGAGAATGGTACCTGCCACCACTTCACCTGAAGCTAACTACTCCTCTACGGTGAGTGCCATAGTGTGACCTCTTCCTCTCGGTGTTGGTCCTCTCTGTTGCGGACCTCCTTGCCTGGCTTATACTTGATCTTGGGTCTGTGCATACTGATGCGGCCTCTGTTGCTGGAATACTTAAGATTGGGTCGGTAAATGCCTCAAACTCCGGTTCTGCTGAACCAGCATTGGAGCCCTATATTGTGGTCCTGCTGGGGATAATGATGATCAACTAGCTATATATGGGAAAGATCCCACTCTGTGGCTTGGAGCTCCACAAGCTAAGCATAATCCTTGTGCTCTACGGCAGTCGAAAACTACGTGTCCAGGTTTTCCACAATAAGAACACCTTGTTGAAGAAGATGTCATTTGCTATTAAGGTCGGGTCGGGGCAGTTTGTTGAACTGAGGCTAACGAAACTGGCCTCCTCGGAGATCCAATGGTTAAAGCCCTAACTGTCGGGGCTGGCACTGAAGATTGGGTGTAAGAATCTTCTGATGTGTGGGTCCTCTTTCGTCCTCCAGTCCTATCTACGATTCTTTGGAAGGTATACTCATGCCTATTTGCTGGTCGCACTATAGCATCAAAATTATGGAAATCATGTTGTTCTATAACCAAGATAATCTCCAAGTGGATTCCCTACTGGAACCTCCGAGCTCTGTCTAACTCGCTTGCTACCAAAGTGGGAGCAAACTGACTAAGTCTGCAGAATTCTGCCGTGTAGCCATCGACAGTCCTGCACATCAGCTTTAAATTGTTAAACCTTTGTTGTAGATCATAACGCGACACCACGTCAAAGTATCTGGTCTGGAATCTCTCACTGAAAATGGCCCAGGGGACGGGTGTTGTTAGATAAATTATATGTGATGCCCACCAGTTTCGGGCCAAATCTAGCAATTACAGTCAATCTACTGACACTTGCTCTCTTGATGGCACACCTGTTGCCTCGAGAATTTCTTTAGTGTCTTGAAGCCACGCGTCCGATGCAATCGCATCCTCGGTGCCATAGAAATATGAGGGTTGGAGGCTGTAAACTCCCTCGACCAGATTTCAGTAATTTAGGATTATTTTTAGCTAATTAGAATTATTGCAACTTTTTAAAATTTATTTTTGTTTACATATCCTATTGATTGTGCACCTGTACCTCACACAATCAATTAGAGCATTACACTAGCTGTTAAACCCAAACAAAGTTCACATACCTGCCTTAGACATGTTAGTCTATTTTCCTACTTTTTGTGCAACTCCCAGATACTTTATTTTGAGCCTCGTTTGAGACGCACAAATATCGTTACAAAAGTCCGTATTTATTTCCTATTTTATTTCTTGCTCTTTACCCATCTCTGTACCCCTAGAGATTGAGGACCAACATGCACCAGTTTTGCCCAAATAAAAATACGTAAATATTCTACTTTTAATATACTACAATTAGTATATTGACACCGTAGAAAAATTATGACCCTACCTGCCTCTAAATAATTAGAGAACACCGTGCGCAGTATTTATTAAATAATAAATACGGTGACCCGTATCACCTAAAGAACCAGGCCCTGCCCCTGCCCAGGCTCACCCCCACACCCCCAAGGCACTCCCCCAGCTTTCCCCCTAAATTCTGTGAATTTTAGTATTTTTAGGAACCAGGTGATTTTCCAGACAAATTGCGTAATTACGCAAAATATCAATTTTTAGGACTTTTATGCAATTTATAAAAATTCAAGGGTTTTTATGCAAATTTTATGTGAGGTGTCATCACCTCTGGCTAGTTAATATAAACCCTACATGTGGCACTAAATATCCTGTAAATATCAGCCTAAATATCCTAAAAACCCAAAAACCCCAAAATGCCCCTACACTTCCATTTATTTACAAAGCATGTCATTCCCCCTAACCCTATATATACCCAACCCCTCCCCTTGCAAACCCTACACCACCACCCTCAGTCCACCTCCGGCCACCCAACTCCGGTGAACCCCTCGCCCCTACCCCACCTTCCCTCCGACCAAACCCCACCACCTCCGGCCGCCTGCTCCGCCGTGGGCAGCTGCCACAGACCCCACCCCGACCCTGCACACAGCAGCTACCCCCACCACCCGACCTCCCCTAGCACCGCCTCCGGCCACCGTGCACCACCCCCACTCGCCTCGCCCCGACCCCCTCTACCGGACCACCACCTTCCCACCACCCCACGACCATCCCTCCGGCCGCCTTACCCCCGCAGCACCCCCAACCCCCTAACCCTAACAGCCACCCCCTCCACTCCGATCACCTTCAACCACCACCACCGCCACCATAGACCCCCACCACCACCACCAACCTCTCCGCCTTGACCCCCTCCGTCGAACCCCCACTCTGCATCGCCGCCTCCGCCGCCGCAGCCGCCGCTGCAACTACTGCAAGCTGCTGCTGCTGCTGCTGTTGCTGTTGCTGACAACAACAGTTGCTGCTGCTGCCTCTCCGGCCAACCACCGCCAGCTCCGCCGCCGTCCTTCCGCCGGCGAAGATGCGTGGGTCCCCCTGTCAGTTAGGTATACCACCCCACCCTCTCTATACGTATATACGTATATTTATGTATATGTATGTTTATATGTATACATATGTATATATATGTATATTTATATATATATGTATATACTATATATTATATTATTATATACTGTATATATACAGTATATGTATACTGTATATGTATATTATCATATATTTAATATATATATATTTATGTATATATATATCTATATATATATATTTATGTATATTATGTATATATCTATATGTATATTATGTATTGTATTATATTTATTATATTTACAGTCAATATATATGCAGTATATATATAATTATTATATGTATACATACTATGCATTTATTTCATTTATTTATATTATATAATATAATACTGGATAATACAGTATTTATACATGTATTTATATTTTATGCACTGTCTTTCTTTATTATATATATATATATATATATATATATATATATATATATATATATATATATATATATATATATATGTATATATATATATTATCTATATATATAATGTCATATATACTATATAATATAATATTGGATAATACAGTATATATATATATATATATTTACATTCAGCATTTGTCTTTCCTTTTAATTATATATATATATATACATATTGTATATACATATGCATTATCTATATATGTATTATATATACATATAATTATATTATATATCCAATATAATACTGGGTATACAATATATATATATTTATATTTCCTGCATTTTCTTTTCTTTACTATATATATATGCTATATAAATATATATATATACTACTATATATACTATATCTAAATGTATATATACTCTATATATATATGTGTATCCTATAATATATATATATATTGTCATATATGTACATAAGTATATATATACTTTTATATTATACCCATGATATTCACGAACCCTGTATGTTTTAACAGAAAACATCTTCAGAGCAGTCAGTGACCCCCTGTCACAAGAACCCTCAAACTTGACTGTGAGATCAGGTTTTCAATACAATCAGGGAGTAGGCAAGTATACCTTGCCAAGTTTTTACTGCTTAATTATTAAACTGTTGAATGTTATTGTTAGTAAATTTTATATAACAGTAAGTATCTGAGACTGCCTCGGGTACCGTCAACAAGTACGTTGACACGTAGTGTAATTAATCTAGTCTTTACAGACTTACCATCAAATGTGAGGGTATCCTAAAATTCTCTTAGACCCTGACACGGGTACAGGCAACAAGGTTGCACTTTATTTTGGGATGCAAGTTTACGTAGTTGATTAGCTACCAGTACGTACGACGTGCATCACGGCTTAGAATAAAATCAGGAAAACTACGACTTGGCATTAATTACATTGGGCAGGGAGAACGACTATAAAAGACGTATGGGACACCCACCTCTTTATAACGATACCGCACTCGACGGAGTGATACGGCTGTTATATATATATTCCGATGACCATGCTCCTCGGAGATGGTGTATTGCATAGTGCCCTTGAACGGGGGCATATGTGGCATATATTAGCCAGTCACTACGGATTGGTGAATTACGTCAGCATATGTCTAGCCACACTTTCCCATACGTACTAGGTTATCTCAAATTGCATTCACTTAGATGGTTAGCACACCCTCTGTTTATTTATTCAGTATTTATATACATGGCATATTTTTATGTATCTTGTTATGTCCCACTGAAGACCTGATTCCCTGCCAGGTTTAGATGAGACACTCTACCCCACATTACATGGACCTGGACAAGAGACTGGATATGCCCCTGAGAAAGAGTTAGAGGAGATGCCATCAAAGTCTGCCTGAGTACACCTGGAGTTGGAGCTACATATTTCGAGGACGATGCACTAGTTTATCTTATTTCACTTTTGCTTACCTTTTGTAGTGGGTTTATTCCCACAAGTTATTATCTGATTTGTATTATGATATTTCAGGCTTAGCATCTATATATTCAGCACTTATTTTCTGATATTTCTGTGGATGAGATTAGATTTACCTGTATTAGACTTTTACAATTTTAGGACAGCGTAGCACGTTACTTTGGGTCCATTAATTTGGGTAATCCCTTAGTGACGTGTCAGCTGGCCAATGCCACGTGGCCTGGTTCCATATATTTTGGGACTGGGGCGTGACATGGTTTTAGTGGTGGCCCATGCAGGTCCAGTTTATTGCTAGTGGTATGATGACATGCCCAGCAAGCTTGCACTAGGATAGGAACACTAGGTCTCATCCACTATGACCCATTCTTAAATTTTTGCATCCTGCTTGATTATTATTATTTCCTTCGTCCCTTTCTAAATTATTCTATCTTTTTCAGAAATATGGACATACCCAGTGGACAACCGATTGATGGGGCTGACCAAGCAACAGACCCATCGCCAGATGTCCAAAGGACCCCAACCTCTCCGAGAGACCAATCCCCGAGAAGGATGCTGGTCAATCCAACGACCCCGTACCTTCCCCAGGACCCTACCCAGGAGACAACACCAGCCCAACAAGAAGGGCAAACTTTCCAAGCACCAACACCGCAGGCGGAGACACCTTTGCCTCCACCTCCAGCCCTCTCAGCCCTGATGCCACAGCTTGAGGGACAAACCCAGATGTTCTAATATTTCCAAACCCTGTTGCAGGCTCAGTGGCAACAGACTGAAGCCCTAAGACAGGCTCAGTGGCAACAAACTGAAGCCCTGAGACAGACCTTGATAACAGCTCTGGAGATGACAACTGCCCCGGCACTAGCACCTGTCCAACTACCTGGCACTGTTCAAGGATTTCGCCGAATGAGCCCGAGAACCTTTTCTGGCAACGAAACTCCGGAAGAGATCTCAGACTGGATCTCCAATACGGAAATGCTGCTAGAAGGGTCACAGATTCACCCCGGCCTATGGATGACCGCAGTAAGGGCCCAACTAAAAGGCAACGTCCATCACTGGTGGGACTCCATAGAGCGCAGCATCGACAAAAACCAGACTTGGGAGCAATTCCTGGAGCACTTCCATGCAAAATACTTTCCATCTACGGTCAGAAATGATCTATATTCCCAGTTCCTGTATTTGGAACAAGGGGACATGACAGTCGACGCCTACGACGCAGAGTTCAGTAGACTAAGTCGATTCGGTGCAAACCTAATACCCAACGAACTGGAGAAGGCCCTGAGATTCCATCATGGCCTTACTTCCGAACTCCAAGGGTATACCACGGCACAGTCAAAGATTTCCTACGAAGAAGTTCTTTCAGAAGCAAGGATACAAGAAGCCATTGGCCGAGAAGCAAGACGCTCAACCATACCAGCCAGAGACCAGACCAGAGCAAAAGGACCAATTCGTTGCTCAGAAAATCAGACACAACACAAGACGGGGTCATATCAACACAAGGAACTTTCGACTTGTCACCATTGTGGCAGGAAGTGACATTATGCCAAAAATTGCCGAAGAAAGCATAGACTATGCCTGTTATGTGGAGCTAGTCAGCATATAGCCAGAAACTGCCCACAACACAGAGAAGCAGCACTCCAGAACGGTCAAGGACCAGCAGTACCAGCCCAGAGAATGCAACCCTCTGCTGGAGGTCAGCATCCCCCAGCATCTGGAAGACTTCAGAGGGGTCCACCCTTGGCCTCCCAGGAAATGCAGTACAACCAAGCCAGACAACAGTCTGGAGGACAAAGGCACGGGCAGACCTTTGCGCTAGCTACAGTTGCAGAGGAACCAGAAAGTGAACCCATTTCAGGTACCATTTTAGTTGAGTTATTACCCACAACCGCATTATTGATTCTAGAGCTGCACTATCTTCATATCTAGTAAATTTGTAGCCATGCACAAACTAGCCACTTCCCCACTACCTTAGTGCTGGAAAATTCTTACCAGAGGAGGCATTGTTCCAGTTACCAACATTATTGAAACATGCTCAATAGTCGTTTGTAGTAGAGAGATGAGAGCGCGATTCTTGGTACTACCAATACCAAACTTCGACGTTGTCTTAGACATGGACTGATTAAGCCAAGTGCAAATGCTATACTAGACTACGGAAAGAGAAGCATCATCCTTAGACCACCAGGTTACCTGGAGTACAAGAACATACAAGTATAAATAAGGTATAGATAGTATCTAGAATAGCAAATCATAGCAGTTAACCCTAGTCACCTGGTGACTTATAGTATCCAACCTAAATTATTCTTTCCACCCTCTAGATAATAATCAGGACTAAGCTAAAACAGACAGGTAGATTGCTAGACATTGATTGCTAGGCTCAATCATATGAATGAAGTGATAGCTGAGTACTACAGGTAGTTTTTGGGAATAGAGCAATTAAATTGAGGAGAGAATATCGACTGATGTTAGCCTGTAGTTAGATATAGGGAACTACCAATAATGTACGACCAGTTATAAACCTGATGATACCCCTATAATTTGGATAAAGGGTACACATAGAGTAAAATAGGAGGACATGTGTTCTCACCTACCCGAGGAACTATCAGACTTGGAAGAAGAGAAAAACTAAGTTCGAGGTACATCAGACCCTTCGATGTGACAAAACACATCGGAAAAGTTGCTTACAAGATAGCCTTACCTCAGACATTGGAAAAAGTACATGACGTCTTCCACGTATCCAATTAAGGAGATACACTCCGAACCCAAGTCATGTGCTGGACCATGCAGAGATCACCATCGTTCCAAGCTTATCATACCATGAGGAGCCCGTAGAAATACTAGATCGAAGCGAGAAGGTATTGCAAGACCAGACTATCCCTCTAGTTCATATTGCATGGAGACATCATGCACCAGGCAAGTCAACCTGGGAACGAGAAGAGGATATTCGACAGCGTTTCCCCCATCTATTTCCAGACCAGGGTATGTCCTAATATTTCAAATAAATCTTTCATTCTGATATATGTCTGTTTTTATTTCGAGGACAAAATATTCTAAGGAAGGTAGATTGTAAACTCCCTCGACCAGATTTCAGTAATTTAGGATTATTTTTAGCTAATTAGAATTATTGCAACTTTTTAAAATTTATTTTTGTTTACATATCCTATTGATTGTGCACCTGTACCTCACACAATAAATTAGAGCATTACACTAGCTGTTAAACCCAAACAAAGTTCACATACCTGCCTTAGACATGTTAGTCTATTTTCCTGCTTTTTGTGTAACTCCCAGATACTTTATTTTGAGCCTCGTTTGAGACGCACAAATATCGTTACAAAAGTCCGTATTTATTTCCTATTTTATTTCTTGCTCTTTACCCATCTCTGTACCCCTAGAGATTGAGGACCAACATGCACCTATTTTGCCCAAAAAAATACGTAAATATTCTACTTTGAATATACTACAATTAGTATATTGACACCGTAGAAAAATTATGACCCTACCTGCCTCTAAATAATTAGAGAACATCGTGCGCAGTATTTATTAAATAATAAATACGGTGACCCGTATCACCTAAAGAACCAGGCCCTGCCCCTGCCCAGGCTCACCCCCACACCCCCAAGGCACTCCCCCAGCTTTCCCCCTAAATTATGTGAATTTTAGTATTTTTAGGAACCAGGTGATTTTCCAGACAAATTGCGTAATTACGCAAAATACCAATTTTTAGGACTTTTATGCAATTTATGAAAATTCAAGGGTTTTTATGCAAATTTCATGTGAGGTGTCATCACCTCTGGCTAGTTAATATAAACCCTACATGTGGCACTAAATATCCTGTTAATATCAGCCTAAATATCCTAAAAACCCAAAAACCCCAAAATGCCCCTACACTTCCACTTATTTACAAAGCATGCCATTCCCCCTAACCCTATATATACCCAACCCCTCCCCTTGCAAACCCTACACCACCACCCTCAGTCCACCTCCGGCCACCCAACTCCGGCGAACCCCTCGCCCCTACCCCACCTTCCCTTCGACCAAACCCCACCACCTCCGGTCGCCTGCTCCGCCGTGGGCAGCTGCCACAGACCCCACCCCGACCCTGCACACAGCAGCTACCCCCACCACCCGACCTCCCCTAGCACCGCCTCCGGCCACCGTGCACCACCACCCCCACTCGCCTCGCCCCGACCCCCTCTACCGGACCACCACCTTCCCACCGCCCCACGACCATCCCTCCGGCCGCCCTCACCCCCGCAGCACCCCCAACCCCTAACCCTAACAGCCACCCCCTCCACTCCGATCACCACCAGCCACCACCACCGCCACCATAGACCCCCGCCACCACCACCAACCTCTCCGCCTCGACCCCCTCCGTCGAACCCCCACCCTGCACCGCCGCCTCCGCCGCCGCAGCCGCCGCTGCAACTGCTGCAAGCTGTTGCTGGCTGCTGTTGCTGACAACAACAGTTGATGCTGTTGCCTCTCCGGCCAACCACCGCCAGCTCCGCCGCCGTCCTTCCGCCGGCGAAGACGCGTGGGTCCCCCTGTCAGTTAGGTATACCCCCCCCACCCTCTCTATACGTATATATGTATATTTATGTATATGTATGTATATATGTATACATATGTATATATATGTATATTTATATATATATGTATATACTATATATTATATTATTATATACTGTATATATACAGTATATGTATATTGTATATGTATATTATCATATATTTAATATATATATATATATATATATATATATATATATATATATATATATATATATATATATATATATATATATATATATATATATATATATATTTATGTATATTATGTATATATCTATATGTATATTATGTATTGTATTATATTTATTATATTTACAGTCAATATATATGCAGTATATATATAATTATTATATGTATACATACTATGCATTTATTTCATTTATTTATATTATATAATATAATACTGGATAATACAGTATTTATACATGTATTTATATTTTCTGCACTGTCTTTCTTTTTATTATATATATATATATATATATATATATATATATATATATATATATATATATATATATATATATCTATGTATATCTATGTATATATATATATATATATATATATATATATATATATATATATATATATATATATATATATATAATATACATAGATATATATATATATATCTATGTATATATATATTATTATATATATAATGTCATATATACTATATAATATAATACTGGATAATACAGTATATATATATATATATATTTACATTCAGCACTTGTCTTTCCTTTTAATTATATATATATATACATATTGTATATACATATGCATTATCTATATATGTATTATATATACATATAATTATATTATATATCCAATATAATACTGGGTATACAGTATATATATATTTACATTTCCTGCATTTTCTTTTTCTTTACTATATATATATGCTATATAAATATATATATATACTACTATATATACTATATCTATATGTATATATACTATATATATATATGTGTGTATCCTATAATATATATATATATATTGTCATATATGTACATAAGTATATATATACTTTTATATTATACCCATGATATTCACGAACCCTGTATGTTTTAACAGAAAATATCTTCAGAGCAGTCAGTGACCCCCTGTCACAAGAACCCTCAAACTTGACTGTGAGATCAGATTTTCAACACAATCAGGGAGTAGGCAAGTATATCTTGCCAAGTTTTTACTGTTTAATTATTAAACTGTTGAATGTTATTGTTAGTAAATTTCATATAACAGTAAGTATCTGAGACTGCCTCGGGTACCGTCAACAAGTACGTTGACACGTAGTGTAATTAACCTAGTCTTTGCAGACTTACCATCAACTGTGAGGGTATCCTAATATCCTCTTAGACCCTGACACGGGTACACGCAACAAGGTTGCACTTTATTTTAGGATGCAAGTTTACGTAGTTGATTAGCTACCAGTACGTACGACGTACATCACGGCTTAGAATAAAATCAGAAAAACTACGACTTGGCATTAATTACATTGGGCGGGGAGAACGACTATAAAAGACGTATGGGACACCCACCTCTTTATACCGATACCGCACTCGACGGAGTGATATGGCTGTTATATATATATTCCGGTGACCATGCTCCTCGGAGATGGTGTATTGCATAGTACCCTTGAACGGGGGCATATGTGGCATATATTAGCCAGTCACTACGGATTGGTGAATTACGTCAGCATATGTCTAGCCACACTTTCCCATACGTACTAGGTTGTCTCAAATTGCATTCACTTAGATGGTTAGCACACCCTCTGTTTATTTATTCAGTATTTATATACATGGCATATTTTTATGTATCTTGTTATGTCCCACTGAGGACCTGGTTCCCTGCCAGGTTTAGATGAGACACTCTACCCCACATTACATGGACCTG